>OY720679.1:0-600000 GCA_963170755.1 Amphimallon solstitiale | reverse complement strand
CTTTAATAATCATAAATGTACGAGGGCAATTCGGAAGGTAACCGCCGAATCGCTGTAAAAAACAAACGAGCAGAGGGGAAAAAAATTTATTTACATATCAAAGGTACAACTCTCCTCTATTTTTCAACATAGTCTCCCCCATTATTAAAGCACTTGTCATATCGTTTTACAAATTTACCAATTCCTTCTGCATAAAAAGCGGCCGCCTGCCATGTAAACCAATGTGTCACAGCGTTTTTAAGTTCCGCATCGTCAGCGAAATGCTGTCCCCCAATCCACTTCTTCATTGCAGTGAACAGATGATAATCAGAAGGAGCCAAGTCCGGGCTGTAGAGAGGATGTTGCAACACATCCCATTTGAATTTGCGCAAAACCTCTCCTGTTCTTACAGCAGTGTGAGGGCGTGCGTTATCGTGCAGAAGCACAACCCCAGAACTCAGTAGATCGCGACGTTTGTTCTGGATGACTCTTTTCAGTTTCCTCAACGTGCGACAGTACACTTCGGAATTGATTGTTGTTCTACGTGTCATGAATTCGATAAGCAAGATTCCTTGAGCATCCCAAAAAACGGTAACCATCAGCTTCCTCGCTGACAAAGTTTGACGGGCTTTCCTCAACCGGGTTGGAGAACCGGTATGACCCCATGCCATAGACTGTTGTTTTGTCTCCGCATTGACATGCGCTACCCAAGTCACTATTCGGCTCAAAAAGTCCTCTCCATCCGTGTGGTGCCGGGAAAGAAATTCTAAGGCAGCGCCCATTCAACTGGTTTTGTGGATCTCCGTGAGCATTTTCGGTACCCATCGCGCACAGAACTTCCGGTAGCCTAATTTTCCCGTGACTGTCTCGTACAAAACTGTCCGAGAAATGTTTGGAAAGTGTTCTGAAAGTTGGGAGATTGCGATATTACGGAGCAAACGAATTTTTTCATCGATTTCTTTGATGAGATCAGCATTCACTACAGACGGTCTTCCACTCCGTGATTCGTCATGGATGTTTGTTCTTCCGTCCTTGAAAAAGCGTACCCATTGACGCATTACACCTTCACTCATAATGTTTGGCTCGTATACGGCACACACTTCACGATGGATATCCGCTGCTGACAGTTTTTTGGCCCAAAGAAATCTTATCACTCCTCGCACCTCACATTTGGCGGGATTTTCTATGGCAGCACACATTTTGTCACGTTATAACTAGCAAACGCTTGGCCCTACGACACTCTCACTCGCCGAAAGGAAGCTTACTGAATCACAGATTGATCGTGCATTCGATTGAGGGCGCCCCGAACCGTACTTCCAGCACCAAGCTCAAACGGCGGTTAGTTTCCGAATTACCCTCGTACTTTGTATTTTTTCTACATGTCAGTATTGAAGTGTAAGTATTTAAATCATTTTTTCCTCTAAAACGTTATTGTGTGGTTACAGCATTGTAATTAAATATCGTACTGTATACTGATTTCCTTAGCAATGATCCCTCATTATTACGGAAACTAGTAAATAGTACGCAATTTGATTATAGTGTTGTGATCACTTATTAAACCTTAATTTGTAATGCCACTATTTGCTTATCACTATTGAAAACTGTAATTTTTTGATGTCAGCGCCATCAATATTTGGCTCCCTTCCGATCCAGAACGCGGACAAAAATATTGCGTTGACTGCACCATCTCATCTGATTTGTGCTCGAATGGGAAACATCAAATGGCCTCCGCAATCTCCTGATCTACTTCCAAATGATTTTTTTTTATTGTGGGGACATCTAAAAAATATTGTTTATACCCATGAAGCAGATGGCAAACCTAGTTGCCTTGGCAAAAAAAAAAATAAGGCTGCTAATTCAGTAACTGCCTACATGTTAGCAAACGTAAAAGCAAATTTCTACGACCAGCTTTGGGCAATATCTTGCTCTGCAGGGAGGAATTTTTGTATTAGTTTATTATTATTTTCAGAATCCTTTTTTATTTATTTTACTATAGTCCGTGTCAACCCCATTATGCAATACAGGTTTAATAGGGATATTGCATCTCTTATTATCTTTAGTAGTCTCTTAATAACGCCATCTTTATATCCGGTTGCCTTGTTGCAAGTTCTATTATGCAAAGTATATGGGTATATGAGTAATCGTTGCTGTCAATTGTCAGTTTTTGCGGTAGTGTGTAAACTTTCATATTGTCTTTAATTTATCTATATATAATTTCTGTTAAATCGTTCTTTTTAGCAAGCATATTATCTTTTTCAAGCATTTAAAAGTAAGTATGTATACCTATATCTATAATTCTGATAAGCGTGATATAACCTATATACATATACATATACTCTTTACAGATTGCTACATGATATGGGTTTTGAATTTTAGTGGGACGAAAGAGTATTCTTATTGAAAGAGATGACATCATTAGGTGGAGACATAAATACTTACGAGACATCAGAAAATTCAGAGACGAAGGTATAGTTTATCATTTAATTTGTTATACTTTTATGTTTATTACGCAATTTATTATTTGCTTGTGTTTGATTGTGATTGTTTTATTTTTAGGTAGAACTATAATATATACTGATGAATCATGAGTGAATGCAGGACACTCGGTAAATAAAAAGTGGACTGACGCTACTGTTCCAAGCAGTCGACAAGCTTTTACACAAGGACTCAGCACTGGTTTAAAATCACCAAGTGGTCTTGGGCCTCGATTTCCATTAATTCATGCTGGAGGCGAGCAAGGTTTTGTTGTTGGTGCTGAATGTACATTTCTTTGTAAGAAAAATACTGCTGATGTTCATAGCGAAATAGATGCAGACACATATGGAGATTGGTTCAAGAATAAATTGTTTCGAAATATACCAGAGAACTCGGTTGTTGGTCTCGATAATGCCTCATATCACACGAGAAAATTAGAAAAGTTTCCAGCAGTAGCACGGAGAAGACCAAATTATTGAATGGCTTACTGAGAAGAATAAACCACTTGATAATGACATATTAAAAAGAGATTTACTGGCTTGTGTGTCAGAAGTTAGGTCTCAGTATGACAGAAACAAAATTGATGAATTTGCAAAGAATAAAGGGCATTATGTTCTTCGGCGTCCACCTTATCATTGTGAATTAAACCCAATTGAAATGGTGTGGGCACAAGTTAAGCACTACGTTGAAATGCACAATATGACATTCAAACAAAGAGATATTGAACAATTAATTGTGGAGGGTTATCAGAATGTAACAGTGAACAACTGGCAGAATTACATTGGCCACCTTGCCAACTTGCAAGACGATGTTGAAGAGTTATAATTAACGTCACACATTCATCATCAGATCAAGATTCTTTAAGTGATTGAAGAAAAATAAAACAATATGTGTACCTACTCCTTTGTATGGTCATGGTTAGTTTTTTCATAAATGTTATCATGTATTATTAACTTGTTCTTATAAATGGGAAAGTATGTTTTTGCAAAATGAATTTCTGAGGAATTCGTGTCTTTAAATGTGTATAACGGAATGTAGATTAAAATATTAATATTCAATAAGACTATACCGATAGGTCCAGTTCGGAACGGGCCATAGTCAGCAACGAGTGGCAACACCGAAACCCCCACCGAAACCCCTCTACCCGCAGCAGCAGCACATTGCAGTTAAGAATTAAGTAAGACTTAAACCGCGCAAGGATATAGTCGTTTGGATATTCGTTCTGTATACGTAATTTGCCCATTTGTTTCAGACATAATAAGGTCCAATTTATTATTATTATTGTATTCTTAGCTGCTACGGAAAAGTAATTTTAAGTAATAAAAAAACAATAACGTTTTCTAAAAGATAAAAGTAAAAAAATCAATAATTCTACAAAATAAATTCAAATTTTAAGAAAGTCACTCAAAATAGGAGCACGCGGAGTGGTATCGTACACACGTTGCCACATAGCACGTTCCATACGTATATTGTTGCCTATGTATGGCCCGTCGCGGGCTGGACCTATCGGTATAAGTCATGTAACATATTAAAAAATAAAAGTACATGTGTATGTGTGGTTATTGTTATTCTTTTCAGAAATATGTATTATTTAAGTTGTTTTTATAAATAGAAAAGTCTTTTTATGAAACATAAATTTGTGGTTAACTTTGTCTTGGTCTGAATTTATAGTGGATAGTTGATTAAGATGTCAATATTCAGTAACGAAGAAAATTGTATACCTTAAGTGTTTCTTTGAAATATTAATTTATTTACTCTGGCTTACTATATTCAGTTAGATTTTAAATAATTTTCTACAGAACAATCCCAAAGGAATATATTATTACAAATATTTTAACTCCATCTTCCCATATATTCTCCCCTTTTAGTGTTTCAAATTACTATTAATTTTTTGTATGCATCAATTGAATGACAAACAGTCGTATAGGTTATGTTTTGATTACAAAAAATGTCAGATATTGAACCGGAACTCTAACGACATTATACAATGAGACGATTTGGCAACCATGAAATCAATTGCCATAAGACCTGTACTGCATAATAGGGTTGAGACGGACTATAGTGTTATTTTTTTATTTTATTAGAATTACACTTTTTTTGTGTCATGCACCGTGCATGCAGCTTAAGAATTATATCTACTGAAAGAAAAAAGAAAAAGAAATCCTTGCAACTCGTAAATGTAATTTCTGAACGCATTACAAACACGCAAATCGGTGGTCCATTGATTACTACCACAGAATGCCACAGATTACAGATACAGATTACTACTAACTTGTATTTGCGAGACAATCGTTGTGTTATCGGTCGTCGCCGGCATTGGGACATACAGTATGTACCGCGTTGCTACGTATTACATACAGACGTACACATAATACGTATTACATTGATTCCCTATGCCTAATAATATTTGATACATGCTGTATATACTTTACTTGTGTAACCTACCTACTAATACTCACTCTGGTGAAACACTCTTATCGATCTAAAATACAGGATAGCTCGGCGTCGCTATGCCCGATGCATTGAAGGGGTGGTTCGAAGATATTCCTTGGAACGACACTCGAAAATGGTTCCACCTCTCATTCAGTTAATTGACGCACTCCCTGAGGGTATTCAGACCCGAGAGAACGGTATGAAGGTTTTAAGGGTGTTCAACCACAAGTTAGAATCACAACAATAATAAGATTTATTTAAAAATTTAAGGATGGATCAAAGTATCAGTCTAAATCGTGTAATGCTTTTCCAGTAAATATCAACAATTAAATAAAACCAACTTAAGGTTTTTTAAATTTGTGCAATTTTTAAAATCCCCTGTATATTATTTATATTAACTGAAAATTAAAACAGGTAATGGGGATATATTTAAAAGTTCTGAATTCTGAGATTGTCCCTGTACATAAACTATTTAAATGTCACTTCCTTATACTACGTATAAGAAAGTACCATACCTCTGTAAAATGATCAATTTTAAGTTCAATTAAATGTTCTTATAATTGACCAGTGTTTATTGATCTACATTTCCTTGACCTCTAACTACGTTAGCAGCTGATTGACCGGGGATATTTTGATATTTCTCGTTCATCTTAAACTTTAACATATAACGTTTCTGTTTTTTGAGTAAAGTATTCTCCTACACTTTTGGGAATGCCCTAGGACTCCGGATTCGGACCTTTATTATTTCTATTGGTTCTATTGGTATCTCATATTTTATATAGCAATTTACTGTAGAATAAACGCCACTGAGGAATAAGAGATTTACGAAAATGGTCTGTGTCGAATGGTTTGTAACTAAACATCAAGATATACACGACGACAGCGACATCCCTTAGAAAATAGAGCGTTATCGAGTCTTCCTATAAAACTGGTTATACTTGACTGGTATATTCTACCACTTTCAAAGGCTAGGAGTAAGAATGAAGTGATTTGCAATGAATCACATAGATTTCTGACGAGAACTCCACGTCAGAAATACCAGGTAACTTAATAATGGCGCTATAATTGGTTTCCTTGGTGCATATCTAAAGTTAAGTAATAATAATAATATTTATTTATTCATTAAAGTACAATACTGACTACGTGATATAAACTCATTTTATGAGTAAAATTAATGTTATACACAATACCCTATTTATTAACACATGGCGCAATTCAGAATAGAAATTCTTCATTCTATTGTCATGCACATATAATGTACTTGCAACATTCCTATATATGTACATATGTATATGATTTATCGCTGATGTCTTAATCGCAGTGTAGTATTACAAATTAGTTTTATTTTACTGCTTGTTTACTTAGTTTAATGAATATTTTCGTAAATATCAACTATCAGTGTTTCACCAGTCACGTGTTTCTAGTGTACACCAGTACACCACATTAATGATTCCGTATTCACTATAGGCGATAATGTCAACAGTTTCTGTATTGGTACAAATCTATTAACAATTACTCATTGTGAATTAAAAGTGTTTACCAGTTTGCTTAAATATATTATGTTAATTAAGTTTTATTTATTTATGTAACTTTTTTCGTGCTTGGGAGAGCACGTAAAGTCGTCAGTCCCAACTGATTCGGTAGTAGTGTGGTGCCAGGGTGGCGAAATGATTATCAACCAAGTAGGAAAAATAAAGACAGCAAAAACAATGAGTAAACAATCCCCAACTCCTACCCGGCCTGCTTGCGCATAGTAAACCTAACCACCATATAGAAATTTAACAAGATAGGCCACTCTTAACACACTATCTGAATACACTATAACTCCGGCGTTATTAAAAAAAGGAAATATAACCAAACTTATAAAAAAGAGTGGGAAACGATAGATGCTTTTAAAGGCTGGTTAAAAAAAAGTGAAAAGGGGTTTCAGTACGCAAAATGCAGTTCATTCGACAAAAATATGAATATAATTAGTGGAAAGGATGCTTTCAAGAAGCATAATAATTCAGCTACTCATCAAACAAAACTAAAAGCGATTTCGAAACAACCCACAATAGAAGCGTTTGCAACTGCTGCTCCTTCTATATTAGAGGAAGTAGTTAAAAAGTGTAATTACTTTATTTAAACATAACTTTAGTTTTTATTTTTTTATGTACATGTTATAGGAGAAATACGTCTATCTGCTTTCATCGCAGAACTTAATTTACCACTTACTACTATGGATCACCTGATCAAGGTCGTTGCCGCAGCACGCTTTGATTCAAAAATTGACCAAAGACTAACCTGTGCAAGAAGGAAAACCACTGCAATAGTTAAAAATGTACTGGAATACGAACATATGCAAGTATTATGTGATCATCTCCGGACGAACAAATTTTCCCTTATTGTTGATGAGTCGACTGATACGAGCAATATTAAACATCTTTGTATATGCGTAAGACGACAAAATCTTTGAAGCCACAAACTGGCCAAACAACATTTGGGTGCGGTTTTTTCGGGGGTTTGTCAGAAAAAATTATCACTACCGGAGCGCGAGAAATAATAACACGAGACGCACAAAAACTTATAACGGAAGAAGATTTTAGAAAAAATTTAAATATAACAGAAACAGCAACATTAAATATACTTAACTATAATATACAGGGCTTGCTAAAAAAGATAGACGCATTGGAAATAGAGTTACTAACTAACAAGGTAAACGTAGCGTGCTTAACGGAACACTTTCTGAATAAAGAAAGACTGGAGAATGTAAAAATAAAAAACTTTAATATAATAAGCTGTTTCTGTAGAACTAATAATAATCATGGAGGTTCCTTAATTATGACAAATTTAAGAGATAAAGTGGTAGAAAGACAGGATATAGTGGGATTATCTATGGAAAAGGAAATTGAAATATCAGCAGTTGAATTTACAACCTCCAAACTAATAATTATTGCATTGTATAGGCCCCCAACGGGAAGGATGAATATATTTACACAAAAAATCAATGAATTGGTCTTCCTATTAAATATGGAAAAGATACGAAAAGAAGTTTTTATAGCGGGTGATTTCAATGTTAACTTTATCATAAACATAGGCCCGCGCCGTACATAAGGGCCAAGGTAGGGCATTTGCCGACTGCGCCAAGGTATCGGAGGCGCCGAGCCGCCGAGTGGTTTCAAAAACTAAAAAATAAATAAACAAAAGAGCTAACAAATAATTCAAATAAAACTTATAATGACATAAAAGTCCAAAAAGAAATTTTATTGTATGTCTTTGAGACGAGTCTTTCTTAATCGCGAAGTATTATATGTACATATATATGTTTATTTATATAGGTATGCATTATGTTAATTAACATTTTAAATACTTCTTGACAAAGAACACTTGCATGTTGAGAGATTCGCAGAAAAATAGTCGATCTATATTGGCAGCAAAACATTTTAGAGAACTCGTCAAAAAGAACACCTGCATTTGAGAGATTCGCAGAAAAATTGTCGGCTCGAGCGGACTGTCGGAACCCGGGATGTCACGACGCTCATATTAAACTTTTCTGTATAACATGCATTAATTCATGAATTGTAACATACATCCATGCGATTCTTAATTGTTTTGGTATTAGAAAAGGTTTAGAAATATTTAAAAAGTTCACAATCGTTATAAATTCTACATCGCTTAATGAATTTCCAAGATTTGCTTAAACGAACACCTGCAGTCTGAAAGATTCGTAGAAAAATCTTCGGGCGGACCAATCTGAATATTTTCCCGAATCCACTAAAATATTTTTTTCATCTTTTAGGTGTTTTATATAACAGCAATGATCGAAATTTACAGTTAGTTCTCGTCTGATACGATACATTTAACTTGTGCGATATAAGTGAAAAAATATTTGTTATTCCAACACACACAATTTTTGAAGTTTTACAGACATTGTTGTAGTGCTTTTGTGTTGTGAAATTTATTATTCTTTAAGGTAAGTGCAGGTAGAATTAATTTTTTTATTTCAGATTTATAAATAGCAAATAGCCAAAAACTTTCATCTGCGTCTCAAAAGTTTTTCTATTATTATTGATATATTTTCTTTGATTATGTTAATATAATTTTTGGTCACCTAAGTTTAAATAAATTAATCTTTAAAGGTTTTTATGAGCCTCAATTTTTATAAATTGTATTTCTGAAATAAAATTAGTAAATAAGTAAGTTGAGAAAATATTTTGAAGTTTGAGGCGTTGAAACGTTTTCATTGACAACTGAGGGGCTTTTTCCAAATCCCGATATCTACAAAATGAAAATTTACCAGAATTATTCGAACTCTACGGGCATAACCGTATAAATAAAATAGTTGAATAATATTTTTATATGTAAATATAATGTATCTTTTATGTATCGCAGTTTTAATACTTCCAACGACAGTTTAAATATAAAAAATAAAATTAAACATTTAAATCTATAGGATTTTTACCTTATTAGCAATGAAGTAGTTACCGAGTTTTGCAAAATTGTTGCTAATTTAGATTTAACTTCTATACGCAATAAAGATATTTAATGAAATAAGTGAGATAATACCTGATGACGAATGGAAACAATAATAGCAAAGGCGAAGTACTTTTTATTTTAAGAAAAGTACATGAAACCAAATTCAAATAAAAAGTTTAAAAATATAATATATACCTAAAATAAAAATATATGAAACTTCTGTTGTTTTTGTTTTGTGAAAAGTAGATCTCAAGGTTTGCCCAAGTACCCCCTTCTTTGACCAATTTGTTTACTTAACGAATTATTTTTCTGCAGTTTACACGATGTCAGAAAAGAAGAAGAAATTGTCAGGATACCAAAATTTACTGAATAAAAGAAAAAGAGAGGAAGAGCTGGATAAGCACGTCAAAATCACGCAGTTTTTTTTGAAGCCCGAATCTACTTTGCCTGATTTTAATACAAGTTCCAGCAGGCCAGATACTAATACAAGTTTCAGCAGGCCAGATACTAATGCAAGTTCCAGCAGGCCAGATACTAATACAAGTTCGAGCAGGCCAGATACTAATACAAGTTCCAGCAACATACAACAAACTCACCTTTTCGAAAGTATGCCATCAACATCTTCCAGTTCCACTGATAATGGGGAATCAATAACTTCAAACGTTACTACAGCTGAAAGTATATGTCAACTTTCCAAAGATGTCGCATTGTGGCCAACAATTTTACGTCCAAGTGATATTCAAGAATTAGTAGAGCTTGGCCCTACTTATTATCAAAATAAAAAAAGATGATTATCCGAGAGATAATTCGGGACGAAAATTTAGGAATAGTTATTTGTTTAGAATACTACCGAACAAAGAAAAAACAGAGCGTTTTTGGCTGTTATATTCCGAATCGAAAAATTCTGTTTATTGCTTCTGCTGCAAAGTTTTTACTGACGGCAACTTAAAATCTCTTCGCCTTAGTGATAAATCTGGTTACAATGACTGGAAGCACTTGGGTGAACATTTAAATATTCATGAAACGAGCAAGTTACATATAGAAAATGTTCTAAAATTGCTAGATCTTGCCAATCGTTTTAATAAAAATCAAGTAATTAATTCTGAGATTCAAAATGTAATAAATAGAGAAACTAAATACTGGCACGCTGTTATAGAAAGAATTTTCTACGTGATTCAGTTTTTAGCTGAGCAGAATTTAGCTTTTCGTGGAAGTGGTAGCAAGTTGTTTGAAAAAGGTAACGGTAACTTTTTAAAATGCACAGAAATGATTTCCAAATTTGACCCGATTATGTCAGAACATACAACACGGTCTCAATTACATCATAACAAGTATAACAACATTTATCTTGGGGATAAAATACAAAATGAAGTAATCAATTTAATCGGTGAAAATATCAAATCCAAAATTATAGAACTAGCTAAGAAAGCAAAATATTTTTCAATATTATTAGACTGCACTCCTGACTCTAGTCACCAAGAACAAATTTCAGTTTGTATACGATTTGTTAATTTAAAAAGCACAGGGATTTGTATAGAGGAACATTTTTTATTATTTTGTCCTACAGATGATACATCGGGTGAGGGATTAACAGAATTTCTTTTATTAGCGTTGAAAAAGGAAGGGTTAAACATCAATGATTTGCGGGGCCAGAGTTATGATAATGGGGCAAATATGCGTGGTCGGCATAATGGCCTACAAAAGAGAATTTTGGATTTGAATCCGCGTGCTTTCTTCGTTCCTTGTTGCAATCACAGTTTAAATTTGGCGGTTAATGATGCCGCAAAATCTAACACTTTGACCACCAATTTTTTTTCTTTAGTTCAACAACTGTTTGTGTTTTTTTCAGGTTCTACTAAACGTTGGTCAATTTTGAAGTCTAATGTTACAAATTTAACTTTAAAATCTTTATCGGATACTCGATGGGCTAGTAGAATAGATGCAATAACTCCTTTAAGGTATCAACTCGGAGAAGTTTATGATGCTTTGTTTGAAATAAGCCGAGGAAATTTTGAAAATAGCGTAAAGAATTTGGCCATATCATTAGCTAATCAGTTGAAAAATTTTGAGTTTGTTTGCATACTTGTTGTATGGTATAATATTTTAAGTAAAGTTAACATTGCTTGTAAAGTTATTCAAAACCCGAACTTTGATGTTGCTCAATGTTGTATTCATTTAAACAATTTGAATACATTTTTGAAAGCTTATCGCTCCGACAAAGGTTTTAATGATTTATTAATTGATGCTAAAGAAATTGCAACTACTTTAGATATAGAACCTAAATTCAAAAAACAAAAATTTTTAAAACCTCGAAAAGTAAAAAAACATTTTGACTATGAATGTGACGATGAACCAATGCACGACGAAAATTTAAAGTAGATTGTTTTTTTAACACTCTTGATGTAATCATTACATCAGTAGATGAACGATTCCAGACACTTTCGTGTTATTCTAGCAATTTTGAAATTTTGTGGAACATCGATAAATTTAGTAATTATTCCGAAAAGGAACAATTAGAGACGTGTCAAAAACTTTAAAATATATTGTACGATAAAACTCGCAATGAACGCGATATAAACGCCGCGGAATTACTTCAAGAATTGAAATATTTTCAAAATTTTGACAAAAATGTTAATAGATCTCCTGAGGAAATATTAAATTATATGGCAGTCAGTAACTTGGTAGATTGTTTCCCTAATACGAGTATATTACTGCGTATTCTATTAACAATGCCAGTTTCTGTTGCTACTGCAGAACGTTCCTTTTCGAAACTAAAATTAATAAAAAGTTATCTAAGATCTACCATGGGGCAAAACCGACTAACAAATCTTGCTATTATTTCAATAGAGTCCGATATATTAAAAGAATTAGACACCGAAGATTTAATTAAACAATTTGCAAGAAACAAGGCACGGAAAGTTCAATTCATTTAATTTAGTTAAAATTAAGGACATATTTTTTGTATTTATTTTTTTTTATTTTGGCTACTGCTATGTATATACTTCAATGACTAATGAGAAAATACTTATACAGCTTTGTATCTTTGTATAAAATTACAAATAAATTTATAAAAATACTTCTTGAAATTATTCTTTAATAGGTACCAAATATTACCCTTATATCTATTGCTTCTACTTCAGTACGATTTCAAAGTTCATGTGTGAACAAAAACATAAGCCATTTTCCCTCTAATATCACGGCTACCTAAAGGCGCTTATTTTATATTTGCCCAACGGCGCTGATTAGGCTTGGCGCGGGCCTGCATAAACACCACAACAATAGTGGACTTACGTAATCTACTTAACACTTATTGGTTAGAGTAGATCTTTGAAGAGCCGTCCAGAATAACGAATACGAGTTGTACTCTCATAGATAATGTTTTCACAAATGTTGAAGCTCAAAATCTAATCAAACAAACAATTAATCTCCATCTATCTGATCATATGGCACAGATTGTTCAATATAGTGGTTCGACCACTCCAAAAGAACCCACAACAACAGTAAAAGAAGTAAGAATTATGAACAAAAAGAATATTGTAGCATTCAAAGCACTTATTAGTGATGAAGTTCTCTTGATGGACGAAACATTGGACGCTGTCAGGATGTTCGAACAATTTCACGGGAGATTCATTCATGCCTTTGAGTACTGTTTTCCCGAAAAAAAGGTAAAAGCAAAAAAAGATACGCGAGTGAGTTGTGAGGTTAGCGATGAAGTCATTAAGTTGAAACACACACTGGACGCGTGGGCGAGTGTAGCAAGAATAACTAAGAACCAAGCTATCTACAAAATATATCGAGAGCTCAAGAACCAATATAGTAAAAAAATGACAGAACTAAAACAAAAAGCTAATACTGACTATTTAGAGAAAAGCGACAACAAAATAAAAGCGGTCTGGAAGTTGATCAATGCTGAGAGAAGGCCTACAAATGTAGAAAAGCCAGTAACTTCGTCATTATCCGCGGAGGACATGAATGAATATTTTTGTGGCATGGGTGAGGAAGTGGCTAATGGCATACAGCCAACACAAACGTACAGCGAGTTACTGTTTGCTCTGTCTTTAAACACAGCTGGCTCATTTTACTTTGCTCCGATAGCACCCGATGAAATAGAGATGATCATAAGGAACCTTAAATCCAAGAATACAGTGGATGTGTATGGCATCTCGACATATTTTCTTAAGGAAATTGTTAACGAACTGAGAACACCACTGACCATACTTTACAACAAATGTATAGAAAATGGTCTATTTCCAACACCTTTAAAAGTGGGAAAAGTATTGCCTGTGTTCAAGAAGGGTGACAAGGGTGACTGTAGCAACTATCGCCCAATATGTATTCTACCAGCAATCTCCAAAATCTTTGAAAAAGCGATAGCATCGAGATTGGTAGGCTATTTGGAAGCAAAGGGATATTTATCTCCCGAGCAACATGGATATAGAAGGGGTCGTTCGACGAGTACTGGAATAATGCAAATCACCGAATACATATATCAAGCATTTGACAATAACAACTACGCTGAAATCAACCTACTGGATCTAACCAAGGCGTTTGATACTGTGAGTCCTGATGTTTTATGCGAGAAGCTTATGTATTATGGAGTAAGGGGGGTACCTCTGGACCTACTGAAATCCTATATGGCAAATAGAATGCAACTAACGGAATGGAACAACAAACAATCACAGCTCAAGAGAATACACTTTGGAGTACCTCAGGGTTCCATACTGGGCCCTCTACTATTTATTATATATATCAATGATCTACCGACTAGTGTGGTTGGAGCAGAGCTGTGTCTTTACGCAGACGACACTTCCGTTGTGGTGCAGGGGAAAACCAATCAGGAAACTAAACTAAGATCGGAAAACGCAGTGCAAGTGGTGAGTGATTGGTTCACCGCCAACAAGTTAAAGTTAAACATAAATAAAACTCAAAACGTTGTCTTCAGTACCAGAAATACGAACCAAAATACTTCTGCAAGGTTTCTGGGTGTCACTATTGATTCGCATTTGAGATGGCATCAGCACATAGATGGTTTGGCTCGCACTTTGTCCTCAGCACTGTATGCCATCAAAAGATTAAAATATATTGCAACTCATGTGGAAGCAAGGCTGGCTTACTTCGCGAACTTTCATTCGCATTTGTGCTACGGGATACTATTCTGGGGAACATCTGTGGAGGCTCAGAGGATCTTTGTGATACAAAAAAAAGCCATCAGAATGCTGTGTGGTTTGAAGGTGAATGAAACATGTAGAACACGATTTAGGGAGGAAGGAATATTGACATTAACATCTATCTACATACTTTCAGCAGTGGTGTATGTACACAACAATAAGGAGGCCTTTACCACGAATGGGTACAATCATGGGTATTCAACCCGTGAGAGGGACTGGCTGAGGATCCCACATCATAGGGTGTGTTCCTCGCAGCAATCCATCTTCTACTGGGGGTCGAAATTATACAATAACCTGCCGCCGAGCTTTAAGGGCCTCCCAATCAGCTTGTTTAAGAGAAAAGTGAAGAACCACTTGATTAATGGAGAATACTACACAATAGAAGAATTCCTTAGACACTAGTCATTCCTCTTCTATATACAGATGATCTTATTTGATTTTATTATTTTGTGTTTTTTTTTCTGTCTTCTTTGTTATTTGTTAAGAGTGTTGTTAGTATTAGTATACACTACACTATTTATTTATACTTATCATGATCTGACAATTGTAATGCATTACAAGTTTGAGAATATTGACAATTTTATGTAACAGTGGTCTTACAAATATATAGTCTATTATTATTATTATTATTATTATTATTATTATTAAGAATAAATAACAGTAACACCATTTGTGATAATTTTTTAGCTTTAATTGAAATTAAAGCAGCCGACGCGAATAGTATACAGCTTGAGCGCGCGGGGTATGATCACCCGATGCTAGTCGATATTCTTCGGACGTATATTCGGCAAATGATCTCCGCTAGCTGTGTTCGCCAGATATATTGCTGTGACATATAAATATTTATTTTAAATAACAATATTGCCATATAATTTATATGCTGTAACAACATACTTTTGTGTGTATTACCACACGTAGGGTATAGTCTTTTGTACACATTATACTCTTTAAATTATTCTTTACACACCAAGAACTTATAATTGGTTTTGTGTTTTATCTTATATTGTTGTGTCATGTACCTTATAACTATTGTGGGTCCTGGCAATGTTTGTGGTTCCTTCTTATTTGCTGATGATTTTTCTCTTGCTCATTATAGGGAAAGAGGTAATAGTTTTGTTCAAAGAAAAAAACTGTATGTCTATTCAACATAATCATGTATTTTTTTTTTATTTTGTAATTTATGGATTCAAAAATATAGTTTCCTTTATATGCACACCTTTATGCTCTAAACAAGATACATAATTGAAAAATGCTCATATCATTTATACCTAATGCCGGTTGTAATGTATGTAAATCTTTTGTTTATTTATTTATTCTACCAAACAAAATAAATATTTATCCTGCAAATAAACAAAAATAAACTTTTATTGTACGTTTATGAATATACTCATCGACGTTATAATATTTATGTATAGGCTTCAATTAATTGCTTTAGACAACCATTTGCACGTGTTGTATCGAGCTCTTAATCTATGCCTTGTGAAATTCTAATTTATTATTCGCTTAATTTGAAAGAAATTAATGATGTCTAGACAATACGATGAAGAAAATGCTCATTTTCACGTAACATCTCTCCAACTGACCAACACCATTAATCCTATTTGGTTGTAATTCCAACTATATAAATTCAAAATAAACCTTACAGGATAAATTATTTACTTGTCTATTTTTTTGTCCAACAATACATTGATTAATCATTCGCACGTAAAAATCAATGTCTGTCCAACAACTCGTATAACTTAATTTTCAAAAGAAATAATAAACTTACTTGTTATCAATAAATCTATTTTGAATGTCCATTATGAACGCTTCAAATGAATTCAAATGTATTAAATAAAATAAATTACTGTTACTATATGTGTTGAAGAAATAATTAAAAACTACAATATAACAATAAAAAAAAAACTTATTCTTTAAGAGATCTTCCTTTTGTAAGTGTTCTGAGAAGTTCACCTCTCGGAGGTGTTATCAGAAAGTCTTTCCTCTCGGAAGTGTTATCAGAAAGTCTCCCTCTCGGAAGTGTTATCAGAAGTCTGTCTTGTCGAATCTTGTCTTCGTATTTATAGCGGCAAAAATAAACTATGTTGACCATTGCGCCCTCTAGTCCATGTTTAGGTTGGTACTGGAATACACTTTTCCCGTGAAATCGCTGCCCATATGTTGCCGCCTTGATTCACGCACACATACACATTTTGTTCTGACAGTTCACAATTCACTTAAACGTCAACATAACCTTCCAATTCAAAGGTCCCCTCTGCTTTGCACATGATTCCCAACGGTAGGTTTATTCTTGTTACTAATACCATCCTTCCTTGTACTCGTCAATGAACCCATTACCTTGTTCATGCATATTTTTCTTTCCATTTATTTATGTTAGTTTCACTTTTCTTTCAGCCGGAGTGCGCCTTGACAAAATGGGAAACATGTTGAAAATAACCATTATTCCGCACTGCCTGTCCTTGTAGAACACGTCCGCCTCTAGTCCCTAAAGTATTGTGTTACAAACAAGTCATGAACACAGATACCTTTTATTTACTTATAATGTCAGCTTTTAAATACAAAAATATGTCACTGCTGATTGCTTCCATGTTTTACACATTTTTATATCCTTTTTTTATTTGTCTAGTAGTAAGCTAAGGTAAATTTTATTCTTTAATACTATTTAATTCTTAAACTCTCATAAGATTTTTATTGCCTTATGCATATAAATTTCATTTCTTTTCATGATTTATAACCCATACTTTTTGTGTATCTTTTCTACAAAAGAAATATATTACTTATATTTATTTTGTCTTTATTTCATATATTTCTTTATTTAATAAATTTTTATTCTACATCATTTGTTTTATATTTATTTAATAAACTTTACTTTGCATATTTCATTATTTACTGTTATAATAAAAATTTGACTATAAGTATGCAACTTTGTATACCTTCATGTAGTTCTTGTTGCATAATTTTACTCAATAATATCTAAATAGGACTTTTTCTTATTTTTACTTTTATTTCTAAGCTTAAACTAATTCTTAAATCAATCT
The DNA here is from genome assembly GCA_963170755.1 of Amphimallon solstitiale. Taxonomy (NCBI): domain Eukaryota; kingdom Metazoa; phylum Arthropoda; class Insecta; order Coleoptera; family Scarabaeidae; genus Amphimallon; species Amphimallon solstitiale. Next base: position 582,452 of record OY720679.1, on the reverse strand, counting down.
CTAAAACTATTCTTATTTTACAAATTTGCGAGGTCACAGCATATCCCTTGGTTATTATACTTTGTCGTGAATCGTCAACAATGATTATTAAAGCATGAACGACACATATAATAACCATTGTGAAAACTCGCACAAATGATTATTAATCTTCTACGTCTATATAATCATAGAGCATAGATATGTGATTAACGATACTTAATGCTAAATTTCTTATAGCTATTGCATTATTTGATGCGTCGCATCTTAAAATAAATTCTTCATTAATATCGGTTAAATTTTCTATTAATGCTTTGCAAAAATTCTCTTTCACTTCTTCTAATACTTTGAGAGTTTCAGGAGTCCATTTAAATTTTACTCCCTTCTTCATCATTGCAATTAATGTAAGCATGAAGGCAAAATATTTCCTTTCATCCTTTTGTACTTTGCTTCTTTCATGAGTCTTTTTAAACTTGACTCCTTTCTTTCTAATTATAAATAACATTACTAAGAATGAACAATCATTTATTGAATCATTACGTATTGTTGCCAGCCAAAAAGCACGCCTCCGATCAGTCCTTTTGAACTGTTCGATATTTACACACATTGTTAATGAAAATGTAACGCTCTGTTGAGCTTCAAAATAAGGTGAGTTTCTTGCATTTAAATATTTTGGTAGTATAGTGTCCCTTTGATCACTTATACCCCTTTTGTTTATTTCGACTACAGGATTGGTAAATGTTGATTCCGTTTTTTCTATAATTTTGTTCTTTAACATTTCTTTAATTTCTAATTTGACTTGTTCTCTGTATTTATTGGGGACAGGATAATTTTTAACTTTAAAAGGTTGTGTTTCATCTACTTTTAGCCTGTGTTCATAGCCTTTTGCTAAACCAGGTTTATTATCAAATAACTCTTTATACTTGCTGACAAGATTGCTCACATGGCTTATGTATTGTTTATCGCAATTTAAATTCGTACCATCCCTATATTGCGTGAAGTCCTCACTTTGACGATGCTTCACAGGATGTGCACACTTATTGTCTAATAAACTACTATCCATTTTATTTGTGAGATTTTGTTCAGCATTATTTATATATAAATTATTAATTAATATCTCATCTTCCTGTGTTTCCTTACACCAGGAGATTATTGAATTTTTAATATGAAATGTTTTGTTTTCCATATTTATTTTTGTACCATATTGACTTAAAAAGTCTATCCCCAAAATACAATTGCTGTTCAAATTAGGCACTATTATGAATTCTGTTAATAAATTTAAACTACCTATTCTAACATTTATACAAAAAACTTTATCTACAGTAATGATGCGTTTCTTATTTGCATTTATTAAATTTACTTTTCTTATAGGCATACAATATCCTAATTTTTCTATGTCTTTACTTATAATACTACTATCTAATAAAGATAATTGCGCTCCTGTGTCTAATAATGCTTCTATCTCTTCGTTCCCTATTTTTACTGTTATGTGTGGTAATTCCGTCGTGATTTTCTTTAGATCGTCAAAGTTATATACGTTTTGTACCTTCTTTTTCTTCTTGACTGGCCTTTCTAAAAATCCAACGAAGTCGCATTTGAGTAGGTAGAATTTACCCATTCTTTATTTGTCGGTAGTTGTCTTGAATCCTTGGGTATTGCACCTTTTGATTCTGTTTTTTTCTTCGTACTTATTTCTTCTTTTTCTTCACTTATTTGAACATTGTTCACTCTTCTTTCCCTCTCAGGGTTTCTTTCTTCCTTCCCATAATTCTGTTCTTTCTTCCTCTCATTTTCATCGTTTCTTGCTTTATTGTATGAATATGGATTGTTCCCATAGCTTGGCTTATTATATGTATAAGGGTTGTTTCCATAATTCTTTTTACCCTGATTTTGATTGTACCCATTATTATTGTACTGTTTATCTTGATTGTAACGAGGTGTCTTGTTTATATGTGGATTATTTCCATTGTTGTAGTTATTATTATCATTTCTGGGTGGATCGTTTGTATATTTGATGTTTCCATAACTCTTGCTGTTTCCCTTCTCATCCACATCGTCTAATCTCTTGACCAGTTCCAGGAGTGCTTCAATGTTATCAATTCCTTGAAGTGCCACCGCCTGTGTAACGTTGTGGTCAAAGTGTGCTGCTAGCTGTGAAACAATATCACTTTCTTCAATGGTTGGTTGGATGTATTTAAGAAAAGAATATTTTCTTATGATGTAGTTTTCTCTAGAAGATCCAGCTCTGTATTTGCCAAACACTAAATCGTGTCTAATCTTCCTCTGCTGAGTCTGTCCCCAGTACTGTCTCACAAAACGAATCTCAAATTCTTTGAAATTCACTACTTCATCTATTATCATATCGTACCACTGAAGTGCATAATCCTTCAAACAACCTCTTATGAAATGTAGCCTTGACATCTCATCAGATATTCCCCTCATGTATGTTTTTATCGTTCTCATAAACGCCATTGGATTATCTTTGTAAAATCCTGAGAATTTTGGTATATTCTCTGCGCTACCAGGTATTTGTGTCAAAGATACACTAGGTGTACTAACCCCATGTACTTTGTTCTCTAACCCTTTTATAGTGTTTTCGAAGTTTAAAGTTTTGTTTTGTAGGGTCAACATTGTGTCCGTACAAACACCATATTTTATTTTACAATCTTCCACTTGGTGTGAAAGTTCTTGTATTTGCTCTTGATATTGCACATTATTCCCTTTAACTTTATTTTCAAGAGAATTTATTTTCTCATCTACCTTATCAAAACTAGCTTGTGTTTTGGCAGATCTTTCGTTGATTTCTTTTATTATGAATGTGCCTTTACCTTCACATTTCTTTTCATTAATGTTTATTTGTTTATTTAAAGTTGACACTGACTGTTCTAACTTTAATTCTACTTTTGCATTTAGCTCTAAAGTTTCTTTTCTTAATTCCATGAGAACCTTGTCTATTCTTGAGTTTATCTCTACTTTATTTTGTTCTAATCTTTGATTGCTTTCCTCAAATTTCCTGTTCATATTCAAATTATTTTGTTCTAGTCTTTGATTTATACTTAAATTATTTTGTTCTAATCTTTGATTTATACTTAAATTATTTTCTACTAATCTTTGATTTAAATTCTTATCACTTTCTTCTATTCTGGTGAATAGTTTATTAAAAAGATTCTCAATTTTTTGTTCACCAGTTATGCTACTGATGCTTTCTGTTTGTACGTTGCTATCAAGTGTTTGATCCTCTGATTCAGGTTTTTCTGAATCTGAATCAGAATATACCGGACGATTGTCCCTGTATTTAGTGAACTGTGAACCTTCACCATCATTTTTATCTTTATCTGCCATTTTTATCTTATTTCTAACTTATAAATTAATAACTAAACTTATCTAATTAAATACTATTCCTCTTTCTTTATCCCTTTCTAAATAAGAGAAATTCACCAGTAAATGAAAATTAAGGTAATCTGTCTCTAACTTGGACACTGAATAATTATTCTATTTACTAATAAATAAAAAAAATGAAACAAACTTTGTACCCATTATTTATACAAAATAAATTATTATTTTTTTGTTTAAACATTAAAAAAACAAAAATTGCATTGCTTCACAACGTTAAATGTTATGTAAATAATTATTGACAAATGAGAAAATGAATACAATGCTCCACTATGTTAAGCAACATTAATTATATATATATATTTTTTTTCTTTTAAACAATTATGAAAAATAATGCATTGCCTCTCTATTTTGGGCGTTAAATAAATACATGATTAATAAACAACAAGAAAAGGAATACATTGCCCCACGTTGGGCGCCATTTAAATTAATGCTGTGACATATAAATATTTATTTTAAATAACAATATTGCCATATAATTTATATGCTGTAACAACATACTTTTGTGTGTATTACCACACGTAGGGTATAGTCTTTTGTACACATTATACTCTTTAAATTATTCTTTACACACCAAGAACTTATAATTGGTTTTGTGTTTTATCTTATATTGTTGTGTCATGTACCTTATAACTATTGTGGGTCCTGGCAATGTTTGTGGTTCCTTCTTATTTGCTGATGATTTTTCTCTTGCTCATTATAGGGAAAGAGGTAATAGTTTTGTTCAAAGAAAAAAACTGTATGTCTATTCAACATAATCATGTATTTTTTTTTTATTTTGTAATTTATGGATTCAAAAATATAGTTTCCTTTATATGCACACCTTTATGCTCTAAACAAGATACATAATTGAAAAATGCTCATATCATTTATACCTAATGCCGGTTGTAATGTATGTAAATCTTTTGTTTATTTATTTATTCTACCAAACAAAATAAATATTTATCCTGCAAATAAACAAAAATAAACTTTTATTGTACGTTTATGAATATACTCATCGACGTTATAATATTTATGTATAGGCTTCAATTAATTGCTTTAGACAACCATTTGCACGTGTTGTATCGAGCTCTTAATCTATGCCTTGTGAAATTCTAATTTATTATTCGCTTAATTTGAAAGAAATTAATGATGTCTAGACAATACGATGAAGAAAATGCTCATTTTCACGTAACATCTCTCCAACTGACCAACACCATTAATCCTATTTGGTTGTAATTCCAACTATATAAATTCAAAATAAACCTTACAGGATAAATTATTTACTTGTCTATTTTTTTGTCCAACAATACATTGATTAATCATTCGCACGTAAAAATCAATGTCTGTCCAACAACTCGTATAACTTAATTTTCAAAAGAAATAATAAACTTACTTGTTATCAATAAATCTATTTTGAATGTCCATTATGAACGCTTCAAATGAATTCAAATGTATTAAATAAAATAAATTACTGTTACTATATGTGTTGAAGAAATAATTAAAAACTACAATATAACAATAAAAAAAAACTTATTCTTTAAGAGATCTTCCTTTTGTAAGTGTTCTGAGAAGTTCACCTCTCGGAGATGTTATCAGAAAGTCTTTCCTCTCGGAAGTGTTATCAGAAAGTCTCCCTCTCGGAAGTGTTATCAGAAGTCTGTCTTGTCGAATCTTGTCTTCGTATTTATAGCGGCAAAAATAAACTATGTTGACCATTGCGCCCTCTAGTCCATGTTTAGGTTGGTACTGGAATACACTTTTCCCGTGAAATCGCTGCCCATATGTTGCCGCCTTGATTCACGCACACATACACATTTTGTTCTGACAGTTCACAATTCACTTAAACGTCAACATAACCTTCCAATTCAAAGGTCCCCTCTGCTTTGCACATGATTCCCAACGGTAGGTTTATTCTTGTTACTAATACCATCCTTCCTTGTACTCGTCAATGAACCCATTACCTTGTTCATGCATATTTTTCTTTCCATTTATTTATGTTAGTTTCACTTTTCTTTCAGCCGGAGTGCGCCTTGACAAAATGGGAAACATGTTGAAAATAACCATTATTCCGCACTGCCTGTCCTTGTAGAACACGTCCGCCTCTAGTCCCTGAAGTATTGTGTTACAAACAAGTCATGAACACAGATACCTTTTATTTACTTATAATGTCAGCTTTTAAATACAAAAATATGTCACTGCTGATTGCTTCCATGTTTTACACATTTTTATATCCTTTTTTTATTTGTCTAGTAGTAAGCTAAGGTAAATTTTATTCTTTAATACTATTTAATTCTTAAACTCTCATAAGATTTTTATTGCCTTATGCATATAAATTTCATTTCTTTTCATGATTTATAACCCATACTTTTTGTGTATCTTTTCTACAAAAGAAATATATTACTTATATTTATTTTGTCTTTATTTCATATATTTCTTTATTTAATAAATTTTTATTCTACATCATTTGTTTTATATTTATTTAATAAACTTTACTTTGCATATTTCATTATTTACTGTTATAATAAAAATTTGACTATAAGTATGCAACTTTGTATACCTTCATGTAGTTCTTGTTGCATAATTTTACTCAATAATATCTAAATAGGACTTTTTCTTATTTTTACTTTTATTTCTAAGCTTAAACTAATTCTTAAATCAATCTCTAAAACTATTCTTATTTTACAAATTTGCGAGGTCACAGCAATATGTAGATATATAGATTTATTTTTCCAGAGTTGTTATTTCGTTATATTTACTGGAGAGAATCTCTAATTTTAATTTCTATTTCAAGGGTCGTTTTTATGTTATTTTATGGTATTCCTGTTATACTTATTTATAGTTTTTTTTTTACCATGAAATTTCTATTTATTTATTTTTCTCTAGACATCTTAGTTTATTCTGCAGATGTTTCAGGCGGGTTGTTTTTATTTCCTTCTAAAACCCAGTTGTACTGCTATAACTTTGTACACAACTACATTATTATTTAATTTCATTAGGATAATCATAATTACGTTATAAGTATTACAATCTTCGCGTTATTATCGACTTAGTTATCTAAGCAATCGTCATCACTTAAAGAGAAAATTTAATTTGTTCTTTTTGTCAATCTGCAAAAAAATAATCAGATCACTATGAGTTCGAATATGAGCAGGCAATGCTAGTATGTTGTGCCGTAACTCTAATATGTATTATCGGACCACGTTTAGATGCGAGTTTACGTATACCATCGGGTGATCATACCTCGCGCGCTCTTGCTGTATATAACCCAGTGGCGGCTGGGAGCGCCTTTTGGCGGTGCAGTTGCGTGGACGGGACTGGTTCGTTTGTTGTCGGTGATATGCTCGACATCTAGGAGTACATCGCCGATAATGGGCGAGTCGGTCTTGTCTGTGTGGTGGCTCACGCCCAGAGCCGCCACTGAATATAACCATAGTCACTTTTTTTTAAAAACACGAAATTCTGTATAAAAGAAATCTGGTCGGTTTTGCACCTGATGGGACAAATGTTATGGCAGAACAGCATCGCTCAGTAATGACCTTATTGCAAAATGACATTCCAAAGCTTTTTGTAATGAAATGTATATGTCACTCCTTCCATTTGTGCGCTTCATACGCATGTGAAAAGCTACCTCCGTATGTAGAGAAGCTCACAAGAGATACCTATAATTACTTTGCTCACAGTCCCAAACGAATTAGCGAATATACTGAGTTTAAGTATTTTGTAATACAAAAATCCATAAAATTTTACGCCCATGTCGAACACGATGGTTATCCGTACATAGCGTTGTTTCGCGGTTATTAGAACAGTATGGACCTCTACAGTTATATTTCACCAATGTCGCTAGTACCAATGATATGTCTGTTGATAACATTAAAAACGTTAAATGATCCTGTAACAAAGTTATTTTTACAATTTTTAGAATTTGCTCTACCCTCTGTTAACTGTGTAACTTAAATAAGGAAATGCAATCTGAACACACTAAAATACATTGTCTATATAAAAACATACTTATATTATAAAAACGTTATTCGATTGTTTCATAAAAAGGGATTACCTTCAAGGTATTTCAGTGGCAGACGTAGATTTTAAAAATGCTAGACATTACCTGCAGATTGAGGATATGTCTAAGTGGTGATCTGGATTATCTGCACTGAATTTGTGGACCAGCCTAAGCTTAAATGGATGCCATTTTTCAATGTTTAAATATTTTATCACTGATCTTTGACTTATTGCGTTCTCCAGAACTAATTCTCGGTATGTTCGATATGGATTTTCTTGAAGGGCTAGTGTCAAGGGGGATCTTCAGGCGTCTAGTCCTGGGCCGATCCTTAATATTCATCTCTTCCCAGAACTTGGTTTTTATTTTGCTAACTGCTGATTGGGTTGTTATCATATTTATTATTAAATAAACTCCAGACTTCCGCCTGAGAACGGCGTTTATCACCGCATAACCGAGGATAATTAAGATTTAAATCCTTTCGTTTTCAGTTAAACGTACATTTTGTTTTTAGCCCAAGTTAATAAATCAAACGCAATAAGCAATTCAAAATTTGACTTACCAACCTGATTAACCCCAATTACAACTGACAGACGATATTGCTATAAGCAAAAGCAAAGACGTCACACCAAAAAAAGTCAAACAGAAATTATTAATCGCGGAATATTGAAAGCTATTTTGTCTTGATGAAATCAACTGATTGAAAAGATTGTTCTAGTGCTAGATAGTGAATGTACGACCTTTCCGAGAATGTAACGTTTGATCCCCGTCGCCATTTAAATTTTTCGCCTTCACTATTTGGGATAGAAAAAGATAAAATATAATTGTCCTGTCCTACTAAAATTGCCAATAAGTAGGAAAAAGAATTTAACGAATTTTATTCCTCACTTTACACACCCACTGTATTTACTGTACATAGCAGTACAGTAAATACAGTGGGTGTGTTATAAATATACTATACTGTTTAGTTCTGACATAACAATATTTTGTTCATTGATGAGACCTTATTAACTCACTGGATTGGGTTCGTTACGGAATATAACAACTGATTAATTTTAAAAAGATATCAGATAACGATTTATTTGACTTAACGAAAATATATTCTATATATTTCCCATAATTTTAAAACAAACAACTGACTCTATTTCTGTATGATAAAGTATTTGTGTGTAAAATTGGAGGCAATTATGAGAAGACATTTACTAAACATAAATCAAATCCTCAAAGAACAATAATTACAAAATTCAATAAACAAAACATCACTTTGATTTGTTGGTATCTTGCAGGATAAGGTGTATAATTGACAATAATAACAATCTTGCAGATAAACTATGTTTTATAAGCCCACCTTCCTTAAATTTACAATTCATTTAATGCTAAACAATTCTTATTAACTAATCTATTCCAAAAATTATAATAAAGAATTAATTTATGTTTTAATTTTCCAAAGATCCTATATCAATACGCTACATATACATAGATGATTTAATATTAAATACATCTTGCATTTGTGAAAGTAACTGTTCTTTTTGGCAGACTTTCAAAAAATATCGAAAGTTTGCCAAAAGTATTCTTTCAGCTTTACTTCCGCATAAATTCGCCAGCGTTCTTCTACATTTTAAATGAGTTAGGTCCGAATATAATGATCTAGAAATAAGTACCTAACGATGTACAAAGTCTTAATACACATAGACAAAATGAGGTGTGCATGAGTACCAACCAAATTCAATGAATGGGCAGAGCATGGAATGTACTCAGATAAACTGTCGTGGTTTTTTATGAGGGCTTGCAGCCCATTGTACGTGCCTGACATATTACAGGCATTATTATATGACTGTCCTCTCATGTCACTTATTGAAATATCTAGATCTGAAAGAGTATTTAAAATTATCTCTTCCATATGCGCGCCAGTATGGTCTTTAAGTTTAACAAAAGATAAAAATCGCTCCATTGGACCACCATCATTTAAAACATAACGTACAATAATTGTCAACTGATCTGAGTGAGTAATGTCAGGCGTAGAGTCTACGCTTAGAGAATAATATTTACTTATTTTCAGCTCTTTCACTATAACAGCAACAACCTTTTTGTACATAAGCTCAATAAATTCGTCACAAATAGTTTTAGACAAATAGCTAACTCTTCCTGATCCAGGATTTCCCCGTGTTTTAATGTGAGTTTTCAAAAAATCGTCTTATTCCGCAAGAAGGTCTAAAGCTCCCATAAAGTCTCCATTTCCTAGGGAACCAAATTTCTCTTCAGAACTGGAATCACCTCGGAGAGCGAGTCCACGGGTGCCAAGAAATTTTACGACATCCACAACCCGTTTAAGAACTGCCAGTAATCTACTTCTTTCACATAATTCTCATGTAGGGCAGAATCTATTTTCCCAAGAACATTAGACCTTATGACAAATATTTTTGTATTTAACCTATGTTCTGCACCCTTTTCGTGCTCAGAAAGCCGGCCGCCGTTTTTCCAATCATTGAAACCCTTACAAAACGAGTTCTCATTTTTGTGAGGTTGAAATAGCTTGCATGGAACACAATAAAAACAACCATTTGAATTAGAGTACATGACCCATTCTCGTTTTTTCAACTCCCCATTTGGCAATCGGGTAAATAACATGTGTTCTTTTGCTATTCTTACTTTGTCTGCATATACACGTTTAGATTTAGAAAAATCACAGTCCGTAATGTTTAAACAATGTCTTGGTAGGTTTCTTATAATGTAATCAGTTAAGTTTGACGTTAAAGTACCCCCATGCATTTGGATCCGATAAATTAAATTCTGGATTACGAGTAATATTTTTAGCATCATATAGTTCTCCTTCAATATTTGAACTATCGGTGAGAGTGGGGTTGTAATTGTCAAAAATTGTCTGAGCGGGTCCATCAACCCCTGCGGCAGAAGTACTTGGAATATTTAAGTCAGGCTCAAAATTATATACACCGCTAACTTCAGCTACAGGCGTATCATCATTAGAAACTGGCGTTGTTTTAAAAAATATTTCTAGTTTTTGAGTTTTTTTAATCGTTTCCAAATGGGCTTCCTCTTTAACTTTTTTCAACTTACGTTTATAGGCTCCACTAGCTGTGTGAATGTTTTTTTTCATGGTGAATATACGTTCAAGTAGGTCTGGTCTATGGTCTATCTCTTTAATTAACTGAACTATCTGTTCATAACGTTTTCACTTACACTAGTCACAATTGTCAACAAAACATTAAGCTGCTCACTACTCAGGAGACATCTTAATATAAAAGTATACTTTACACAAAATGAAAACATAACCTCAACCGCTCTAGCGCCATTACAACTCAGATAAACTGATGAGTATGATGACTCGAGATGTTGGGTAACTCGAAACCGCTGCTAGTTGGGCGGTTGCGAGGCCGGGAGGGAGGTGTTTAGCCGGCGCGGCGCGTACCATGCTGACTTGCACCCTTGCACCACAATCTCTCTGCCGCGTCGCGTACTGTCGCCTTAGCAACCAGTCTGCCAATATTGCAGATTAGTCGAGTAAAACAGATTTGTAAAGGACAAAAGTAAAATCCGTATAAAATCTGGCTGGTTTATTAATCACCGTACGAATAAAGCTGTAACTTTGTATCCGTCAGGTGGTGATGCCATCGGCGCCAGGGGCTCCTCGAGGTCGTCGACTAGAAATGATTGTTTTAACTTCCGCACAGGTCACTGTGGGAGTCGCTGATGGGGTCCGAGCGTTGGTGCGAGTACATCCTTAAGGGTGCGTACTACCACGGCAGAAGAATCACAGAATGATGTTTACAGGGGCCACTAGGAGTGCTGCATCGCCACGTGCTGTAGATTTTATTGTAACTTATATAGTTTCTGATTTCTGAGTATAGTTAATCTTGCAAACTCTTATTTTTGTCGTCGCTGGAGAGGTAGGGAGCATCCTTAAACATATTAAAATATATATGTATGTTGTAAGTAGAGGAGATTGGACAGTTCTGGCTCCACCCCCCACCACATTACCTCCACCCCCCACCACTCAATCCCCCACCACTCCCCCACCACTAATTTTAGTTCCGAACGCGGCCACCGTGGATTTGCAGATGGCGCTGTGGTCGGCGCGCAAAATCAATATACAGGGGTGTTTCAAAAATATAAATACATATACAGCATGGTACTTTGTGACGTATACAGGGTTAGAAAAAGCAAGATGGCGAATCCAAGATGGCCGCCAAAATTTTCAAATTAATGTAGGGCGTTTCAAAAATTAGAAAAAGCAAGATGGCCGCCAAAATTTTCAAATTATGGCAGGGCGTTTCAAAAATCAGAAAGCAAGATGGCGAATCCAAGATGGCCGCCCAAATTTTAAAATGGTGTTTCAAAATTAGAAAAGCAAGATGGCGAATCCAAGATGGCCGCCCAAATTTTAAAATGGTGTTTCAAAATTAGAAAAGTAAGATGGCGGCCAAAATTAAATACATATACAGCATAATACTTGTATTAATAAAATATGAATATACAGGACGTTTCAAAATAAACAAGGTGTAAGGAAATAAAAGATTAGATTCTGTAGAATAAATTTATTTTTATATACAATTAAACTTATTATCTAGTATCACATTTATGGACTAATCAATCAACAGTATTGGTATACCAATTAGCAATATCACCTAGTTTCATTACTTCAAAATCATAATGAAGAGTAGTAAAAGAAGTATGTAGCACTTCTAACAGTAGAAAAGCGTTTAATGAATTTGAATGATCCTCTATTAATTTAACAATATTGCTATATAGATCACCACTTAAATTTATACATGATTTCAACAATGTATTATAAAAACTAGGGAACTCACAATCAGCGAAAAATGATAATTTACATTTAATTAGTGGTTGTAAATTAAATAAATTATTATATGTATCCTTCGATAACACCATCTGCTGATTTCGACTACTTATTCGTATAACACTAATCGTTTTATATGTCGACATTTCAATTTGATGATTGGGGCTGCAACTCTCAGTCTTGCAAAATTCCGCCCATTCCTCCAATGTGAAGAATATGCAGTTTGTTGGGGAACGAATTTGAATGATAGGTATGAATCCAGCTGCTGGGCTAAGGCCGATGATGAGCCACTTGGAACCACTTTTGTTGAGGAAGTATGATGACTGTCCAATTAGTTGTTTTTCTTTAACGATGTTGTCATCAATCATTTTAAGTGAATTATCAATAAATTCATTGTAAGTTTCTGGAAAGAATTAAAAAAATTATATAGATAAAGTTTATATAATTTGTGTTCTTACTAGCTTCCATTTTAATATTAGAACATAAAAATATGTGTGAACTCAAATGCAACCAAACTAATACTGATTTAGTGAAATATTAGTGGGGATACTTACTCAATTTGAAGCGACAAATCAACTCCATCCGAGGCATGCGCAGGGGACCAGCTAAGGAGGTGGTAAATCGATCTTATAGTGCCCCCAGGCCAGAGTGTGGATACCATCCCCATTAATCCAGCGTTTATCATCGTGAGGTGATAAGGCTAGTTTATTTTGTTCGACCGAATAGATATTATGTAATTTAGTCCTAAATAGGTTCTGTTTTTTAATATTAAATTTTGTTCGAATAAACAACCGCGATAATCCTCCAAACTAATTTCATCTCGCACAACATTTTTTTCACTCCCTTCGCTTTTTAATTTCCCTACCCTCAACCGATAGGGGATATACTTTGGCTCACAATCCAACAAACTCACTCATTATACTACCCGCGTTTTCATCCTTAAATAAACCTAAAACGGCCTTGTTTTGTTGCGCTATATTGAAGACATTATTAGCCGAAAAGTTCGATGTATCGAATTTTGTTATATTTTTCTTAATGTCGCGGTATATATCATTACTCTCCACTTTTAAAATAAAACTGTCCGTGTCCATATAACACAGACACACCTTTTCTGCATACTCGCGTTTCAAAAAATTATAGAAAAAGTCAATGTACTTACTAGTAGAACACAGTGTTGAATGACATTTACAATAATGTATTTTATACAATAGTAAATAGAATATAATAAAAAATGATATTTTTTCAATAAACAAAAATATGTTTACCGCATAAAATGCATGTGTCGAATAACATTTTTGCAGATAAATAACTTCGTAAACAGCATTATCTCTCACTTCCTGTTACAAACAAAATGTGGTTAGATATATCCTTTGCATGTTTTTTTTTATTGAATTTAGGTAATACACAAGGTTAATACAGTGTGGTGACGTAGTAATAAAATACTTTTTAAAGTTTATATTTAACGATATAATTGAAGGATGTAACATTGATATACAAATAGTATTATTACTTTATATTATTTATTAATTCGATATCTGTAGTTCCAAAATCGACCACGTTTTTATAGTTGTCGCTGTTGTGTCAGTTATATACAGACTTGTCCAAAAACCAATAAATTAAATAAAATACTAATATACAGGATGGACCAAAAGTCACGAAAATATTAATATCAAATCGCTTCTAGTGCCCGTTCATTAAGATGGTTGCCTATACACGCTTTTAACATTCAAGATGACACAATCAAGTTGTTAAAAGGTAAAATGTTTCTATTAATCAATATTAAAGCGTTAAATAAAAACGCTTAATTGTTTTTCGTAGTATATAGCAATAAATTATTAAATCTCTTTTGTGTGTGAGACCCAGACATTAAAAAACAAAAACGATATCGACTTATCCGCGCGTGTGTTTTTAGTGCAGAAAATAAAAAATCATAAGATGTTTCTAGAAAAAAATAATGTATTCCATGTTTTTTAAAAATATCATGGTGACACTAATATATTAAACAAACATTGATTGTTACTTTGTGGTTTTGTGATTATCAGTGTGGGGTCAAGACATTAAAAACAAACGTTATAGACTTATCTGCGCATATGTTTTGAAGTATAAATAAAAATAATATTTTCATTCCACACACATTCATTGATCTTATAGAGTGTCTAAGACTAGTCAGAACAAATAATAAAACATCATGTGGATGTGCTATTCAAGATATCCGGAAGCAACAGACTTGAAGACGTCTGTTGTAAGATGTGCAAAAATGTTAATTGATTTGGAGTTTGAGAACCTGCTGGAGGGAAATCGAATCGAATCATATTTGTCAGATGAGGAACGTAATCTATGGAGTGTAAAATACAAGGAAGCCATCGAGGCATGTGAGTCATACTTAGATGAAAAGATATTAATTGAAACTCTGGTCAAATGTTTAATAAAATTGGAATTGATCTGCTACTTACACAAAGAACATTTACCGGAATTTATTATAAAAAAATACAACTTTACACGAGAAAGGAGAGATTGAGAGGAGGAGAAAAAATGGTGGGGGTGAAAAATGTATTTAATTAAGTGTGAAAGAACAAAAATCAGTTATTAATATCTTGTATCGCTAGTAATAAGTGTTTACAATGAATCCATCATATCCTTTCAATTTAATGGATAATTTACTACAAAAATACGAAAACAATATAAACAAGGAATATCGTTTAATAAATGAAGTTAAATATGAATTAAATAACAATGGTACCTATATATCAACAGGATTGAGTCCAGCAAGAGATTACTTTCCAGTTGTCAAAATAGCGAATGGTCGAAAATGTATATCGTTTACAAAATACGAGTTTTATGGATTTTTAAAGTATCAAGCTCAGATAAAAGATTATGTTGTCAATGTTCGACGAAACCAGCGCAAAAGGTGTTCAGATGAAGCGACGTTCGAAGAAGATTGTGTATCCAACATCAACAACAACGAAGAACCCTTGTCAATTGGGGATTCCATCAAATTAATATTTACTCGTAGACTGACGAAAAGCGGCCGTCTGCAACCCATATTGAAAGTGGTTCGTATAGATATTATGTTAATCCTAGATGGGACATCCATTACAATGTTAATGAATGCTATATTGGCTATTAGAAGCAGACTCCACAGATTAGAGTTATTAGACTTTTCCTATTACTATCAGACTTTAATGTCATCGCTGGCCGCGAACAAGGAAATCGGAATTGATATTAAGACGTACATGGAAAAATTTCAATGTCATCAGTTCAACGAGTACAATTACGACATTCAGAAGTGTATCTGGAGCTCAGAATATACCGATTGTGTCTTAGAAATATTGGCTTTTGAATTTGCTAAATTTAAGTGTGACCTAGGATCTGCCAACGTTAATAAGTTAATTTCCGATGATGACGCAACACCATCAAGCGATGACACCAGTTGAAGAAAAAGTCAATGATTCTCTAATCAAACAAATTTTTAATACAAAACTGTTGCAATTTAATAAAAAATAGAAGAAAAGACTGTTATTTTAGCACTAAGTTCATTGATTTCTTTTATAAGTTTAATGTATTGTTCTTTATCTCTATCTCATTATGGTTTAATCATATGCTTCCTTAAAAATAAACTATGAATGAAAATATGTTTGTGGTTTTATTTCCTTTATTAAGATAATAGAATAAAATTCAATTATTTTTATTAATAAATATATATTTTTATAAAATCATTTGTTTTAGTAATTTATGTATTTTATGCATTAACGTTGTCTTATTATTACACTGAAGTCCGAACATTTTCCATATTAACATTACCTAGATTTACTATTTTATTGGAGAATTCGTTGAATTCATAGAATGTGTTATTTGAAAAGAAAAAATAAATAATTTTCCGTTTTATATCTGAAATTTTTTTTCATTAATTATTCCCACACTAAATAATTTATTAAATCTCTCTCCTGTATGTATGCGTGAGATCAAGACTTACTAATACTAAACATAACAAACTACTACTATCATCTGGTTTAAGGTGTGACGCTGTCTATTTCCCCATAATATATCACAATTATGAAATTAATACAATATAGGTAATCAATGAAGATTTTGGATGTTCAATCATTCATGGCTGTATGTAAATCTCACTATATTACTCTGACGATAAAGTTAACCGCAAACAACTGATATTATAAGGGAATTAATAAAAATAGTCTATTTTAAAAAAAAATCCATTCATGAAATATACATCCTTTTAACATTCAATATTGAGTATTTTTAAAATCTCTCTTGCATGGCACCAAGTCATTAAAAAAAAAATGAGGTGTGGCCACCACACGACTTTCTTATACGTATGAAAGTGTTACTTCCGGTCCGAATTTTGAAATTTCATTTATACAAAAAATATTCCAAATCCAACTCTAGATACTTTTGTACTCTTCATAAATATACAAGGTGTCTCTAAAAGGTCTTTAAACAACTCTACCACGTATTTTTCGGACAAAAATAAACCGATTTAGCAAAACTTGGCTTAGTGAAAGTTGCTTAGTTTGTGCGCAATACGGTCCTGAAGTTGCAGTTGGAAAATTGTTTTTTTGTTATAAATTTGAAACGGCTGGAGCGATTACGCTAAATTTTGTCACGTTTACATAGTTTTATGAGTCAAGAAATTCTGTATCAAAATTGTGATAGTAATCAATCCATAGGCGGAGAACCTGCGTTTATAAATATTAAAACATTTCCATTTTCTACGCCAATGGATAAAAAAGAGTTTGTCTATAAAATTTAGATTAAGTGTCTTAAGTACAAGAAAAAAGGTACTCTTGGTAAGACTCGAAAAATTGCATCGTTTTCTCAAAAATCGCATTTTAAGATTTGAGAACATTAACTAGAGGACGGCAGCGCATACTGTGTGCTCCATGTACATGTATCTTTAAGCCGTGTACACGTGTCTTAGGCCGTTTAGACGTCTCTTTAAACTATGTACACGTCTTTTGACGTCGTTTTTGAATTGATAATTTTTTTTTGTAAAATGTTTTCTTTTTTAAAAAATACAGAACGGCCAATACCGGCAGCACACAGTATGCGCTGCCGTCCTCTAGTTAATGTTCTCAAATCTTAAAATGCGATTTTTGAGAAAACGATGCAATTTTTCGAGTCTTACCAAGAGTACCTTTTTCCTTGTACTTAAGACACTTAATCTAAATTTTATAGACAAACTCTTTTTTATCCATTGGCGTAGAAAATGGAAATGTTTTAATATTTATAAACGCAGGTTCTCCGCCTATGGATTGATTACTATCACAATTTTGATACAGAATTTCTTGACTCATAAAACTATGTAAACGTGACAAAATTTAGCGCAATCGCTCCAGCCGTTTCAAATTTATAACAAAAAAACAATTTTCCAACTGCAACTTCAGGACCGTATTGCGCACAAACTAAGCAACTTTCACTAAGCCAAGTTTTATTAAATCGGTTTATTTTGGTCCGAAAAATACGTGGTAGAGTTGTTTAAAGACCTTTTAGAGACACCCTGTATATAGAATGCATAATTTACGACATATTTACAAAAAATCGTTATTCGGTAAGAGTAAAAGTGTTACTTCCGGTCCGAATTTTGAAATTTTTTTTATACAAGAGATATTTATAAGTACGTTCTAAATACTTTTGTACTGGTAATGTACCTGCCTAGAAAGCATGACTTGCGAGATATTCGCAAAAAACTGATTTTCGATAAGAGTAAAAGACCTACTTCCGGTCGGAATTTCGAAAAACTTTATCAATACAATTTTTCTCAAATTTAATTTTAAGTACATTTGAATTCTTTATAAATTTGTTTAAACTTAGTAATTGACGAAGTATTTGCAAAATTCGATTTTTTCACTGAAGTAAACTACTACTTCCGGTATGCCGATTTTGCTCAAAATCTAATCAGTTCTCAAGACGGAGATTATATTCATAAATATAAAATTTGGAATTGGTATCTATAGCGGTTTGAGCGCTATCGTGGTCACACACACACACAGACAGACAGACAGACACACACACAGAGACATTTTTTAAAAACCACTTTTTTGGTATCAGGGGACCTCAAAACGTGGACATCTGCAAAAATCTCGAGGTCGAAAATTTTCATCATCACAATACTTCCTTATACTACGTATAAGAAAGTAATAACCGCAAGAAATTTCTGAAATATAAACAAAATAGGTAATTGTTCTGAATAGCGACATCTTCAGTGTGATAAATCATTTGACATACCCCCCACACTACAGAAACACCAACACAAAAATCTTCAAAGCTCTTCGATGACTGTACAAAGCCCTTTAATACCTGTGTAAGGCTCTGTAATAGCTGTAAAAGTTCTTTAATACCTATACAAAAGCTCTTCAAAGTATATCTGCAATACATTTCTCATTATTAAAATTTACACATGAATCACATATTGTTGAGATATCTAAAATCAGTTGGCAATGTGAACAATCTCCTCTAAGCATGATCAACCCCCTCAAATCAAATTATAAATATATGGGGGGCGCTTAAATTACTTTGCTTTTTCTAGTGAAACATGGTGATCCATTATCGAATTGCCTTTAAGTTTGTATACATTGTTAAAAGCTATAATTATAACACTGATTTATTTAAATCGTATTTCCTAATACCACTAAGTATATTGGCGGATATTTCAATTTTCATATAATATGGAAGCAGATTTTTGTGTTGATCGAGACAGTTGACCCCGAGAACAGACTATATCATTTAGAGAATGTTTTCATTGGGGAGTATATATGTTGAGAATGTCATGTGAGGAAGAGTCTATGTGAAGATAATTTATGATTTTTAAAATAAAAAAAATATTTTGGTTCATTTTCTTCAAATTCATTTTATTTTCTTCTTCCACAACGTCAATGTAATTGTTTTATCAACTGTTATTGTACATGACGCAGATATTGCTTCCTATTTTTACTGCATACAAACAACCACGGAGTTTTATTAATACTTATAAACAGCTTTTATTAAATCAATATATTTGCATAAGCACCAAATCTATTAAATATATGTCGAACGATTTAAATTACTTTGCTTTCGAGCAACACAAAAAATTCCTATTATTGTCCCTATTTTGTGGGAATTATAAGTGTAGAAGAATGTGATGTAATTACTGCTATTGAAGCTCATTCGCTAAATTCCATAAATAATATACATAACCTCCAAACCAATTAAATTAACCAAAAACTACATACTAAAGCTCTTCACCCTCTCACTCCCTCACGAGATATTACACCTTGAAGGTCCAGTCGAAGGTCTATTGTTTTATTTTTTAAATTTATATATACATATTCATAGTGATGAAACAATTGTGTTCATTGAATAAAATATACATATTTATATACAAAATGTATAATCACTCAAATCAATTTTCAACTATGCTTTGCTTGCATTTAGGTATGGAGAGGGGTGGGGTGGGGTGATTAGTCGGAATATCCACCCCACCGCGGGGTGGATGGCGGGTGACGTAATACGTTAAGCGCGTGGGCGGGGAACGCCAAACAGCTTTATATTATTTATCACCCGCTGAACAGCTTCTGAAGTGCTTTCAACAGCTTCTGAAGTGCTTTGAACTTGGGTTCGTGGCCGTCAGAGCGCGCGTATATTTTATTCAATGAACACAATTGTTTCATCACTATGAATATGTATATATAAATTTAAAAAATAAAACAATAGACCTTCGACTGGACCTTCAAGGTGTAATATCTCGTGAGGGAGTGAGAGGGTGAAGAGCTTTAGTATGTAGTTTTTGGTTAATTTAATTGGTTTGGAGGTTATGTATATTATTTATGGAATTTAGCGAATGAGCTTCAATAGCAGTAATTACATCACATTCTTCTACACTTATAATTCCCACAAAATAGGGACAATAATAGGAATTTTTTGTGTTGCTCGAAAGCAAAGTAATTTAAATCGTTCGACATATATTTAATAGATTTGGTGCTTATGCAAATATATTGATTTAATAAAAGCTGTTTATAAGTATTAATAAAACTCCGTGGTTGTTTGTATGCAGTAAAAATAGGAAGCAATATCTGCGTCATGTACAATAACAGTTGATAAAACAATTACATTGACGTTGTGGAAGAAGAAAATAAAATGAATTTGAAGAAAATGAACCAAAATATTTTTTTTATTTTAAAAATCATAAATTATCTTCACATAGACTCTTCCTCACATGACATTCTCAACATACTGAGTGGGCCACCGAAAACGAAACAGATTGAATATCTCGAAGGAGAAAACTTTCTTGAAAAAACGGGAAAACAGGTCGATTTTTGATCCAAGGGGGACACCCTTCCATCATATCTTGAACTGTGATACGTCATTCCCCTCCCCTCCATCACTCTAACCATTACAATTTAAATAGGGAAAGTAGTATATACGATACATCATTGAAAAGGTAATTGTACGGAGAATTCAGCAAAGTGATTGTTGGTTGCGCTATTTTTGATTTTAGCGCCCTCTAGCGGAAAAAAACGGTTACGTATTCCACAATGTGACACATCATTTCAAAGCTAATTTTATTAGCAACTAAATACGTAATATCTTTGACATTTATTTGTCATCATTCTCAAGTACAGACTGTCAGTGTCTTTTGTAAACTAATAAGTTCGTAGTTTCTAATATTAGAGCTCTGCAAGGTGTTTCGATTATTTAATTTTTTTTCAATTGTGCATTAAATTGCTAATAAAATTAGCTTTGAAATGATGTGTCACATTGTGAAATACGTAACCGTTTTTTTACCCGCTAGAGGGCGCTAAAATCAAAAATAGCGCAACCAACAATCACATTGCTGAATTCTCCGTACAATTACCTTTTCAATGATGTATCGTATTTAGTACTTTCCCTATTTAAATTGTAATGGTTAGAGTGATGGAGGGGAGGGGAATGACGTATCACAGTTGAAGATATGATGGAAGGGTGTCCCCCTTGGATCAAAAATCGACCTGTTTTTGCGTTTCTTCAAAAAAGTTTTCTCCTTCGAGATATTCAATCTGTTTCGTTTTCGGTGGCCCACTCTGTATATACTCCCCAATGAAAACATTCTCTAAATGATATAGTCTGTTCTCGGGGTCAACTGTCTCGATCAACACAAAAATCTGCTTCCATATTATATGAAAATTGAAATATCCGCCAATATACTTAGTGGTATTAGGAAATACGATTTAAATAAATCAGTGTTATAATTATAGCTTTTAACAATGTATACAAACTTAAAGGCAATTCGATAATGGATCACCATGTTTCACTAGAAAAAGCAAAGTAATTTAAGCGCCCCCCATATATTTATAATTTGATTTGAGGGGGTTGATCATGCTTAGAGGAGATTGTTCACATTGCCAATGAAATAAAATTGAATTTGATAATGCATCGCCATGTTTTGCTCTCCATATATTAAAAATTCGTTTGAAGCTTATGTATATGTGTACCATATTTAACTGATTTTAGATATCTCAACAATATGTGATTCATGTGTAAATTTTAATAATGAGAAATGTATTGCAGATATACTTTGAAGAGCTTTTGTATAGGTATTAAAGAACTTTTACAGCTATTACAGAGCCTTACACAGGTATTAAAGGGCTTTGTACAGTCATCGAAGAGCTTTGAAGATTTTTGTGTTGGTGTTTCTGTAGTGTGGGGGGTATGTCAAATGATTTATCACACTGAAGATGTCGCTATTCAGAACAATTACCTATTTTGTTTATATTTCAGAAATTTCTTGCGGTTATTACTTTCTTATACGTAGTATAAGGAAGTATTGTGATGATGAAAATTTTCGACCTCGAGATTTTTGCAGATGTCCACGTTTTGAGGTCCCCTGATACCAAAAAAGTGGTTTTTAAAAAATGTCTGTGTGTGTGTGTCTGTCTGTGTGTGTGACCACGATAGCGCTCAAACCGCTATAGATATCAATTCCAAATTTTATATTTATGAATATAATCTCCGTCTTGAGAACTGATTAGATTTTGAGCAAAATCGGCATACCGGAAGTAGTAGTTTACTTCAGTGAAAAAATCGAATTTTGCAAATATTTCGTCAATTACTAAGTTTAAACAAATTTATAAAAAATTCAAATGTACTTAAAATTAAATTTGAGAAAAATTGTATTGATAAAGTTTTTCGAAATTCCGACCGGAAGTAGGTCTTTTACTCTTATCGAAAATCAGTTTTTTGCGAATATCTCGCAAGTCATGCTTTCTAGGCAGGTACATTACCAGTACAAAAGTATTTAGAACGTACTTATAAATATCTCTTGTATAAAAAAAATTTCAAAATTCGGACCGGAAGTACCACTTTTACTCTTATCGAATAGCGATTTTTTGCAAATATGTCGTAAATTATGCATTCTATATATATTTATGAAGAGTACAAAAGTATTTAGAGTTGGATTTGGAATATTTTTTGTATAAATGAAATTTCAAAATTCGGACCGGAAGTAACACTTTCATACGTATAAGAAAGTCGTGTGGTGGCCACACCTCATTTTTTTTTTAATGACTTGGTGCCATGCAAGAGAGATTTTAAAAATACTCAATATTGAATGTTAAAAGGATGTATATTTCATGAATGGATTTTTTTTTAAAATAGACTATTTTTATTAATTCCCTTATAATATCAGTTGTTTGCGGTTAACTTTATCGTCAGAGTAATATAGTGAGATTTACATACAGCCATGAATGATTGAACATCCAAAATCTTCATTGATTACCTATATTGTATTAATTTCATAATTGTGATATATTATGGGGAAATAGACAGCGTCACACCTTAAACCAGATGATAGTAGTAGTTTGTTATGTTTAGTATTAGTAAGTCTTGATCTCACGCATACATACAGGAGAGAGATTTAATAAATTATTTAGTGTGGGAATAATTAATGAAAAAAAATTTCAGATATAAAACGGAAAATTATTTATTTTTTCTTTTCAAATAACACATTCTATGAATTCAACGAATTCTCCAATAAAATAGTAAATCTAGGTAATGTTAATATGGAAAATGTTCGGACTTCAGTGTAATAATAAGACAACGTTAATGCATAAAATACATAAATTACTAAAACAAATGATTTTATAAAAATATATATTTATTAATAAAAATAATTGAATTTTATTCTATTATCTTAATAAAGGAAATAAAACCACAAACATATTTTCATTCATAGTTTATTTTTAAGGAAGCATATGATTAAACCATAATGAGATAGAGATAAAGAACAATACATTAAACTTATAAAAGAAATCAATGAACTTAGTGCTAAAATAACAGTCTTTTCTTCTATTTTTTATTAAATTGCAACAGTTTTGTATTAAAAATTTGTTTGATTAGAGAATCATTGACTTTTTCTTCAACTGGTGTCATCGCTTGATGGTGTTGCGTCATCATCGGAAATTAACTTATTAACGTTGGCAGATCCTAGGTCACACTTAAATTTAGCAAATTCAAAAGCCAATATTTCTAAGACACAATCGGTATATTCTGAGCTCCAGATACACTTCTGAATGTCGTAATTGTACTCGTTGAACTGATGACATTGAAATTTTTCCATGTACGTCTTAATATCAATTCCGATTTCCTTGTTCGCGGCCAGCGATGACATTAAAGTCTGATAGTAATAGGAAAAGTCTAATAACTCTAATCTGTGGAGTCTGCTTCTAATAGCCAATATAGCATTCATTAACATTGTAATGGATGTCCCATCTAGGATTAACATAATATCTATACGAACCACTTTCAATATGGGTTGCAGACGGCCGCTTTTCGTCAGTCTACGAGTAAATATTAATTTGATGGAATCCCCAATTGACAAGGGTTCTTCGTTGTTGTTGATGTTGGATACACAATCTTCTTCGAACGTCGCTTCATCTGAACACCTTTTGCGCTGGTTTCGTCGAACATTGACAACATAATCTTTTATCTGAGCTTGATACTTTAAAAATCCATAAAACTCGTATTTTGTAAACGATATACATTTTCGACCATTCGCTATTTTGACAACTGGAAAGTAATCTCTTGCTGGACTCAATCCTGTTGATATATAGGTACCATTGTTATTTAATTCATATTTAACTTCATTTATTAAACGATATTCCTTGTTTATATTGTTTTCGTATTTTTGTAGTAAATTATCCATTAAATTGAAAGGATATGATGGATTCATTGTAAACACTTATTACTAGCGATACAAGATATTAATAACTGATTTTTGTTCTTTCACACTTAATTAAATACATTTTTCACCCCCACCATTTTTTCTCCTCCTCTCAATCTCTCCTTTCTCGTGTAAAGTTGTATTTTTTTATAATAAATTCCGGTAAATGTTCTTTGTGTAAGTAGCAGATCAATTCCAATTTTATTAAACATTTGACCAGAGTTTCAATTAATATCTTTTCATCTAAGTATGACTCACATGCCTCGATGGCTTCCTTGTATTTTACACTCCATAGATTACGTTCCTCATCTGACAAATATGATTCGATTCGATTTCCCTCCAGCAGGTTCTCAAACTCCAAATCAATTAACATTTTTGCACATCTTACAACAGACGTCTTCAAGTCTGTTGCTTCCGGATATCTTGAATAGCACATCCACATGATGTTTTATTATTTGTTCTGACTAGTCTTAGACACTCTATAAGATCAATGAATGTGTGTGGAATGAAAATATTATTTTTATTTATACTTCAAAACATATGCGCAGATAAGTCTATAACGTTTGTTTTTAATGTCTTGACCCCACACTGATAATCACAAAACCACAAAGTAACAATCAATGTTTGTTTAATATATTAGTGTCACCATGATATTTTTAAAAAACATGGAATACATTATTTTTTTCTAGAAACATCTTATGATTTTTTATTTTCTGCACTAAAAACACACGCGCGGATAAGTCGATATCGTTTTTGTTTTTTAATGTCTGGGTCTCACACACAAAAGAGATTTAATAATTTATTGCTATATACTACGAAAAACAATTAAG
The DNA here is from genome assembly GCA_963170755.1 of Amphimallon solstitiale. Classification (NCBI taxonomy): domain Eukaryota; kingdom Metazoa; phylum Arthropoda; class Insecta; order Coleoptera; family Scarabaeidae; genus Amphimallon; species Amphimallon solstitiale. Next base: position 557,268 of record OY720679.1, on the reverse strand, counting down.
CGTTTTTATTTAACGCTTTAATATTGATTAATAGAAACATTTTACCTTTTAACAACTTGATTGTGTCATCTTGAATGTTAAAAGCGTGTATAGGCAACCATCTTAATGAACGGGCACTAGAAGCGATTTGATATTAATATTTTCGTGACTTTTGGTCCATCCTGTATATTAGTATTTTATTTAATTTATTGGTTTTTGGACAAGTCTGTATATAACTGACACAACAGCGACAACTATAAAAACGTGGTCGATTTTGGAACTACAGATATCGAATTAATAAATAATATAAAGTAATAATACTATTTGTATATCAATGTTACATCCTTCAATTATATCGTTAAATATAAACTTTAAAAAGTATTTTATTACTACGTCACCACACTGTATTAACCTTGTGTATTACCTAAATTCAATAAAAAAAAAACATGCAAAGGATATATCTAACCACATTTTGTTTGTAACAGGAAGTGAGAGATAATGCTGTTTACGAAGTTATTTATCTGCAAAAATGTTATTCGACACATGCATTTTATGCGGTAAACATATTTTTGTTTATTGAAAAAATATCATTTTTTATTATATTCTATTTACTATTGTATAAAATACATTATTGTAAATGTCATTCAACACTGTGTTCTACTAGTAAGTACATTGACTTTTTCTATAATTTTTTGAAACGCGAGTATGCAGAAAAGGTGTGTCTGTGTTATATGGACACGGACAGTTTTATTTTAAAAGTGGAGAGTAATGATATATACCGCGACATTAAGAAAAATATAACAAAATTCGATACATCGAACTTTTCGGCTAATAATGTCTTCAATATAGCGCAACAAAACAAGGCCGTTTTAGGTTTATTTAAGGATGAAAACGCGGGTAGTATAATGAGTGAGTTTGTTGGATTGTGAGCCAAAGTATATCCCCTATCGGTTGAGGGTAGGGAAATTAAAAAGCGAAGGGAGTGAAAAAAATGTTGTGCGAGATGAAATTAGTTTGGAGGATTATCGCGGTTGTTTATTCGAACAAAATTTAATATTAAAAAACAGAACCTATTTAGGACTAAATTACATAATCTATTCGGTCGAACAAAATAAACTAGCCTTATCACCTCACGATGATAAACGCTGGATTAATGGGGATGGTATCCACACTCTGGCCTGGGGGCACTATAAGATCGATTTACCACCTCCTTAGCTGGTCCCCTGCGCATGCCTCGGATGGAGTTGATTTGTCGCTTCAAATTGAGTAAGTATCCCCACTAATATTTCACTAAATCAGTATTAGTTTGGTTGCATTTGAGTTCACACATATTTTTATGTTCTAATATTAAAATGGAAGCTAGTAAGAACACAAATTATATAAACTTTATCTATATAATTTTTTTAATTCTTTCCAGAAACTTACAATGAATTTATTGATAATTCACTTAAAATGATTGATGACAACATCGTTAAAGAAAAACAACTAATTGGACAGTCATCATACTTCCTCAACAAAAGTGGTTCCAAGTGGCTCATCATCGGCCTTAGCCCAGCAGCTGGATTCATACCTATCATTCAAATTCGTTCCCCAACAAACTGCATATTCTTCACATTGGAGAAATGGGCGGAATTTTGCAAGACTGAGAGTTGCAGCCCCAATCATCAAATTGAAATGTCGACATATAAAACGATTAGTGTTATACGAATAAGTAGTCGAAATCAGCAGATGGTGTTATCGAAGGATACATATAATAATTTATTTAATTTACAACCACTAATTAAATGTAAATTATCATTTTTCGCTGATTGTGAGTTCCCTAGTTTTTATAATACATTGTTGAAATCATGTATAAATTTAAGTGGTGATCTATATAGCAATATTGTTAAATTAATAGAGGATCATTCAAATTCATTAAACGCTTTTCTAATGTTAGAAGTGCTACATACTTCTTTTACTACTCTTCATTATGATTTTGAAGTAATGAAACTAGGTGATATTGCTAATTGGTATACCAATACTGTTGATTGATTAGTCCATAAATGTGATACTAGATAATAAGTTTAATTGTATATAAAAATAAATTTTGTCTACAGAATCTAATCTTTTATTTCCTTACACCTTGTTTATTTTGAAACGTCCTGTATATTCATATTTTATTAATACAAGTATTATGCTGTATATGTATTTAATTTTGGCCGCCATCTTACTTTTCTAATTTTGAAACACCATTTTAAAATTTGGGCGGCCATCTTGGATTCGCCATCTTGCTTTTCTAATTTTGAAACACCATTTTAAAATTTGGGCGGCCATCTTGGATTCGCCATCTTGCTTTCTGATTTTTGAAACGCCCTGCCATAATTTGAAAATTTTGGCGGCCATCTTGCTTTTTCTAATTTTTGAAACGCCCTACATTAATTTGAAAATTTTGGCGGCCATCTTGGATTCGCCATCTTGCTTTTTCTAACCCTGTATACGTCACAAAGTACCATGCTGTATATGTATTTATATTTTTGAGACACCCTGTATATTGATTTTGCGCGCCGACCACAGCGCCATCTGCAAATCCACGGTGGCCGCGTTCGGAACTAAAATTAGTGGTGGGGGATTGAGTGGTGGGGGGTGGAGGTAATGTGGTGGGGGGTGGAGCCAGAACTGTCCAATCTCCTCTACTGTTGTACAGTTGTATCTTGCAGCTTGCGACCCCCCTGAGCCCGCGGCCCTAGGCCGCGGCCTGGTCGGCCTACTGGTAGATCCGGCACTGTGTATATTCATTGTGTTTATAAATGCTTTTGTCGTAGAGTGGAACGTAAATAAAATATTTTTTAATACTATTAGTATATACACATTTTATTAACTTTTTTTTTACAGCGTCAGCTATTTACTGAAAACCTAAACTAAGAATTTATTATGTCGGTTAACGGTTTAAATCTCAACTACTTTAAAATTACCCCCACCACATGTGGACACTTTGACCACTAGCGCCCTACTGGTGGTGACATCCAAAATGTTGATTTTGGGCGCAACCTTTTTCTTATGGACTTGGAATATCTTTTTATATGTACATAATCAATGACCATGGGTTTTACACTACATCGGTAAAAAAAAAACGAGAGAGATGGAAATTAACCACAGTTGCTGAAGATTATATCAGCGACAACCTAAATAACAAATTCGAAAGAGGAAGAAAAATTGTGGAAGAAATTAACATACAAAGTCTAAATAATATTAAAAGCCCAAATATTACAACATATTATGATATGACTGAGAAAGAAAATCCACCTGTACCTTTAAGAACAACTTTACTAATATTACCTACTATTATTTAAAATTACCATGTTAACAAAAATTAATCGTAGAACTAATTGATTATGTGTTAATAAATCTTAATATAGTTTACTCTTTGTTTTATATCTGAAAGTTGTAGATACAGTATAGAATTCCATTCGCAAGTGATGATTATTACACATTCCAATGTACTCCACTCGCGTTCGCTCGTGGTGCAAAAATCATCTCGTGGGTAATAGCCCATAGAATAATATACTGTTAGCATTATTTGCTATTTGTTTTATACATATATTTTGACTTTACTGTGTACGGAATACCTTGACATTTAAATAATATTCGAAAATGCTAATAATTTCTCAAAAAGAAGTCGTAGGTTTATAAGACTTACTGAAGAATATTATTCTAATAAATGTAATCCACGTTTCTATTATTACCGATGCTAATCATCTCTGTTGTTTCTATTTCTATTTAAAATATTGTATAATCTTAAAAATTTCATACACCTATTAGATATCTTAACCTACAAAATCTATTAATAGCAATTTGAATATAGGTACCTGCCTGTTTCTCTCGGAAATTATTCCGGTTTTACATTATGCCAATTGTACTACATTTTCAAAATTCTTTTAAGATTGCAAAAAACATACGTTAGCACTACCTAAATAGGGAAACGATTAGGTACCGGCTTTGCATGTGCATATTTACTAAGTATTTTTATGGATAATTATTTGTAATATGTACCTATTACTATTGATTTTTCAATGGTTGAGCTTGCGCAAAATATGAACGCACTTTTCTTTATAAAATTACTATAACGGTTAAAACAAATATCGGTTCAAATATGGTATAAAATATGGATACTGGCATATGTATAAATTATATTATTTTTCTATATATATATATAAACAACTTTATTCTCGATTTTATTTGTAATAACAATGGTTTGTATTAAATATACATATACCTATTAAATGAGAGGATAAGAGTGCATCTTACCAAAACGAGATGAGACTTATAGGAATTCTTGAAGTAATAAAATTAAACACGTGGAATATTTATAGGCAAAATGTCTAACTGTAAGCTTTTAAATAGGAACCAATACTACTGCTGTTTACTTTAATACGACTTAATAATACACACCCGTCTCCATAACACTATCAAACATACAGCAAGTCTTTGCACGAGTAAGTCCTAGACTTTTTATACAAACCGCTGCGGGATTCTATTTTATATTTATCGTATAAAAGTCGATGTTTATCTTTATTTATTCTGTTAACTAGTGAATTTTATCTTTGTCTTGTTAACTGGAAACGCCGATATCATGAATGAAGTACACAGAATTCGTTTAAGTTCGGTTAATGTTCGGTATATTGACGTCGTCAAAAAGCGTCTACGCCGTTTACATATTATTTTGTATACAAAAACTTTAGAATATATAGACTTAAGTTGACTTAACTGTGTATTTATTTGTATGCGTATTTCATAATTTTGAACTTAGTTATTGAAGTATCTATATTTAATTAGAACACATCGGTATTGCAACAATTTATTGGACACTGAAACTAAGAAAATACATATGAAATTACTAGTAACACTATCTAAGATAACTCGACATGTAACCGTACTAGAGTAGATATGTGGCGTGAACACAAGGCGTGAATATGGAATATGAAATGCGCTTGCGTTTAGTTTTCAAAGTTTTCAGGGACGGTTCATTAAAGGTTAAGTACTGAATTTAAATGTTGTAAGGTGCATAATTATGTGATAATGATAATTATTTTAAAATATGACGTCAATATATTATTCAGATGTGCTAAATTGTTTATAAAAATGAGTTTTTTTTTAAAATTATCCATGCTAAGAAGTATTGTTATACCTACCGTACCTACTTATCTTTTGAACAACACATGTAGTAGGTCAACTTTCTCTTTCCCACTTTCCACAAGTATTAAAAATTAAAAGTGTCGTAATGTTGTAATAGTCTAGAGCGATTGAATAGTTAAGATGGCTCTTTCAAAATTTCCTGTAAAATTTATTTTCAAAAATTTGCTGTATCCATTACCATGTACAAGTGTAAATATTCCAAAATGGAATACTATCTATACAACAAAGAGAAATTATTCTGTGGCTCATGGGCAGAAACCAGATTTTAATCGAGCAGTAAGTGAAGCTGAGAAAATTGTTGGATATCCAACATCATTTTTAAGTTTACGTTGGTTACTGAATGATGAAATTGCAAATATTGCATTAATGCTACGGAAATTAATTGGAACAAATCATCCTCTACTTAAAACAGCAAAGTAAGTATTTACTTCATAAGAAAGCTAAGAGAAAGTGCAATTTAAATCTCAAAAACATGGATTCACATGTTTTACAAGTATTTAATTGTTATTACATGGATATGGAAGACCCGTATTGAAGTATTTATACCATGTATTTGTTTCACAAACATTATATTTTCGATATTTAACAAACAAAATATATATGTATTTCATCTGTAAACAGTATACAATATAATATAAATTAAAGTGCTTAATTGTGAGTTTGCTATAAACTTTTATATCACTTGATTTCATTGATTTTATTTCTCAAGGTTTGACTTCTGAATTGAAATTATTTTGCATAAGTACTTAAGTACTATAACTATTTATAGAGTAATACATAATGCACAAATATACATATAAATAGATAATATAATATTGACATATTCTTATTGAAGATTATTTTCTTTGGTAAATTCAAGTATTTTTATTAGGGGTGAAATACCTACATTTAGTTTTAATGTTTTAAAGTTACCCCCAATTTCTTATATTTCCAGTTAATTCAAATAGAAAACATTTTATTTTATATGAAAAATATATTTAAATATTTTGTGTGGCATGCAACTACAAACAAAACCATTACAAAAATAAAAAACACAATAATATACAATGTGGAGTGGATAGAGTAGGTACTAGCCATTTGACAGATTTCTTTATTAAGAATGATAATCGAACTGTCAGTTATCTGATGTGATTGGTGTAGGAAACATGTTTATCATTTAATTGATACAAACAGGCAACAGCTGACAAGTATGTACTGGGTTATTCATTATAAATTACCCAGCCTTTATCATCGTTATTATTGCATATACAAAACAATGTTTCAAATAAAAGTTGTGTGACTGAGACTGAATTTTATTTGCATGCTATCAAAAACACAGTGGCGTGCAGATGCAACGGTATAAAAAGAAAATAATGTTGTTTTTTAATGGAATGGCCTGTATATTATACATTTTTTATAATGGTCTTTTTACTCTGATTTCAAAAATATACCATATGATACCAAGGAAAAATTGCAGAATATGGGTGCAACCGATTTTTGAAAAAAAACTAGTGTACCTTATAGAAGACCACTAATTGAACAACTTTTACTTATAAATTAATCGGCGCTCACGTACAAGAAAGGAGATAATTATTAATTAAGGTGCTCACCGAGTGATTTTTTCATGTCACATTTTTAGTCGTATCTGTTATACACACCGTTGAAATTATGAAAATTGTAATAAATGATGTTTACTTCACTTTACCACACAACAATTACATTAGATTTTTATGTTTTTTAATAACTTTTCTCAACATAATCATAACAAGAAATCTCAACCTTAAACCACCTAGTGGAACAAGCCCATCCCAACTTTCATGCGGATTCGGATTAACGACTGTCATCCATAGAGTTATATAGAAGATAGATGGTCGAACAAACCACGTATTTTTCAATATTTATTTGAAAATTATATGCAAATCAGTAACAAACGACGTTATAAAGTGAATATTATTTATAAATTTGTAGTTTATTTCATTGATTTTTTTACATGCCTTTTAAAATTATATAATATCCTGTAAATAAATACGGCATGATATAGATAATGTTTGTAGGTGTTTTCTGGTATTTATTTATTAGAAGCAATTGGAAAATATATAATGAAGTTGAAAATACTTACAGAATGTGAGTTCTTCAGAGAATTATCTGTTCTTACTAAGTGTACTGTTTAATAAGTGGTCTATCATTTGCAATGTAAGTGCATGAATTTTAGAGGAAATCTCAAGAAAGTAAAACATATATTTTTAAAACAATAAAGAAAAACACAAATTAGAGCATTTATTTCAGAGAAATTCACAAGAAAGTAAGACATGTATTTTGTAAACATTCAAGTAAAACATAAATTTCATTTGACTTCTATAAGAACCTAATGAAGCATAAAGCTCATTTTGCAAGTCAATGTTGAATTAAATACAGATATAAGGTTGAGATATAAAAATATCAAACATATCAATGAGTTGTTTTGAGTGCACCTTCTCAGCCTTACACTTATCAATTTCTTGACCAAGTTTTCAGGTGAATTAGTAGTACCAATAGTGCAACAGTATGAAATAAAAAAATTAAAAATTTGCCGAAGATTTGTGTTTACATTTTACACAGTTGCAAAAACTTTACGACTACAAATCTATAGTACGTTCTCATATAGAATGTATTGTTGAATGTTTGCATTGCAATTGTTGTTCATATGAAGTTTGTTTTCGCATCGCGTGATGGTGGGGAAAGGGGGTGGCAAAAATAGAAATTAACGAAAAATGCAATGCAAACATTCAACAATAAATGAATTCAATGTGATAACGAACTTGTTTACGGTAATAATTAATAGCAATTTCTGTACCCCATTCGTTGTGCGCACTCGGCAAAACATCAAAAAATCGGTATAAATCAACCGAAATACGAGTGCGCACAACGAATGGGGTACAGAAAGCAAAAGCAAATATTCTTGCCGCCCCCTTATGTGAAGGGGGCGGCAAAACATAAAAAAAGTGGTATAAATCAACCGAAATACGAGTGAAGGGGGGCGGCAACAACAGAACGGAATTTGCATCGGGGGAAGGCAGATGGTAAAAGAGTAAAAAAATCTATAAATTAAGGGAATAATCATTGCAATGATTGCAGTATAAATCATGTAAATGTGCAAAAAGGGAATTTAAATATCTGAAACAATTATGTATAATTTTAAAAGGCATGTAAAAAAATCAATGAAATAAACTACAAATTTATAAATAATATACACTTTATAACGTCTTTTATTACTGATTTGCATATAATTTTCAAATAAATATTGTAAAATACAAGTGGTTTGTTCGACCATCTATCTTCTATATAACTCTATGGATGACAGTAGTTGGTCCGAATCCGCATGAAAGATGGAATGGGCTTTTTCCAATAGGTGTTTTAAGGTTAAGTTTCTTATTATGTTTGTGTTGAGAAAAGTTATTAAAAAACATAAAAATCAAATGTAATTGTTGTGTGGTAAAGTGAAATAAACATCATTTATTACAATTTTCATAATTTCAACGGTGTGTATAACAGATACGACTAAAAATGTGACATGGAAAAATCACTCGGTGAGCACCTTAATTATTAATTATCTCCTTTCCTGTACGTGAGCGCCGATTAATTTATAAGTAAAAGTTGTTCAATTAGAGGTTCTCTATAAGGTACACTAGTTTTTTTTTCAAAAATCGGTTGCACCCATATTCTGCAATTTACCCACATTATTAAAGTGAGCTATGAAAATGACAATTATTGTGTTTGATAAATGACATTTCCATTTTGACTATTTTATTAAGTAAATATTACCAGTACTACCGATCAATGATATCTGTGTTACGAGCTATACATTTACTGTCCTTGTAAAAATAATTCCATTCTAAGTGTAAATAAATTTAGTTTTTCTACTACCGTGCTAAAAATGCCATTTTTCCACGGTCGGGAGTAGAAATTAGTTTCTATGACATCAAAATTAAAACAGAAGTAGTCGATTATTCCCAAGGGAGTTTACATTATGGAGAATGTTTGTGATTCATGCAAAAAAAAGATAACATTGAAAATGTTTATTGACATTTAAATTAAATGTTACATTTGTACAATTTTCAAAATTAATATTAGAAGGAATATTACTTTCGCTTACATTTACAGTTTTTGTGATTGCCCTAGTAGTGGTACCTACTAAAACCTGATTAGCAATTTTGGTCTTATTTTCAATGGAGTTCTCGACATAACCCTCAGCGACTGTCGTTGATTTCCAACCAGCATGACGCTTTATTGTCGTGATATCCACACTAGCATCTGCCAGTAATGTCGCTGAAGATCTTCGTAAGCAGTGACCAGTATAACATGCAGCATCAGGTAATTTTAAATACGAAGCTACTACACTCGGAATTTTTCCCATGGTATTCTTGCCAACTGGCTGCGAACTACATTTTCCTGCTTTGTAGTACAAAAAAAAGCGCTTATGCTTGACGTGGGGAGGACGAAGGGACAGGTATTTTCGAAACAATTCAAGCATATTTTCCACATCGGTAACCACAAAGGTTCGTGGAATCTTTGTCTTAGTGTTTGGAATTTTTACAATCAAGGAAGAGCCTACATCCTCAATATCATCTACAGTTAAATTGACTAGTTCATCAGTTCGACAAGCTCTGGCAATCCCCAGAATTAATCTAACCTATAAAAAATCAAAATACTAAATAATTGAAATACCTAACAACAAAAGTAATCTTACCTTAATCATTAAGAATTCTTTGTCATCTACACTTGATAGAAAACGGTCGATTTGACCCTTTGTCAATATTTTCGATTTTTTCGCTTGATATCCGTCACCGGTTCTTTTCAAAAATGCGATCAGCTTGGGGAAATTGCTTATATCTATGTTGTCGTAAATTATCAAGTATGACTTAAGGCTGGCGTCTCGGTACGCTGCACCGGACAATATTCACATTGAAAACATGCTCACATTTTTTTGATAAGAAATGGAAACTATTAATTTAATTGTTATAAAAAGTACACAGTTATGTTAAGGAAACTTGATTCGAGGTCGTAGGGGGTTTTTAAATGTCTAATTGGGCTGTTTTTACACTATATACTGTGAATAAAATACCCCTTTTAGAGGTAAAAATAAATATTTTTTATCTGTAATTTTCAAATAAAGTATAGCATTCTTGCACCCCCCTTGACCTCAAAAAATTAGTTTGCATTGTAACAAAAAATACTGCAACGAAAATAATATCTTCGTTTGTAAATGGTATCCAAAATAAAAATGCGTGGACATTATATGAAATTAGGGTTACAATTCAACTATAGTGTGGAGAAAAACCGTCAAGATGCAGAATTATCACGCCAGGAACTTGAATATTAGTGTAGCTTCTGGGCATTAGGGGGCACTGGAAATTGTGCGTATATATGTACCTATTATTAATTAAAAATGTCAGGATAGGTACTTTTATTTACGCAAAAGTACAATTGCTCACAATACTTCGTCTAATAATAAAAACAGTTATATATTATTATTATTATATATTCAACAGTTTAACACTTTGCGGAATGTAATATAAAATATATACCTATAAAAAACAGAAACGATAATAAATTTGCTATAGGTATAATAATCTTACACATTGTTTACTTTCGAGCGATGTATATTTATAGCAATTTTTGACAGTTTGACATTATTTGAAATATGTGTGTTGTGATAACTGGACGAAAAGGGAAAACCTTTCTTGATTTAATATATGATATAATTAACTTCTTATAATGTTATCTAATTACGATTACATCATTACATGTGTATTGTATTGTACTGAAATAAGTAAAATCTGCAGTGGTACAGCTTATATCTTGATAATCTCGAAGACTTAAACAATGCTTCTGCTCGTACTATTATCAGAATATAATATCCAAACAATCACATAAACATGGATAAACTAGAAGATGGTATACCAACTCTAGGTATATTCTATTTAGTCTACTTCAGAAAATTAAATAATTCTTGATGCACAAATTTATTGAATTCTGCGACGGGACTACAAAGGCATTTTGATACCTATAAATATATATAGGTACATTTTTTACTTATTCAATAAATTTTGAGATTTACCGGTGCTTAACGCAAATTATCATTGTGTACATTACTCTAAATAAATACTAATTCATTTATTCATAGTGTATGATTAAATAATTAAAAAATATGTACCTATGTATTTATTAATAAGAGTCTATTTGAAATATGTAAATGTACAATAGCTTAAATTACATCAATAACTTACGAAAGTAATTTTTATATTATACACGTACACACAAACAAAGAAGCTGCAAGATTTACTGTTGCAGAACATAACAAAATCTATATTATTCCTACTAATAATATTTATACGTCTAATTTGCTATGATTCCGATTGATAATTGGTAGAAAGGATTAAATATAATACCTATACACGATAAATATAACAAGCTTTTTTGAAAACTTTTTGGCTTATGAGCCGCCATCTGAAAAAACCGCTAAATTTTTGCACTATACCAGTTTTTACAAAATATCTTCCAAAGTATTCCAATACTTCCCGAGATAGACCTCTTTGAATTTACAGATTTTTTCTTAAAAATGTAAAAATCAAAGATTTTTAGTTGGTTTTTGCTCGATAGTAAGTATATAGTGAATCCTACGCTAAAGTTTGACACTGCATTTATAGTAGAGGTAAATAGCTAAAGTTCCGAAGCTCCAAATGTGGCTTGTCGTCCAGACACATTTTGTCTTATATAACAAAATATCACCATTTGGTTCTTATAATGTGAAGTTGTGGTATATCTGACACTTTTGTAGATGAAACTTATGTAGTATATAATTTATTTATAATTATTTATCAATTATTTATTTACTTACAAATTTATTGATATATAATTCACAGATCTATTGAATACATGAGATATACAAACTTAGCAATAAATGAACTTTTTTTTGTTTTTAATAAATAGATACATTAATTTTGTCAGTATTAAGTTATTGCGTAACGTGTCTTCCTAAAAGACTACAAAAATATTCAAAAGAGAGTATCATAGTCTAAACGAGCTAGAAGAATCAGTTTGGTCTTAAACTTTAGCTACCTACCTCTACTATAAATGCTATGTCAGACTTTAGCGGAGAATACACCATTTACTTACTATCGAGCAAAAACCGATTATAAATCTTTATTTTGACATTTTTAAAAAAAAATTCTCTAATTTCAAAGAGGTCTATCTCGGGAAGTAATGAAGCTAAATATTCCGTTTTTGTATTAAATTGTAGAAAATTTTCTCTAGTTTAATAAGAACGTAAACGGCTTTTTTGCTCAAACTAATACTTTAGGAGATATTTTGTAAAAAGAGGCTAAAAAATTTAGCGGTTTCTTCAAGATGGCGGCGTCTGCGGTAGTGGGGAAAATAAGAAAACTTGGGACTTTGCAACAGTGTACCAATCCATACACCATATCAAAATATCAAAGGTACCCTAATTAATTGAACCATGCGAGATTTTTTGGTATAGTTTGACTGGGCTATATGTATATTCTCCAAGGATATTACATCGGTGGTGTTTCTATCACAGAAAGTTAATATTCTACGTTTTAGATATCTCTTGAAGGTACTAGATTTGGTAGACCATATAAAAATATGACACAATAGGCTTAATTATGTGTTCTGCATGTTCAACCATTTCGTCAGGTAGATAGCTTCTTTTTCGGTGGTTTATACCAAAAATTCTTTATGTTGTCATTAATAGTGAAATATTAGGTAAGTCTATTAAAAGAATATAATAGTTGATATGTCATCTTTGGATAATATGGAAAATCAAAACCTTATTTTGGCAAACTTACTTCAGTTCGGTAAAATATATTTAGGTACGTTTAACAACTAAAATAATTACTTTCACTTCTGAATGTTGCGCATCTCCAATATTATTTAAGAAGATAATAAAATATGAATAATGTTAAGTACAGAAGCGCAGTTGATTTTTGCCAAAAACACTAGTGTCACCTATAGACAACCTATAATTAAACAGATTTACTATGAAAATTAATTGTGGACTAAAATATAAACGTAAGTAATTAATACCTATTGATCTTTTCTGGTTACATTCTGAATCATATCTCCTAAACACACAGTTAAAGTTACGAAAATCACAATATAAGCTGTATGTTTTAGTTCATATGTTCAGAGACCGGACACGAGCGGCCGATGACTCATCACCCACGCGCACTATTGAAATTTTGTATTTTTAAAAAGTTTTTAATTTTATTTATATAATTGGATAACAAGTGGGTGGTGATCTATAAAATACAAAATACTTTTTTATTTGTTTATATTGTAGTTCAAATCGAGTAAATTCTCCGTACTTTATTAATCTCAGGAAATATAAGGTAGGTAAATAGAAGAAAGGAATTTAACATTAAAATGGACTTTTTTGCTGTCCGTTTTCTCGACGAAACCAGATGTTGCATCACCATACGAATAGTGCTATTCAATAACTGCGTGATGTTATACATTATTTCTTTTGTCATTCATTACACAATGTTTAGAATAAAACTGCAGTCTATGGTCGACTGTTCTACTTTTTCTACCCTTTGTAACACATCACACAAAATGTCACTCATAAATATTTTATTTTCATTACTTTTTAACAGTTTTTGTGCGGCAATAGAAGCTTGATGGCATTGTCCATCATTCTTTTTACAATGACCCATGTTTTAAATCCAAAATTCATTAAACACATTACAAATTAAGCGAGAAAGAATACTTCAAACTGACTTGTTCTTTACCATGTCTATAGTCACATGAATTACTAAATATTGTTATTATTATTACTTCAAAAAATATTTTTTCCAAACATAAATTGTTTTATTCCTATTTATTTTATAAGGTGTACCTACTTGAAATTTTATAAATTGCTATAAATGAATGCTTGTATTTATTGATGCTTGACTGTTGAGATTATTTCTATATAGTCAGGTTCGTAATAAATACTAGCATAAATTCAAAATACTATGTAGACAAAAACGTGTTGAAAGCGTTTCTTTAATAATTTTTTGTGCCTGTTAGTTTTTTGTCTGTCTATGTTCGAGTTCATTTAAAAGCCCCAGATATAAATTTGTTGCTGTAATAGCAATCTACATTACTATTGCTTCATCTCTCATCCTCAATTAAGTTCGTCTATTTGCCAACATGAACCGCCACATTACCGACACCTAATCCTACCCCCCCACATTATATTCTTCATCACCCCCAAACTGAAAACTAAACGCCAGCCTTAACCATAGAATATTGCGCCCATAATGTGGAAGACTTGTAATTCTTTGCATTTTCACTGAAGTATGCCAACAAAACATTCTCGCTGTATACTTGAACATTTTTCTCGGCGCACCACTTTTTGAACCGATTGTAGGCTATATCGTATAAAGATCTTGACTTCGTAGGCTGCAAATTGCTTATTGCAATATTTGCAGCCTCCACAATCTCTTCCGACTCACAATTATTCATTGTGCACTAAACAACCTTTAAACTAAACCAAACTAGCACCTTAATTTGACAATTCTTTTTGTTTGTTTATTTTGTAGTTATGACAATAACTCAACGACTACTAAATAAATGCTCAAATCCGAATACAATAATTCTGGTGCTACTTACTTCATAATGACAAAATATGTGTTTTTAAGTTAATGAGACCGTGGAAAAAATAGTATATACCATTCGGGAGAGATGCTATTTTGCCCTCGGTGCATTGTAGCCCTCGGGCTTCAAATTGCACCTCTGCCAAAATAACGCATTTCTCTCCCTTATAGTATAACATACTATTATGGCATTTTGACATTTTGACATGACCACCACATACCCCATATGATATGGGATAATAAAATGTTGAGATATGGTATTTTAAGAAGAGATTGACCAGTTATTGGAATTCATGCCATGATGCAACGATGATTGTGAAAATGACTTGGAAGGGTGAACACAATATTTTAAAGATAGTTACGTTTGTTTTTAATTTATAAATGAAATACATTTTCAATACAAAATACAAATATTTGTTTTGGATTTTGTCAAGACAATATTTGATAGTTTTTTTTTCTGGACTTTTCCCAACATTGTGAAAGTAAATAGTGCAGTGTTATGAATGGCAAGTTGACTGTAGGCACAGCATCAAATAGTATTTGTTACTTTCTTATATGTAGTATAAGGAGGAAGTATCACGATAAAAATTTTCGACCTCGATGTCCACCTTTTGAAGTCCCTGATTCCGAAAAAGGGGTTTTTAAATCTCCCCCTTCTCTCCCTTCCTCTCTCCCTCTCCCTCTCTCTTCCTCCCTCTCTCTTCCTCCCTCTCTCCCTCCATCTCTCCCTCTCTCTTCCTTCCTCTCTCCCTCTCCCTTCCTCCCTCTCCCCCTCCCCCTCCCTTCCTCCCTCTCCCCCTCCCCCTCCCTCTACCCCCTCTCTACCCCACTGTTTCCCTCCCTCTACCCCCTTCTCCCCCTCTCTGCGTATATGTGTATAACCACGATAGCGGTCAAACCGCTATAGCTATCAATTCCAAATTTTGTATTTACGAGTATAATCATCCTCCTCCTGAGATCAAATTTATAAAGAAGAAATTTGAGAGAGAATTTTATAATAATTTTTTTTTGAAATTTCTATCGGAAGTGGGTCTTGTACTCTTATCAAAAATCAGTTTTTTGCGAATATCTCGCAAGTCATGCTTTCTAGGCTGGTAGACTACAGGTATAACAGTATTTAGAACTTAATTTTCAATACTTTTTGTATAAAAGAAATTTCAAAATTCGGTGTGGAAGTAACATTTTACTCTTATCGAGTAGCGATTTTTTGCAAATATGTCGTAAATTATGCATTCTATATATACAGGGTGTCCAGAAACTCTCCTGACAAACGAAGACCGGAGATCCCTCAGATAATTCTAAGACAATTTAACCCAATTCACCCTAGTCCGAAAATGCTTCCTAAGGGAGCTAGAGCTCTTTAAAGATGGCGCCTTGTAATTAGTTTTTTTTTAATATCTCCCGACCGCTTCTATTTATTTTTTCGTCATTTCAACTTCGCGAACTGACAACAATTTGACAATTAAAAACGTAGGTTTTATTTCTGTTGGCAGTTCAGAGCGAACTAGTGCAAAAAATAATAAATTGAATTTTAATGACGAAAAAACGAAAAATTTTCAAATCGATTTTTCTAGAAAACGGTGTATCCTACCGACTTAAAGTAAGAGTACCTTTTAGTACTAGAATACCTGAAAATTTAATAATCTAGTGTCATAAATGATTAAAAGTTAAAGACAAAAAAGTTATGCGTTAAAATAACCGTTTACCTACCCAAAACGGACACCTATGACCTTAGGAAGCATTTTCGGACTAGGGTGAATTGGGTTAAATTGTCTTAAAATTATCTGAGGAATCTCCGGTCTTCGTTTGTCAGGAGAGTTTCTGGACAGCCTGTATATATATCTAGAGTACAAAGGTATTTAATGCTGGATTTGGAATAGTTTTTATACAAATGAAATTTCAAAATTCGGACCGGAAGTAATACTTTTACTCTTAGCAAGTAGCACTTTTTTTCGAATATCGCGCAAAGTATGCATTCTACAGAGATTTACTTATAATGGGATTTTGAATAATTTTTATATAAAATTACCCACAGGCTTACTTTTCTAAAAATGATAAAACCATTTAAAACAGTTTAGAGCAATTTTGTGTAATTTGAAACGCTCATACGTATAAGAAAGTCGTGTGGTGGCTACACCTCATTTTTTTATGATATTGGTACGTTTTATAAATCTTTTTTATCGTTTTATAAAGTTTTATGCATTTATTAATTCATACACATATATTTCATAATAAAATTAATTTTTTACTTTGTAAGTAGAAATTGAACTTTAATTTCATTATTGATTCAAATTCAAACATCAACATACCTTTTTTTATAAGAAATAATATAAATTATTTGCGAAGTTTCATTTCTACTGATCTTTGTTTATCGGACATAAGCATCAGGAAAAAAATGAGGTGTGGCCACCACACGACTTTCTTATACGTATGAAAGTGTTACTTCCGGTCCGAATTTTGAAATTTCATTTATATAAAAAATATTCCAAATCTAACTCTAAGTACTTTTGTACTCTTCATAAATATATATAGAATGCATAATTTACGACATATTTGCAAAAAACCGATTTTCGATAAGAGTAAAAAGCCTACTTCCGGCAGGAATTTCGAAAAAAATTTTTAATAAAATTCTTCTTGAATTTAATTTTAAGTACATATGAATTCTTTATAAATTTGTCTAAACTTAGTAGTTGACGAAATATTGGCAAAATTCGAGTTTTTCACTGAAGTAAACTACTACTTCCGGTCGACATAATTTGCTGAAAATCTAATCAGTTCCCAAGAGGGAGATTATACACGTAAATACAAAATTTAGAATTGATATCTCCAGCGGTTTGACCGCTATCGTCGTCACAGACAGACACACAGACAGACACACAGACACACAGACATTTTTTAAAAACCACTTTTTTGGTATCAGGGGACCTCAAAACGTGGACATCTGCAAAAATCTCGAGGTCGAAAATTTTCATCATCACAATACTTCCTTATACTACGTATAAGAAAGTAAAAAGATTGATCATGAATGTGGTATTACATACACTAAAGAAATTCAAGTGTATCATCAAGCAATTTTCTATTTATATCCTTTGCCAACATATGGGCATAAATAACAAATGTTTTTATTTTCATGAATGCACTAGCCATTCTAATAAAGAAGGTAATATTAATGAGAGTCATAAGACCATTATTTAACTACAAAATTGTAATGCTGATTAATTCCATCAATTTTATGTCACAGTGTACCTGTATGTCAACCTAGAATGAAATACAAAAACAACAGTAATTTAATAAGATTTATACATTGTTGTATGTAGATAGACAAATATAAAAAATACAATAATTATAATTGCATTCTTAAGCTTAAAAATACATACCACAACTACACAGGGTGTTTAAAAAAGATGCGGCAATATTAAAGGGGTTGATTGTCCAGGTCATTTTATACAAAAAAGTTTATAATAAACAAGGTCCGCAAACGCTTCGTTACCGATCTACAGCGTGTTGAAGTTTAATTAAAAGAAACAGTAAAAATTAGATTTCTCCAAGACGGCATTAAAGATCATAATGAAATTTTAGGCGTGTTATTTTTCAAGAAAAAAATAGGACGCCGCTGATTTCTCTAAAAATAAAAATATGTTTCTATTCTTTGTTTAATTGTGAAGAAAAAAGCTCTCTTAACTTTCTATCATACGACGTACGGTTTTTTAGTAAAAAAAACAAAAAAACACATTTTAGTGCATGTACATTTATTACAGAAATTTTTTTTTAAATGACATGGGTTTTATTTAAGGGCAAAAACAAATATTTTACCATGCCAACAATTTTAGCAAGCAAAAATTACAATAACTGTGCAAAGTGACCACCTCGAGCTCGGATGCAAGAACCCAATCTTCTCCTCATCGACTGGCCAACTCTCTCAAAAACAACAGAATCGGTTTCAATTGAGTTGCACCCAGCAATGATTCGATTTCTTAAGTCTTCTACGTTTTCCAATGGAGTAGCGTACACCAATGACTTCAAATGGCCCCACAGGAAAAAAATCCAGGGGATTTAAGTCCGGGGATCGTGCAGGCCATAAGTGTGGTCCACCTCGGCCAATCCAGCGATTTCCGTATGCTTGTGTTAAGAAATCACGAGTTACTTGACTAAAGTGGGCTGGTGCGCCATCGTGCATATACCACATTGCATCTCTAATTGCTAATGGTACGTCCTCCAGAAATCCCGGGAGCGTGTTTTCCAAAAAGTTGCGATACACCTCTCCGGTTAGTCTCCTTGGTAAAAATACCGGTCCAATTAGGCAGTCACCCACAATCCCAAGCCAAACGTTCAAAGAAAACTGATGTTGAAAACGATTTTCAACAATTTCATGTGGATTTTCGTCACACCATACATGGTTATTATGGAAATTGCGTATTGCATTTCTTGAAAAATTCGCTTCATCGGTGAACAGAATCAACATCAGGAATTGAGTGATTTGAACCATTTTCTGCGAAAGCCATTGACAGAATGCAATGCGAGGAGGAAAATCAGCAGGAAGTAATGCTTGAACGCGTTGTATATGGAATGGGTACACCAAATTTTGCTTCAGAATGTGCCAAATAGTCCCATTACTTACATCCAAAGCGTCAGCAATTTTTCGAGTAGAAGTACCTCGATCTTCTTCAATCATGTCTAGCACATCCTCTTCCAGCTCTACCGTTCTTGCTGTCCTTGGCCTTCCTGCTCCTCCATTTCGTCTTAATGTGCCTGTTTCATAAAGACGCCGATGAATACTTTCGAAAGTTTTTCTATCAGGAGCAATACGGCCAGGAAATCTTTCAGTATACAACCGCCTAGCTTCTAATGCATTTCCATCAGCAAGTCCATAAACGTAGTGCATGTCGGTCATCTCTGCATTTGTATAGCGATTCATGATAAGGAAATTCAACAAATTCGACACATACAAAATTATTAATCATATGTCATTCAATATGTCAGTGAATAAAACAGGACTGTTTAAAAATATTTTTGTAAGCATGATAAATGTACATGCACTAAAATGTGCTTTTTTTTACTAAAAAACGTTACGTCGTACGATAAAAAGTTAAGAGAGCTTTTTCTTCACAATTGAACAAAGAATAGAAACATATTTTTATTTTTAGAGAAATCAGCGGCGTCCTATTCTTTTCTTGAAAAATAACACGCCTAAAATTTCATTATGATCTTTAATGCCGTCTTGGAGAAATCTAATTTTTACTGTTTCTTTTAATTAAACTTCAACACGCTGTAGATCGGTAACGAAGCGTTTGCGGACCTTGTTTATTATAAACTTTTTTGTATAAAATGACCTGGACAATCAACCCCTTTAATATTGCCGCATCTTTTTTAAACACCCTGTATATCAAAATATAGTACAACCTGACATATAAAACTTACCTGAATATATTTGATTGTGTATATATAAGGCATTAATTTATGTGTTTTGTGTAAGTCGAAATGAAACAATCAGTATTTGGAGTCAATAAAATAATTTCACAAAAAAAGCATGTACAAATCAATGTAGTAGTTATAAGTTCACAAGTGTTTTTGCTCAAAGTCTTTTCTGCAAGTCGAAATGAAACGAACAGAATAACGGGTTTTATTGATTCACACAGTTATCAGTTATAATAATTTATTATCTATGTGAGATACATAATATTATTACTAATTAATTATATAGCAAAAGATTACTTACACTTTTAAGACAGAAGATATGGGTATAAAAAAGTAAAAAGCAAGTCATTTATAAGTATAAGATTTAAATACTGGTGTAGGAATATATTTCAAGTTTTTTTTAAAAAGCCATAAATTTTTTTGTTGACAGTAAGCAATAAATCTCTTTGATAGGATACTTAATGTGTTTATATTTCATTCATATTGGTGTTTTTATTTAGTTCTCGGATTACAGTTCCAAATAAATTCCGTATGGTTTAGTTTCGTTTTTAGTGTATAGATGGTAATAGTTGTCTTAGCTGCTTTCTACCACCAGATACCAGCACATTATAGCAGGATTTACTCGAAATTTTATGTTGCCCGATTTCCCTATTTGATGGGCTCTTTATATAATATATTCCCTCTACGTACGAACTCTACCAAAATATAAGGAAATATGTATTTAGTTCCGAGGACTGAAGAAAAAAAGAAAGTTCTTTAGAAACCATATAAAAACTAGAAGCCTTCCAAGTGAACGTATGTGAAAATGCAGTAAGCTACATCCGACATTATTGTCAATAAACATTGGCTGAATTAATATAAATCTAAACAGATATTTGAGGTGTTATTTTATATTAATATGCTTAATAATCAGATTATATTAAAATTTTCGACGAATTAAATGTATTATGTATGTATTTATTAATTTATTTATTATTTCCGGTATTTGATACGAAATACTCTGAATAAAATATAATAAAGCATAATAAGGGGATAGTATTTTTATATGATACCTATAAACATATATTTTTTTAAAATAATGGTGGAGTTTATACATATAGGGGGTATGGTAATAAATTACAGGACTTATGGTACAAAACATTTTATTGATCACCAATTACATTAGAAAGTGTATCGCCTTCAAAGTACTCTCCTTGCCGATCCCTACAAGGCTCCATACGGTGCAACACGGTGATGCCGTGTTTCGCAAAGAACGCCTTCACGGACGAGGCGGAACGGGCTGGCGCATTGTCTTGGTGAAGCATCCAGGAGTTGATCTTCCACAATTTTTTTTGTAAGTTGTCCGTTTTTGATGTCGAGGGTCGTCCAGGGCGCGGATCGTTTTCGGTCGTTTCACTCCCTCCTTAAACCTTTTAATCCACTCAAATGTGTATCGTGCACACAAGTGTCACGATAAAAATCGACTTCCGTACACTTCCTTTAACATGGCACGAGCTTCTGTAGAAGCTTTCCCCAATTTCACAAGTAACTTGAGGTTAACTCGTTGCGCCATTTGCATGCACAGTGCATTTTTTCGGCGAGATGCTAGCGTAAGGACTTGAACAGGGTATTGCTAAAGCGAAACTGAGCTTACGTGGAGGATGCATCAACGGGCACAGACATGTTCAAACCTGCCTCAGTGCGTTCGCAGCAGCAATAGTCCGGTTATTTAATTACCACATCATGTATACCGTCTTTACAAATTTTACATCAGTTTGGTATTTATAAATACGGTTATTTAAGAACTATCATTTAAACATTAAAACTCATTCTTCTTTAAAATAGAACATTTTAACATGCATGGCAAATATCAAAAAGAACAGTATATCAAGCTATAACCATTATGTATTTGTTATTAAAATATTATGTGTAAAATTGGTATTCAAAGGAATTGAAACAGGGAGAAAAATAGTCATTTAATCATAAAAAGTCCATAAACATAAATTACCAGACTGAATAGGAATAAATTCAAATATTTGACAGATAGATTATAACAATGCAATGAGTTACGTGACTGCGACGAGATTAATTAAAAAAACACAAGACTTACTATAGGAAGTATTAGAGAAAACAGCATTGAATATTATTTTAAAACTTAAGACGGGCGTTTACCAACAAATAGAAACTTATGCAACAGTGAAGCTACACGATATTCGGTTTCCTTCACAGCGCTTCGGTTTTATTCATAGATTAAGGAATACTATAGATGGGAAACATATTGCTGTGACTCTTACAAATTTATAAATATATAAAATAAATTTAATTTACTTAATTAAAGCGTAACTGAGAGTCAAGCACGCATCCTAGTGCTAGGCCTTATGCTAGACTAAGATACGGTGAACTTTCTGCTGAAAGGTAGGTTAAGCAAAACATTTTACATGCAACTAGCTCAGTTTGTAAATAAATAGTTCTCTCAGGGGCAGAAAATATGAGTTGATTCTCCTGCTCTTTAATTATCTCCAGGTCAGGTAAAGAAATAAAATACAAAATAAATCTTAATATCTAATTTATTAAAATAAAATAATTTTTTAAAACGAATTCAAAAGTTTTTATCTACAAATATTTACACACAAAATCAATATTCAGTCATAATTCAAATCTATACAACATAATCAATAAAATATTATAAAAGATAAAATAAATGAAGTCATAATATCGTGAAAAAAAAACTTATGTCTAAAAATGTGAACGTGATTATTATGATTTATATTTGTCATAGATACATGTAAACAATCAAAAATAAAATAAATTACCCGTGATGAATTGTACTGGAATATAAATAAAAAAAAAAAATAAAATTTGTGCGGTCTACTATTTGCTAACAAAATATAGACATTAAGGAAATGGCTTTGCCCTAATTAGTCCTGTCCGGCGCCTTTTCTCGCTCCCAACACAGTACCATCAGATGACAAATTCACACAGATGAGTATCCCAAAGTTCCACCCTACGAGCATGTCTTTTTCAACTCGTTGGACGCAACCCGAACATACATCACAATGTGCACACTCCTTAAGGAATATATAAATTTTAAATTAAATAAATAAAATGAAATAAAATAATGTCTCTGCGTATCCAATAAATTAACTCAGCCCTGATTAGTTCTGCCTGGTGCCTTTTCTCGCTCCCAAACGCAGTACCACCAAGACCAATTCGTGTCTTTCAAATTCACCAGGACTCCATGCTATGAATTAAATAATGACATAATTCATTTCACACATCCCTGATGTATTATTCAACACGTTAATATTGAACACCCAAATACAACAAAAATATACTTAATACACATATCAAAAGAAATAATATATACATTAAAGAAAATAAACTTTACCTTTTTCGCGAAATTCCAATACAAAAACACCACTACAAATAAAGAATTTGGTACGCCACTATACACACATTTATAACAAATATTGTTTAATCACCTTAACTCTTCGTACATCGTTTCAAACTCATCCATAATGAATTTTCAATAAAATTTAATTCACTTATATATATATAACCTATACACACATAAAACAAAATTATTAATTTCAAATACCTTTTGTAGGATAAATAAATTTAAAAGAAAAGTAAATTATGCGAAAATGAAATGATTATGCTATCCAAAGTTATCATTACAATTACTAGAAGGTTTTGTCATAATGTATGGCATAGTACCCCTACATGCAAAACAAAACACTCTAGAAAAAAGAAAATAAAATGAAATTAAATAAATTCAAAAACCGAGTTCATAAATAAAAGTATCTCATACATTAGTAATTATTCAAATATATCTAGACATTTCTATGTGATACGCGCTGCATGTTAAAAATAAAATATTATATGCGTTGAATCTTGTTAAAATTTTATAAGTATCAAAAAGTCTCAAAAATTATTCTAAGTCCAGATTTAGGAGTAATCTTTTTTAAAAGAAGGAGGAAGTGGTTTATCACCTACTTTTAGATTATTTAAAGAGAGCGGTTTGCACCAGCAATCCCCGAAATTTTATCCGTCCGCGCTTTTATGCTTAAATTTCTTTATAAAAACATCCGGCAACTTTCGGCAAACACGAATCCACTTCCAAAATTGTATATCGACGGTGCTGCCCTTATCGGTCACATGGGGAAACAGTGTATTAATAATCCTTGAAAAAGGTAAACAAACATGCGAATATAAATTCGTCTATACGTTTATGGCTCAGCCGTGCACCTGATGAACAATACTTTTTGCGCCGGTCTACACGGTCGATCTTTGCCAATGTCAGAAGTCTTTGTGTGGGGAACACTTGCTCGTTCCTTTTCACGTAACATTTAATACGTCCTAATATTATAACCTTATAAAAATTTACTAAGATTCTTTTATTGTTTTACTTAAATAAAAATAAAGTTTTCGTAAATTATCAATATAGTGAATATTTATATACACATTATGGTAAAAATGAATAAAGTAAAAATTAATTTAAATAAAATCTTAAAGTGATCTTGATTATACTTATTTATTTACATATTATTATTTATTCAAGATCACTGCAATATGTATATGTTTTATAATAAGCCAATTTTCGCTTGTCCATAACTGTTATATTATTATACACTCGATAATTTTAGGTATATATGACATTTAAATGCCAGTGACAGTTTGTAATTAAACTGTCACTCGCATTTAAGTCTGCATTAGTCGACCGATTCCGATAGATTTTCGTCTTCGTTGGGACCGGTAGAGATACCGTAAAGTGGGGATAGACGACACGTCAAAGCTTGTGTGAAATGTGTGTGACAAGGTTTACTGTTTAATGTTTTTTATCTTTAAAAATAAGTACATAAATTTGATTTTTTCTTTATATCGTACATCAAATGTGCAGCTGGCGCGTAGAGGTCGTTTTTTTTCTTTTGGGTACCAACCTTAGTTAGTAGACACTAATCAAATTCATGCATTTTTGTGGTTATTTCTAAAATACATAAATTTCTTAAGAAAATAAATTAGTACAAAAACGGACCTTGACATTATAAATTGATGCCTTTTGCACCACTAACCCAAATTTGAGATCCTAAAATTACAAAATAAATTCAAAAAACGCGAAACGGCGATGCCTTAGTTTTCGATAGGTAAACACCCCTCTTAAACATAAAATTTTTGATGCTAAATTAGTCATAATAAACATATTAAATCCGTAACATTTTGCAGGACTAATTGATTGATTGACTATAGTTACCAATGTTGCTATGGGCAACGATATAAAAACGATTTTCACCGCGATAAAGGGAGAGCCTGGGAGAGTAAGACCAGACATACCCAAAAGTGCGGTTCGATGATATTGAAAACATACTGCTATGATAGCATATATCTGATGATAAATTTTTATTATTCTTTATTTATGAAATAAAATGCAAAAGGAAAATCCCTTACCACAAAAAATATATATCAAAAAATCTAAATACGTATTTCGGCAACTAAGTTGCCATCTTCAGTAGATATCTGTATAAAACAAAAAAGAGTGTTAAACGTGGTATTTTTGGCTAAGGTGTAACCTTAGAAGATATGCTCTTCACCAAATCACCAGTGGGATAACACTGATTTCTTAAGAAACGACATCCCTATATATACTACTCTAATCTAAAAACTAACGAACTATAACAGTACTCTAAACCGTGACAGACTAATCCCCTAAATTACAATAATCCGTACAAGCTGGACTCAGGTAACGGTCCATTGTCAGAATTCATTAACTTACCTCTATTTCTATGTATGTAAATACTTTCGTAACTGTCTAATTCTCTAAAATTATTTACACTTTTAATTAATCTAAGACTATCTGTAGGCATACCATGGCCTGTATCGAAAATATGTCGAGCAACACTAGATTTTTCCGGTCTGTTGTATCTGAAATGTGCAATGTGTTCTTTGTAACGAGTTGAAATTGAACGCCTAGTTTGACCTACATATTTTTGATTACAGTCTTTACAGGTTATTTCATAAATACCAGATTTTTGATCTACCTCAATTTTATCTTTAGTGTTCCCTAAAAGTGATTTTAATGAATTGCCCGATTTAAACGCGATTTGAAGTTCCTGTTCTTTAAAAATGCTGTTCAAATTTCGTGTGACTGAATGATACGGTAAAGAAACAAACTTATTACAAAGAGTTTTTTGAGGTAGTAAACATGAACACCTTAGAAAACCTTAGAAGATATGCTCTTCACCAAATCACCAGTGGGATAACACTGATTTCTTAAGAAACGACATCCCTATATATACTACTCTAATCTAAAAACTAACGAACTATAACAGTACTCTAAACCGTGACAGACTAATCCCCTAAATTACAATAATCCGTACAAGCTGGACTCAGGTAACGGTCCATTGTCAGAATTCATTAACTTACCTCTATTTCTATGTATGTAAATACTTTCGTAACTGTCTAATTCTCTAAAATTATTTACACTTTTAATTAATCTAAGACTATCTGTAGGCATACCATGGCCTGTATCGAAAATATGTCGAGCAACACTAGATTTTTCCGGTCTGTTGTATCTGAAATGTGCAATGTGTTCTTTGTAACGAGTTGAAATTGAACGCCTAGTTTGACCTACATATTTTTGATTACAGTCTTTACAGGTTATTTCATAAATACCAGATTTTTGATCTACCTCAATTTTATCTTTAGTGTTCCCTAAAAGTGATTTTAATGAATTGCCCGATTTAAACGCGATTTGAAGTTCCTGTTCTTTAAAAATGCTGTTCAAATTTCGTGTGACTGAATGATACGGTAAAGAAACAAACTTATTACAAAGAGTTTTTTGAGGTAGTAAACATGTAGTATCCCGAATTTGTTTCTTAAATTGATGTTTCCTAATAAGCTTAGTTACTATTTCTGAATCGAAACCATTGTACTTCGCGATCTTTTTAATTAAACTAAGTTCTTTTTCATATCTATCTTTTGTAAGTGGAAAACTTAACAACCGATGGATAAGAAAATTAAAAGAAGCCATCTTTTGCTGAAAACTATGATTTGAATCCGCTGTTATAAACTTGTTGACATTGGTTTCTTTTCGGAAGACATCTATTTCTAAGTTATTCTTATTTTTTATAACCAAAACATCTAAAAATGGTAGTTGATCATTGTTTTCCCTTTCTAGTGTGAAATTAATTGTAGTGAATTTCGAGTTTAATTCAAATAAGAAATCATCCAAATCACAAAAGTTAGTATTAAAAATCGCGAAAATATCGTCAACGTACCTAATCCATACTTTAGGGAAATACTTAGAGTTTCTTTCAAATTCAGTTTCAAAGTGACTCATGAATAAATTCGCTATAAATGGAGACAAGCTGTTGCCCATTGCTGTACCCTGTCGCTGTTCGTAGAAGTTACCTTCAAACTGAAAGCAGTTCTGGGACATGCAAAGAGTTGTCAACTTCAAGTATTCATCTATTTTTACGCGTTCAATTTTATTCTTAATCAACAAATCCTCTAAATATTTCAATGTTTCTGGAATCGGTACTGAGGGAAACAATGAACTTACATCAAATGAAACTAAAATTTCACCCTGTTCCAGCTTATGACCTTTGACTTTTGCAATAAATTCTAATGAATTTTCAACTGAGAAACTATCTGGTTTTTCGGGCAAATTTGTAAATTCATTCACTAACCATTTCGAAATCAGGTATGTCGGTGAGTTGATACCTGAAACAATAGGTCTCATCGAATTGCCTGGCTTATGAATTTTAGGTAAACAATACAGTCTAGGTACAAATGGATTGCTTACATTTAAGCGAAATTTAAGGGAAGAAGTTATTAAATGTGGACAACTTTTTAACGCATCTTTAGTTTGTTTAATCATCTTCGGAAGGGGGGTTTTATTTAATTGAACGTAAGGTCCATTCGATATTAAATGATTAACCCGGTTAAAATAATCGGTTTTGTCCATAATTACTAACTTGTTGCCTTTATCAGCTTTTACGTAAAAACAGTCTTTGGTTCTGAGATTTTTAATCGTATTCCATTCATCGCTGACTGCAATTTGTTTGTGCTGCTGTAAGTTTTCCCGGATTTGAACCTTACAGGCCCCTCTTATAAAAGATTTCACAGGATCTGCAAAACCTTTGATAGAGGTCTCAATGCCTGCAATAATCTCCTCCATAGGAACCCTACTGCTTGGCAAACAATATTTAAGACCTTTGTCTAATAAACTTAATTCTTTAACGTTAAAGTTCTCAGATGACTGATTGATGACTAGTGTTTCTTTCATAGAAAAATCAATACTAGGTTTTTGAGTACGCGGAACTAGTTTGTGAAATTTCTTATTCAAGGTGCGAATTTTAGTGTTAAGCTTGTGATCGGTGATTTCCACGACGTTTCTATGAAATTGACACCAGTCCTCGTGTTCGTAATTATTTAAGTTTTTCGTTAAACACAAGTGTAAATTATACAATTCTAGTTCTAACCTACTTCGTTTACTATACTGATATTTAATTTCTGAATTCAGCCATTTGGTTTTCGCGTGAAAAATTACTTGGTTACTGACTTTACAATTAGACGAAACATCAACTTTTATAAATTTAGGAAATACTTTACTACGTTTGCACCGTTTTAAGAAATTAATATCAGCTTTCAACAATACTATCTTACTCCTTAAACTGTGGAACCTGTTGTACTCCGTAGACCGGGAAGTCATGATGATCCAATAATGGGTGGAGACTGTGGCTAAAAATGTGAAATAAAATGCAAAAGGAAAATCCCTTACCACAAAAAATATATATCAAAAAATCTAAATACGTATTTCGGCAACTAAGTTGCCATCTTCAGTAGATATCTGTATAAAACAAAAAAGAGTGTTAAACGTGGTATTTTTGGCTAAGGTGTAACCTTAGAAGATATGCTCTTCACCAAATCACCAGTGGGATAACACTGATTTCTTAAGAAACGACATCCCTATATATACTACTCTAATCTAAAAACTAACGAACTATAACAGTACTCTAAACCGTGACAGACTAATCCCCTAAATTACAATAATCCGTACAAGCTGGACTCAGGTAACGGTCCATTGTCAGAATTCATTAACTTACCTCTATTTCTATGTATGTAAATACTTTCGTAACTGTCTAATTCTCTAAAATTATTTACACTTTTAATTAATCTAAGACTATCTGTAGGCATACCATGGCCTGTATCGAAAATATGTCGAGCAACACTAGATTTTTCCGGTCTGTTGTATTTGAAATGTGCAATGTGTTCTTTGTAACGAGTTGAAATTGAACGCCTAGTTTGACCTACATATTTTTGATTACAGTCTTTACAGGTTATTTCATAAATACCAGATTTTTGATCTACCTCAATTTTATCTTTAGTGTTCCCTAAAAGTGATTTTATAATTCAAATCGCGTTTAAATCGGGCAATTCATTAAAATCACTTTTAGGGAACACTAAAGATAAAATTGAGGTAGATCAAAAATCTGGTATTTATGAAATAACCTGTAAAGACTGTAATCAAAAATATGTAGGTCAAACTAGGCGTTCAATTTCAACTCGTTACAAAGAACACATTGCACATTTCAGATACAACAGACCGGAAAAATCTAGTGTTGCTCGACATATTTTCGATACAGGCCATGGTATGCCTACAGATAGTCTTAGATTAATTAAAAGTGTAAATAATTTTAGAGAATTAGACAGTTACGAAAGTATTTACATACATAGAAATAGAGGTAAGTTAATGAATTCTGACAATGGACCGTTACCTGAGTCCAGCTTGTACGGATTATTGTAATTTAGGGGATTAGTCTGTCACGGTTTAGAGTACTGTTATAGTTCGTTAGTTTTTAGATTAGAGTAGTATATATAGGGATGTCGTTTCTTAAGAAATCAGTGTTATCCCACTGGTGATTTGGTGAAGAGCATATCTTCTAAGGTTACACCTTAGCCAAAAATACCACGTTTAACACTCTTTTTTGTTTTATACAGATATCTACTGAAGATGGCAACTTAGTTGCCGAAATACGTATTTAGATTTTTTGATATATATTTTTTGTGGTAAGGGATTTTCCTTTTGCATTTTATTTCACATTTTTAGCCACAGTCTCCACCCATTATTGGATTCTTTATTTATAATAAATGTGTTATTACCAGATATATTTATGCTATCGCCTTGTTTTCAAATTAAATATAATAATTTTGCACCGGCATAATTTAATCAAACTACGATAATACAAAGCTGCATAATTTATTATGAATGTAGAGATAACGTTATGTAAAAAAAAAATTCTTTATTAAATTTATAAGTCCAATCTCCATCAACATTCATATATTTCTTGTAGGTTCTAGCAGTGATATTCCTTTTGTTTTTCCCATAACATTTCTTATTTAAAATTAATAGGATAAGGTTACTAATAAAAAACTAAATCTCAAAATATTTATATTCAATTTTAACATCTTATAATAACATCATCGAAGAAATAATTCTCTTGCCACATTTGGCCGTAAAAAGAAATTGTCCTTTTTACTTTCCAATTACAAGTAAAAAAAAACAAACGTGTATTTTATAAAGATACGGAAAACACATTACATTACAAATATAACATATAGATTTAGAATAGATATCACTCTTTGCTATATTCAAATTTTAACATTATATAGTTTCAAAGAAATAATAATTTTATTATACGACGCTAAATTTTTGCCTTACCAAAGACATTCATTTTCACGAAGTATCTTTGAAAATACAAAAACTCGCAAAACAGAAAACACCTTGATAAGACCGTGACCAATCACCATATGCAAACATTCACACGTTGTACATATCATAAATTGGCTATTGTCCATCAAAATGCTCCCATCTTTACGTATACCAATATATTTGAAATCCCCATAAAATTTTGTATCTAAAACTTGTTAACAATGCACAGATAACATCACTAACAAACATTCACACGTTGTGTCATCGATGCCTCCCTACATTGTTAACAATAATCCCATTATTTATTACTTAGTCTACTTATAACAAAGAGGATAATAATCGCATCCAAAATATTAAATAAATTTTTAAAACGCTTTGCTAAAGATGAATATTTCCACATAGCATCTTTAGCATAATTTATTTTTAAGTGAAACTTACTTATGCTGTTTATACATTTCATCAAATTCTTCCTTATATTGGTCCATCATAGTGATAATTAAAAAGAAAATGAAATAAAACTAAATGGCAAAAATTAATTGTGAAATAAAAAGTACTTATTGAAAATAAAATAACTTAATACATTTTGCTAAGGATGATTTTTATGCAGTGTATTACACGCCTGCAATCATCGAACGAAATGAAAAATCAAACGCTACTTTTACAAGTTCGGTTACTAGAGCTCGGCAACTTGTTCACTTCTAGATATCGACTGCTTCTCTGCCACTTCTCCCGTACTTCTCTTCTTCCCGGCTTTTTATAATTTTCGGTCATCAGAAAAAACCATACATCGTTCGCAGCGCCACAAACTGCGCACTAACGTTTGCATTGTTCTGTTGGCATTGTCCTGCTCAGATTTATTTTCTTGACGTTCTCCCTAGGCTGACCTGCACCAATATTGTTTGACATATCGAAATTACACAAATTATACACGCACTCAAATTGTTTATTATTGTTAATGTCTATGCACATTTGCGATTTTCTTATCTTGGTAGGTACATTCCTTTTCATTAACGCCATCCTTCATTATGTTTATAGATGAATTCGTTGCTTCTTTCATCATTATTTAAGTACATTCTTTTACCACTATTTATTTTTATACCTTTCAAATAAATGTTGTTACAATTTTTAATTGTCATCTACCTAACATTATAATGTTACGCCGTTGCGGTTATGCAACTCATGATACATCTTTCCATAATTACACTTACTACTAATAAATTATTTACTTATTCTATTACATAATTATTTATTTATCTTACAATGCCTGACCAATGTAGGGATCACGGCAATACGTCGATAAGAAAAGTGAGTGTACTCGGCTGCGAGTAATGCACAAGCGCACTTATTTCCCCTGCATGTCGTAATATTCTACTCTTTCTACCATTCTACCTAACCTAACCTCCTACACTTTGCTTAACTGTTGACCACTGTTGAATATTATTATCACAAATAATGTGATAATTATTATCCGTTAATGTACGTTACACATTCAAGTATTTCATATCCTATTTATTTGAATATTATTACTTACTGTTATGGGTATAATTGCGTATCTCTGATAGTTTTCGAGTTAGAAGCATTTTAAAGTGATCAACCACAGCGTCTGATGGAGCTTTCTGATGAAGATTTATAGTTGTTTCCTAACAACTAACGTGAATTTTCATTAATAAACCGAATAAGACCCTGACTCGGAAACGATCATAGACAGGTACGCAATTTTTGCAACAATTCGTCTCGGATTTTGATAAGGAATTCATACTTAACGGGTGGTGCGAAAGTCTGTATGTATTATAATAATTAATACAATGAAATAGAAAATTACAAAAATCTTATTAGGACTTATTGTTAAAATCACTGATTATTATGTACGAGATTGATATAATGAGCGAAATAAAAATATAAATTGCGATTAAAATGCTTTATTTAGCCAGGATGTCCCAGATATATTTTTACATTATTTACATGAAAAACACTATAGCAAAATCGTTAACTTAATATCTCCCAGTGGCGGCACGTGATTTTTTAGGACGGGAGGGCACCGGGGGGTCTGAGTGTTTAATATCAAAAATTAAGTACAGACAAAAAATAAACTCAAAATACTATTTAATTAACTTGTTTGAAAATAAAATCCATCCGCCGTTCCTTACGATCAGCAAAATGATTAGTAACTAATTCATTGAAGTTTGGTGTCAGTAATTGTTTTTCAATGGAACACATTGCTAAGGCACATAGTCTGCTTCCCCGCAAGGTATTTCTAGAAAATGTTTTTATTCTCTTCAAAGTAGAAAAACACCGTTCACTTGATTTTTTCTATTTTGGTTATTAAAAGTTCAAAAAAGCTTAAAATGAGAGACATGTTTCGTTCGAACATTTTAAATATTTGAATATAGGCGGTGTTATATGTAATTATGATTAAAACGTCTTTGGAAACTGTAACTTCGTACGTGTTCGGACGTTTTCGGAATATCAGTGTTGACCTGGCATTGACTTCGGCCAACTTCTATGGGTTCGGACGTCTTCGGAATGTCGGTGAAGGCCTTGCCTTGGCTTCGGCAAACATCGTTTATGTTCGGACGTCTTCGGAATATAAGTGAAGGACTTGCCTTGTCTTCGGCCAACTTCGTTTGTGCTCGGACGTCTTCGGAATGTCAGTAGCGGTTTGCTTTGACTTCGGCCGACTTCGTATAGGTTCCGACGTCTTCGGAATGTCAATGAAGGCCTTGCCCTGGCTTCGACAAACTTCGTTTGTGTTCGAACGTCTTCGGAATATCGGTGAAGGCCTTGCCTTGTCTTCGGCCAACTTCGTTTGTGTTCGGACGTCTTCGGAATGTCAGTGGTGGCCTTGCTTTGACTTCGGCCAACTTCGTATGGGTTCGGACGTCTTCGGAATGTCGATGAAGGCCTTGCCTTGTCTTCGGCAAACTTCGTTTGTGTTCGGACGTCTTCGGAATATTGGTGAAGGCCTTGCCTTGTCTTCGGCCAACTTCGTGTGTTTTCGGTCATCCTTGGAATGTCAGTGGTAGCCTTGCTTTGACTTCGGCCAACTTCGTTTGTGTTCGGACGTCTTCGGAATGTCAGTGGTAGCCTTGCTTTGACTTCGACCAACTTCGTATGGGTTCGGTCATCTTCGGAATGTCAGTAGTGGCTTTGCTTTGACTTCGGCCAACTTCGTATGGGTTCGGACGTCTTCGGAACGTCGGTGAAGGCCTTGCCTTGGCTTCGGAAAACTTCGTTTGTGTTCGGACGTCTTCGGAATGTCAGTAGTGGCCTTGCTTTGACTTCGGCCAACTCCGTATGGGTTCGGTCGTCATCGGAATGTCAATGAAGGCATTGCCTTATCTTCGGCCAACTTCGTGAACATTTTAAATATTTGAATATAGCCGGTGTTATACGTAGTTATGAATAAAATTCAGACTGATTCATGCAATAAATTATTTCAAATTATCAACAAAAAGGACGAAAGAAATAATTGCACGCCCCCAGAGATTGGTAAAATCGCAGAAGGCAATTTACAAAATCTTTCGATAACATAGTCTCCACATATTATCAAAAACAAACTATTATAACAGTTGTACCATTCCAACATTGGAACTAAATTTCAATAGTAGCATCAGAAAACTTATCATCCAACTCTGCTTAAATTAACGTCAAAACAACAAAATTAGCGTGCGATAAAGAAATACTTTTGCAACCAAAACGGGTGTCGTAAAGTGAACATTATAGCACCGAAATAGCAAAAAGCATTTTGCACATTACACCCACACAACCAGTCTGATAAACTGTAGGAGCTTCTGTTGACTTTTCTAGTCACTGATATCTTCAGTATCTACTTGAGTTGGTTTCTCTATTAAGCAACTTGCAATTTTTTCCTTTCTTCTTGTGCTGCGAAATGTCATCTGTTTTAAACATTTTTTTATTTGCAGGCTCCATCATCTTTCTCTTGATGGGCTGATTGTTTGAAGCATTTGATTCAGTTAGAAGCGTTGACAACAATTTTTTGTTCTTTTATTTTCTCATATAACTTATTAAGTTATTGATGATCACTTTTTCATCTTTTAATTCTCCTAATAAAATGTCAATTTCCTTTTTCTTTTGCTTGTACATATTATAACATATAACAGTCACAGAAGATATTTTCGAAATCACTATCACTGTATTTTAGTTTCTTCTTGGTCCGTCCCTATAATTATACTTTTAACTATTTTTTAAATATGTTAATATTTACTCCAGTGTTCTAATCGGATTTAAACATAAATAAATCTTCAATTTTGCTTGTACATGTTGAACTAGAAAAAGCTTATGAGAATACTGGATTGAATTAATAATAAATCACTTTACATAAAAAACGTACGTCTTTATTTTCATTTTCTTTTATTAAAAAAAACCTTATTTTGTATTTATAAATGACTTGCCTTAAAAATAAACATTTGGTTATCATTTATAAATATGGAACTTATAATTAGATCATTTGAAAATGTTCATACCAAGTTAACTAAATTATTTCATAGACTGTTTATTCTAAATACACAGTAGAAATTTCGATTTTTTTTTTAATAACTATTCAAAATCTAGTTTTAAATACTTTTATACTAAGTGAGTATAGAATCAATGATGATTATGATATAATTGCCAAAAAGAACTGTCATTGAAGAAGTATACATTTTTTTTATGCAAAAATTATTCTAGATCTTGCTCTAATTATTTTGATATTAAGTCTGTATACATTATATAATTTACGAGATAATTGTAAAAATCTGCTATTGGATAAAAGTAAATATTTTAATTTTGAAATTTCTTTTATACAAAAATATTCAAAATCCCTAGATATATTTAAATGCACGAACAAAAATAATCTAGTCGTTAAATAGTAGATTGCCAATGTTCTAATCTAATCATTAGGTTATAAAAAATTTCCACAAGAAATGCATATCTTAAACATAAATATTTTCATCATTAAGTTGTTACATAAAGCGAGTTAAATTTTGGACTAAATATCCTGCATCTTAACATTGCAATACACACTCTTTACAGGATATGGATTTTGTTCTGGCTAGGTTTGATAATTTTGAGAATTACCATATCCTTCTAACTAAGCTTTAAATGACGATTCGTTAAGTATTTGCTCCTTCTATCAGATATGCTATATTTTTATTATCCACTAATGTGTGTATTACGTACAATAAAGCAAAAATTTTAAGATATATTCTCCATAACTCGAATTTTTGTTTTAGGGAATTACTATATAGCGGAAGAAACAGCTCACAGGCATGGGGACTTATCGTTTTATTGGTGTCGAGAGCTGCTGGACAAACACCAAGTGTTCTTGATCTCGAACAAGATAAAGCCGCCGGAGTTTTGCATAATCAAAGAATTCTCGCTGAAGTTACAGAAATGATTAAAACTAGTCATATGGTACATAAGGGCATGGTTAATCTACGACGAGATATGGAGCCAGTACCAAATATTGGTGACATGTTGTATGGAAACAAAATGGCAATCTTAAGTGGTGATTACCTTTTAAGTAATTGCTGCGTTGAACTTGCTGGTTTACGAAACCAAGAATTGAATGAGCTGATAAGTTCAGCATTAAGAGATTTGATTGACTCCGAATTTATTGGACCGCGAGACAAACAGAATAAACCTCTACCATCTAGACCTCATGACAATCCTGCGGAATATAAAATTACGAATCAGGACAACATAGAACCGTTATTCATTAGTGATGCATTAGGAAACGCACAAGCTGAATGGACCCTACGTAGTGTTCTAAACACTGGCAGTTTACTAGGAAAATCATGTCAAGGAACACTAATGTTAGCAGGACATTCGATTGATATGCAAGAAAAAGGTTATTTATTCGGAAAACATTTAGCGCTAGCATGGCAAGCTTGTCTAGATTGTGAGCCTTTTACACCAGCTGCTAGAGGACCTTTTAGTCTAATATCTGCACCAGTAACATTTCACTTGCAATACGACCCTGACTTATACAATGAAATTGAACGCGGAATTAACGATGTGGATGATGTTGATTACGAAAAGATACGTCAAGAGATAAAGAAAGGTCCTGGTTTGGAAAAAACTAAGCAATTGCAAATTGAACATTCGAATGCAGCGTTGGATGTTCTGGAACACTTTCCACCATCTGATGCACGCACAGCGCTAACTAATATAATAGCAGCTATGCAAGGTGCATAAGTTTTACAAGCATATTGCTAGTTCTTTTTGTCATTTTAAATGCTCAGGGTCTTTGAACACGCGTATTTGCTCAACAATCTCTTTTACTAACATTTTATAGT
Source organism: Amphimallon solstitiale (assembly GCA_963170755.1). Lineage (NCBI taxonomy): Eukaryota > Metazoa > Arthropoda > Insecta > Coleoptera > Scarabaeidae > Amphimallon > Amphimallon solstitiale. Next base: position 520,102 of record OY720679.1, on the reverse strand, counting down.
AGAATGAATGCGGGGGAGGATTGTCATTAGGGTAACTTCATTATACAGATAAGATAATTTTATGTTTGAAGAAAGGTTGAACGTGTCCATATTCGTTCACCATACTTGTGCAAACCAGAGCAGCGTTTCTCAATCTCTGAGAAATTAAACCGTTTTAAACTCTCCACTTTTAGCGCAGGACGCCTCGTTTGCCTCAATAGTATGGTTTTAATGCAATATTCTGTAAATAGATTATTTGCTACAAAGGTGATAATTATTTCAAATAATATGTATTTGTTTCGAAGAGTAATTTCAAAAATGACTCAAATGCTCTGAAAATAACTGTAAAACGTATTCAAACAGGACTTTTAAATTTAAATTTTAATATTAGGCTTTATGAATGCAAGTTGAATTCTCATATCAGGGTCAACATCAAGTCTGTTGTGGCATTTCTTTTTTTATTTCACACAAAAATGTTCTTGCAAATGTTAAAAGTGCCAACAGGACCTTTTGCGACAATTGAATCTTTTAAGCTGCTCCATAACGGTGTTAATTTAAATTTTTCTTGCAACGATGAATCAGATGCCATCGCAATAAAAGTTTTGTTTCTGTTTTTGCTGACATGGTCGAAGATCGTACATTGACAATAAATGAGTTTTTATCCATAATTCATTTTGATATTTAATCTGCTGTTCATTTGGAATATACCTACTGATTAAATCCTTTAGTGCAAAGTTTTCAGGTGCTGAATAATTTCTTCAAAAAATGTCCTCTATTTTAACCCCTTTCTCTTCTGAAATACACAAATTTTTGAAAACTATCTGTTTCTTGCAAGTAAACATCTTTTGTGGGCAGTAAAAATATCTTGTCAAGTAGGCAATTTTCATCAAATAATCGGCGTTTCAATTCTAAATTGTTTCTAGAAAGAGCTAGCAGCTCTTCCCGTAGCTCTAAAAGGGGTCAGTATCTTGTGATAACCATGTGACCTCTCTATGCAAGAGAAAAGATGTATGTACACTTTTCATGGTCTCACATAGTATTTTCAATAAATGATTATTTTGCGACCGAGATTTTACGAAAGCTATGATTTTGACGACTTTATCTAGACCATTCTTATAACTGCGGTTAATTTTTTGCAAAACGTGCCTTCTTTGTTTCATACAATGGCTACTAGAACTCTTTTTGGCGTTATTTTTCATAATATAATTATGTTACACATGGCCTTTGTTCCCTCAGCACAGATATGAATGCTGTTTTTTCATATTATTCTTTTCAAAAAAATAATTTACGAAAATATGCGTTTTCGTGCTGATGCATAACCATGACAATATCGCGAGGCTAGTTACATATGTAGATTCATCCATTAGTAATGAAAATTGGCACGATTTCAGGCGAAAGTTCATTCCTTATATTGACTGCTAAATCCCTGATATGCTGAGCTACCGCGTCATTCGAAAGTGCAATCTTGACTATTCGTTTGCTGTCATTTAAGGGCGAATATAGTTTTGATTGTTACGTTCATAATAGTGTTCAAAGCGGAATATAAAACACATCATTAATACAATTTTTTAGTTTTAAAACAAAATCAGTAAAGTTTATCAATAAGCAAAAACTTGAAACTGTCAAACAATTTATATTCTATAAAGCACTATCGACAAGTGCAAAAGTTGTCATGATGGTGTCGTTACAACTCGCGACGTCGGACTGTCCCATAGTCTATCCAGATTAGTAAGTGGATGCGTTCAGTTTTTTATTTGTTGTTTATTTTTATTGCTTTTTTGAAGTTATTTTCTTGAATATTATAAAAAGCACGTAAGGTTCGCGGAACCCATGACCCATGATCTTAACGCAACGCCAGGGTTTCGCGGAACACAATTTAAGAAATGATGTACTAGACAACCAAAGGGAAAGAACCAGAAGTACCAATTTCCAATATAAAATTACACTTTTTATTCTTCAATATAGAGTTCAATTGAAAATTGATGAATATATCTTAGGGTAGACAGTAAATTAGGATTCCTTATCTTTATACCGAAATTACTTCTTACTTATATTTTTTGCGAGAGTATTTTTTTTAATTTTTATAATAGTGTTTTAATATACATACATATTTTATCATTTAGGCACTGAGTTTTCTTATATTTCACTAAAAATCTCTATACATATACATATTTTTGAATTAAAGTCATTGAGAGGGTATATAGTATTTTATAATATATAATACACTAGAAAATGGTTTTGGAAGTAAATTAATAATTATAATTGGATTTTACTAATACATGACTACAGCTTTCTTTATGCATAAGAAGATGAAGAGATTAAATAATGACTGAAATATTTGGAAATGAATTTTGAGCCAATTGAATTTACTGATTATTTATGCTAATATACATGGACTATTTTTGCTATATTTTGTATTAAATATATTATACAACTTGAACGTTAATATCCATATAGCTAAGAATATATGTATGTACATACATACTTTATGTATATTTATAATAATAAAGCTGAATACTTTTTTCCATTTATTGTTTTATTTAAGGGCATAATTTATATGATCCCGCGATGTGCGTTCACTGCAGCTAGACGCAAGTGTGTACTCCACGTGCGTGAAATTGGCACCACAACTTGCGGCGCAAATGTTCTTTTTAATGCCAAAACTTTTGGGCCTAATATGCGCCGTCGATATCTGAAGAAAAAACACCACCGCATTAATTTGTTACAAAGTTATAAACAAAAATAGTTATGTAATATCGACTTGTTACCAGACCAAAATTTAAGGCGCAAACTTCCAATTTAGTGCAAATCGTTTGCGCACAACATGCGCCGTCGTTATTTGAAGAAAAAACACCGAAAAAATTAATTGCTGTAAAGTTATAAACAAATACATTTATGTGGGTGCATGAAGTTGGCACCACAACTTGCGGCGTAAAAGTTCTTTTTAATGTCATTTGTTTGCGCCCAACATGCGCCGTCGATATCTGAAAAAAAAAACACCGAAACACTTGATTGTTATAAAGTTATAAACAAATACAAGTATGTAGGTGCGTGAAGTTGGCACCACAACGTGCAGCGCAAATGTTCTTTTTAGTACCATATGTTTGCGCCCGATATGTGCCGTCGATTTCGGACGAAAAAACACCAGCGCATTAATTTGTTACAAACTTATAAACAAAAATAATTATTTAGTATCAACTTTTTACCAGACCAAAATTTCCGGCGCAAACTTTCAATTTAGTGCAAATCGTCGGCGCACAACATGCGCCGTCGATATCTGAAAAAAAAACACCGAAACACTTGATTGTTATAAAGTTATAAACAAGTACAAGTATGTAGGTGCGTGAAGTTGGCACCACAACGTGCAGCGCAAATGTTCTTTTTAGTACCATATGTTTGCGCCCGATATGTGCCGTCGATTTCGGACGAAAAAACACCAGCGCATTAATTTGTTACAAACTTATAAACAAAAATAATTATTTAGTATCAACTTTTTACCAGACCAAAATTTCCGGCGCAAACTTTCAATTTAGTGCAAATCGTCGGCGCACAACATGCGCCGTCGATATCTGAAGAAAAAACACCGAAATACTTAATTGTTATAAAGTTATAAACAAATACAATTATGTAGGTGCGTGAAGTTAGCACCACAACTTGCGGCGCAAATGTTCTTTTTAGTGCCATATGTTTGCGGCCAACATGCGTCGTCGATATCTGAAGAAAAAACGCCAGCGCATTAATTTGTTATTAAGTTATAAATAAAAAAAGGTTATTTAATATCAACTTCTTACCAGACCAAAACTTACGGCGCAAACATCCAATTTAGTGCTAATCGTTGGAGGACAATATGCGCCGTCGATATATTTGAAGAAAAAATGAGGTGTGGTCACCACAAGACTTTCTTATAAGTACGTATGAGCGTTTCAAATAAAATTGTTCAAAATTGTTTTAAATAGTTTTATCTTAGACAAATAAGCCAAACTTTAAGAATTTTTTTATATAATAATTATTCAAAATTCTATATAATATGTACTTCTATTTTCTTAATAAATTTCTATAGAATGCATACTTTGCGAGATATTCGAAAGAATGTGCTACTCGCTAAGAGTTAAAGCGTTACTTCCGATCCGAATTTTGAAATTTCACTTATACAAAAAAAAAAAATTCCAAATCCAACCCTAAATACTTTTGTACTCTTGATAAATATATATAGAATTTACGATATATTTGCAAAAAATCGCTATTCTATAAGAGTAAAAGTGCTACTTCCGGCCCGAATTTTGAATTTTTTGTTATACGAAAGGATTAAGTTCTAAATACATTTATATTCGTAACGTACCTGTCTAAAGAGCATGACTTGTTAATATTGGCAAAAAACTGATTTTTGATAAGAGTAAAAAACCTACTTTCGGTAGGAATTTCGAAAAAGTTTCATAATCAAATTTTTCTCAAATTTAATTTTGAGTACATATGAATTCTTTATAAATTCGTTTACACTTAGTAGTTGACGAAATATTGGCAAAATTCGATTTTTTCATTGAAGTAAACTACTACAAAGATATCATTTTGAACTGTCCTGGGTTGGCAACAAAAAAGTCCCAGTATTATCAAAAACTATATAATAATTACTTCCGCGAATTGCCCATACTAAGTTTACATGTCAAATGTCAAGACCATAATGTATTGAAGTGTTTTGCACTTTCCTATTATCATTGTTTTAATGTCACTTTTCAGTCTATTTCAAGACAATATACCTCGTATACGGTGCCTTTTACGATGCAACAGGATACGCTTATCGTAATGCAAGAGGATGGATTATGGAAATATTCATTGGGATCAAGTTTTCAGCAATTTGTCACGGAAAATGGAAATCTGGAAATAAACTTGGACATATTCACTTGGGTGATTGAATGGTTTAAGGAACGGGAAGTGTTTGTAAATGTAAACCTGAAAAAGTACCAACAGTTTTAACTGAAGATGCCGCAGACATTAGGCAGCGAATGGAAGTTAGTCCCACAAATCTGTACGAAAGCGGTCTGCTCAAACTGGTAAACAGATCTAATTAAGTTAAACGTAATTTGTTATACAGCATTATGTATTTTATTTAAATTGTAGGTATTTCCTACTGAAGTACTCTTAAGTAGAGACGAGAGCAGATATTGGTCACGGTGATTTTTCACAGTGATTTCCTAATCACTGTTTTCACCGTTTGCAAATTCGTGGAATCACAGTGATTACTTTTATATTTATTATGATGGAAATATACGGTCAATTTGTGCTCAAAAGGGCCCCTGGTGGGAAAGTTGTGGGGTAGTTTTGATTTCTTCCATTCTTTATATTTTTTGGGGTGCTGAATCCGAATCTGAGGTTTGCTAACAAAATTTCGTGACGCAACATTGAAAAAAATGAAAAAAAAGATAAAAAATCTCATTTTTTGCCGGTTTTTTGCTTATAACTTGCAAACTATCAACTTTTCGTAAATAACCTTCCTATTCAAAATGAAAGTACATAAAATTTCCTACAAATTTCATTATTTAGGTTTTTTTCTCCGACAAACCGTTCGGGCTCAAGAGCTAGTTGAAAATTGGAGTATTTCGGCTGTCTCCGCAAAAACCCACTTTTTCCATTCCAGAACTCTAACTCATTATTGAAGGCTGTCATTTAGTGAATTCCTCCTAGTTTTTAGTTGAATACAATGTAGACTGGTTTCAACTGTTATGCTCTCTCCAGTACTGAAAAAATAGGATTTGCAAAATCACATTATATTTAAATTCTGTGGAAATATAATTCCGTGTTGTACGTATTCTCATTTTATATATTCTCTCCCGGCCTCCCCAAATTATTTTATAACTGTCCCGTCTGGTTTAAAAGCCCTCTTTCCATCCATTCGACTCCTTCGGACACGAGCCAATGCCAACTACGTCACCTTGTACCTGCGTTCCCAACCTTCTGTATTGTTCACGAGGGGTGCTCCCCTCTACCTCCACCACAAAAACACCGCCCATCTGCTCACTGTCAGCGGCAGTGCCATGCGAAGGGAGTCGTTCGGTGTTAGAGTCCAACGACAACACAAATCAACAAGTTATATTTACGCGTAGTGTTAAAAATGGCTTCAAACGTGTGTTTTATTTGTGATGAAGTGCTGGATAATGATGTAGAGAAGGTGGCTACAGTGCGGGAAAAAGGTTTGAAAACGTTTATCGAGTCAAGCAAGAAGAGGAAGGATGGTGAACATGTTCAGCTAAGTAAAAAATCTGCAGTTGAGGTTCATGAACGATGTCGTAAAAACTATAGTAATGAAAGAATGATTGCCGCTCATTTGAAGAAGGTGGAGCAGGGTAGGGAGCAAGTCAAAAGACGTTATACTGAAGCACCTTTCAGATTCAAAACTCATTGCTTTATGTGTGGCCTCATCGTAACACCTGAGTTTATAGAACAACAAAGAAAAAAGAAAACCAATCGTAATATTGTGTATCAGGTTCGACTTTTGAAAGTGAAGGAAACTATCATAAAAAGAGCAGAAGAACGTGGTGATGAGTATGGACAAGCCATAATCAAACGGCTTTTGCCTGTCTCAGACTTGGTGGCTTCTGATTGTCAGTATCATAGTTTATGCATGAGAAAACTGTACAATTGCCCAAAAACTGAAGAGAAGAGAAAAAGCGGTCCATTCGCCAATGATGTTGAAGCAGCAATGGAAGATGTCTACACTTATCTTGAGAATGGTCTCGCAGGAGAGTTTCCTTGCGAACTCCAAAAACAAGAGCCGGTTGATATCTATGCTAATGGAAAAATTTGATGATGCAAAAATTGATTCACAGCAAGCTGTTGAGGACGCTGATATCCTAATTATCACAACAGCTCTTATGTTGGCCCCGACAAATGAATATGTGACAGTGGTGGGGGAAGATATCGACCTTTTGGTGATTTTGATTGGCCTGTGTAGCCCTGATATAAAGAATGTCTTCTTTTTGAAACCAGGAAAAGGAAAGGTGCCACGAACCCTCTACAATCCTCATCTTGCCGCTGACAAAACCCTATCAGACCATATATTGTTCCTGCACGCGATGAGTGGTTGTGACACCACTTCTGCTTTGTTTAATCAGGGGAAACTGAAATTTCTCAAAGTCCTACAGAAGAATAATGGCTTGCAAGCAGTCATTGATGCTTTCAAAGACCCTCATGCACACCAGGACGAGATTGCCGAAGCAGGAAACGTGTTTCTCATGGCTCTGTATGGGAAAGGACATGAAAGTAGCCTGAACAATTTGAGATACAGGCAATACGTATCTTCATCGTACAAGAGTAAAGCCAACATTGCCTCACTACCTCCCACCGAAGCTGCTGCACGACAACATTCACTGAGAGTTTACTTTCAGGTGCATCAGTGGTTATCCGGTGAAACCACACTCGACGTACAACAAAGAGACCCGAACGAGTGGGGGTGGAAAAAAACAAGGAGTGGTCTCGTGCCAGTGCCAACCACTTTGAACCACCGGACTCTATACTCCGGCACATTTCTTGTAAATGTAAAAAAGGCTGCCAACGCACTTGTGGATGCAGGAAGGCAGGCCTCCATTGCTCTCCGATCTGCACATCGTGCGAAGGGCTGTGTGATAACGTCGAGCCGCCGGAAGACGGCATTGACATGGACGAAGAAGAGACCGAAGGAAGAGACCGAGAACAGACTGAAGAAAGACGCTTACACGATGCGGAAGGTATGTCTAATCTCACAATCTATTTCGTAATCATTCATCTCTCCTTGAGATATGATCACAAGTTATTCTTTTCTCACCACCTCTTCCATTTTCCAGACGAACAAGCCCCGTCTCTGACGAATGAACAACCCGAACCTGTGCCAGGACCCTCTGCCTTCGAAGAACCTCAGCCAGGACCCTCTAAACGACAACGGTTCATATAATTTTTGCTTATATAATAATGTAATGTATATACTCATACATAATATGTGTAATAATTTTTCAAGATTTTTCGATGGAATTTCAATTTTTCCGTAACTGAATTTGTACAATTTCGGACTTCATTAAATAACTTGAACATTATGTAATTTTTGAAAAAATCTACCTGTACCTTTACATATACGATCTAAATAAGGTATGCACAGAGAACTGCGAGGAGTTCACCAAATGACAGCCTTTAATAATGAATTGAAGTTCTGGAGTGGAAAAAGTGGGTTTTTGCGGAGACAGCCGAATTTTCAACTAGCGCTTGAGCCCGAACGGTACGTCGGAGAAAAAAACCTAAATAATGAAATTTGTAGGAAATTTTATGTACTTTCATTTTGAATAGGAAGGTAATTTACGAAAAGTTGATAGTTCCCGAGTTATAAGGAAAAAAACGACAAAAAATGAGATTTTTTACTATTTTTTTAATTTTTTTCCATGTTGCGTCACGAAATTTTGTTAGCAAACCTCAGATTCGGATTCAGCACCCCAAAAAAACATATCGAATGGAAGAAATCAAAACTACCCCACAACTTTCCTGGTAAAAACACAATTTGACTGGATTAAAAGGGTTCTTTTTAATATGGGCCTTGTTTATTAGTACATAGTATACAATAGTATACATAATCAAAGATATGGGCAAATAAATATCTTTTTCATGTAAAGAAATATTTCTGTCTGCGATTCTAAGATTTACTTAACTTTAAATAATATATTCAATTTGACATAAATATGTTTCACACTAGCTGCAATGTAACAATTATGATATTATTTTCAATGTTACTTATCGGATAGGCGAAGTCGATTACGTTCTAACAAAGTTAGTAAACTTATATTTAATAATAATTATTAATAATGTATTTTAATAAATTAATAACTAAAAAGTGCTCAAGTAAAGTTTATATTTAATAAATATAATATTAGCAGAGAAACTGAAATGTATTTAATTATTGCATATAGGTACTTTAAACTGAACAAATAATAAATAAAATATAGGTACTTCATTGCTTGGAGTTACTTTTTACTTATTTTCTGTTTTGTAAGTTATATTTAATTTATTATCCATACACATTTTGTAGAAATATTTATGTACATACATGATCATCTATATAACTAAAAACAATTCATCATGTTACTTACTATACCGGGTGGTGCAATAGTGTGTCGGCGGAGCTTAGTGTGAAAACTAATAACGCTGCAGCAATGAGACTTTACGTACGTATGTAGTATGCGACTGTGCATTTTCTAAGTTTATTTACAAATATACAGGGTGTTCCAAATTTTCGCAACCACATTCAACTTTTTTATTTTAAATACATTGCTATACTTTCTAGATATTATAATGATAGCCATTCAAATTATCTTTGCAATGATATATGGATATGTGCACTTCAGACTGTTCGTTTTGATTTTATTGATAATATTGTTAAAATCTTGACAGTTGCAGCATCTAACATTTTAAGCTGTAGTCTGTAAATGGGTAGAATGCCTCACGTAACTCTTGTGTTACTAATTTATGGACTAACACGTTATTTGTTTTGAGGTTGAACAAAGTGAATAAATATACAGGGTGTTAAATATGTCATGTCTAAGTTATCGATCTTTATTGGTTATTTTCTCGTTTTTTTAAAATCTAACCTATAATATTTTTATAAGTCAGCATATTCCTTGTAAAATCGCCTTTAAAATGGTACCAATAACATAGTACTTATTTCTAGTATTTTCAAAGTTATAACCCTTTAATGGGATATTCTCATGTTTATAATATGCAATATGTGGGGCATCTAATAGTTGGTTGGCCTTGGTTTAAAAAAAAAATGGCTGTACAACCAAACGTCAAATCTCTACTTCAAAAGTCCATAAAAAGTCGTTTTCTGTAATTGCGTTTTTTTGTTATAAATTAAGTTCGGCTAGTGAATTATTAATTTCCGTTTGTTTGTTAGTAGTTGTTACGTGTTGTATTTACCTTGTTATCAGTTATATCGCTTTATTGACATTATTTCTCATTTAGATACCATAATAGTTTATTGTGGTTTTTGCTTTAAAATGAATTTTTCGAAAGAGGAGCTCATAGACATGGTATTTGCTCTTGGCGCTAGCAACAGAAATCCATTTTTAGCATCAAGAACATATGCAATGGAATATCCCGACCGAAGAGCACCGGATAGTAAAACGTTTGAAAATTTGTTAATAAGGTTTCTTCGAACGGGTTCAGTGAATTACGTCGAACATGAAAGAAGTAAGACTATGATTACAGAAGATAATGAAGTGATAGTCGTCCAGTCCATTGTGGAAAATCCGCACGTATCTACAAGGATAATTTCGAAACAATACGGGATAGAAGTCACTGCTGTAAAAAGGATTTTAAAAAAACATAAGTTTCACCCTTACAAAATTCAAAATCATCAAGGCTTATTACAAACGGACTTTGAAAGGAGACTAGTGTACTGTGAATGGCTACTTTTACAATTACGACACGATATAACTTTTCTAGATCATGTGCTTTTCACAGATGAAGCAACATTTGCTAATTGTGGAACCACAAACAGAAAAAATACCCATTATTATGACACTACAAACCCACATTTTGTTCAGCCCATTTTATATCAACAAAAATGGAGTGTTAACACATGGGGAGGCATCATAGGAAACACTTATTGGTTCATTCTTTTTTGATAATACTTAAAATTGTGCAATCTACACAAATTTCCTACAAAATAATTTACCATTGCTATTAGAAGGCCTCCCAGATAACGTCATCAGGAGATTGTGGTACCAACATGATGGTGCACCAGCACATTATGGTGCTGCTGTAAGAGCACATTTAGATAGGGTATTCACCAATAAGTGGATTGGGAGAGGAAGTTTGATAAGCTGGCCACCACGATCACCAGATCTCACACCTTGTGATTTCTTTCTGGGGCCAACTGTAAAAAACATTGTTTACGCAACACCTCCTACAACGGCAGAGAACATGCAGCAACGAATAAGAAACGCTTTTCTTCAATTAAGTGAGAATAACTTAGCTGAGAATGTAAGTCTGTCGATACAGAGACGGTTGAGAGCATGTGTAGAGCAGAATGGAAATATATTTGAACACATTTTAAATTAAGATTGTTTTATTATCGAAAATTTTCAAAATGTATTTCTAAAACTAATGATAAAGCATTTAAAAAACAGGTGTTTGTTAAAATTACTTTGTTTTATTTTCATGGCCAACCAACTATTAGATGCCCCGCATTTTGCATGTTATAAACATGAGTATATCCCATTAAAGGGTTATAACTTTGAAAATACTAGAAATAAGTACTATGGTACCATTTTAAAGGCGATTTTACAAGGAATATGCTGACTTATAAAAATATTATAGGTTAGATTTAAAAAAAAACGAGAAAATAACCAATAAAGATCGATAACTTAGACACGACATATTTAACACCCTGTATATTTATTCACTTTGTTCAACCTCAAAACAAATAACGTGTTAGTCCATAAATTAGTAACACAAGAGTTACGTGAGGCATTCTACCCATTTACAGACTACAGCTTAAAATGTTAGATGCTGCAACTGTCAAGATTTTAACAATATTATCAATAAAATCAAAACGAACAGTCTGAAGTGCACATATCCATATACCATTGCAAAGATAATTTGAATGGCTATCATTATAATATCTAGAAAGTATAGCAATGTATTTAAAATAAAAAAGTTGAATGTGGTTGCGAAAATTTGGAACACCCTGTATATTTGTAAATAAAATTAGAAAATGCACAGTCGCATACTTACATACGTACGTAAAGTTTCATTGCTGCAGCGTTATTAGTTTTCACACTAAGCTCCGCCGACACACTATTGCACCACCCGGTATATTATTAATTTAAATCTTTTTGCACATTCGTGTGTTTTATATACATACTTATAAAACATAAATTAAAAGCAAATACCTACTGATATACCTAATATGCGTATATTAATATTTTATAACCTCGGTAGTTTTTCAACAAATCAATAATTTCCATTATATAACGCGAATTTTTGTTAAGATATTCATTTTCACTTCGCATATAGTTAAACAGCTCAAAGAGCTGTTTAAAATCGAACTGCGAAGTATAGGCGAAAGCAGGAACCGTTTATTTTCACCGAACCCAAACAGCTCGGTGAACGGTGATTAAAAGAGCCGTTTTAAATAAAGCGAACGGCGAAAGCAAGAACCGTTTATTTTCACAGTTTGTTTCGCCGTTTGTTTTCACCGTTTATTTTCACCGTTTATTTTCACCGCTCATGGTAAACAGCTCGGAGGAACCCTTTACCATGCGCGGTGAAAACAAACGGTGAAAATAAGCGGCTCCTGCTTTCGCTGTGATTAAAAGAGCTGTTTAAAATCACCGCGATTTTGAAATCACCGTTTGCTTTAGAACGGTGAATGAAAAATCACCGTTAAGACCATCTCTACTCTTAAGGCACTGAAAACAAACTTACATATGTGTTACCTTCGGTCCCCTCCCGACTGACTGGCACCGCGCTTTGCACACGTTCCCACGGTCCGGAACACCTGCGCCTGTGACGTCACAAGGCAACGACGCACAGGCTCCGCCTCCGGACCAGAAAGAGGGGTGTCAAATCGTATAAAAGGGGGACGACACGTCAGAAAGGCATCATTCGATCTACGACATCAACAACTACTACTACTTCGAGAATTACTATTACTTCAGGAAGCCAACAGCTCCACTACTACTTCACTAGACGAAGCCAGCATAGGCCTGCAATTTGAAGCTATCAGGTCCTGTGAACCCAGGCCTACCGACAATAACAGGCCTTCGACTGCTGTTGAAGCCATCAGGCCATCAGGCCCTGTGTATCTAGGCCTTTCGATCACTACAGGCCTTCGACCACTACAGGCCTTCGACTGCTGTGGGCCATTGAAGTCATCGGACCCTGTGATCCCAGGCCTACCGACAATAACAGGCCTTCAACTGCTGTGGGCCATTGAAGCCATCAGGCCCTGTGTATCTAGGCCTTTCGACCACTACAGGCCTTCGACTGCTGTGGGCCATTGAAGTCATCAGGCCCTGAGAACCCAGGCCTACCGACAATGACAGGCCTTCAACTGCTGTGGGCCATTGAAGCCATCAGGCCCTGTGTACCGAGGCCTTTCGACCACTACAGGCCTTCGACTGCTACAGGCCTTTGAAGCCACCGAGCCCTGTGCATCGAGGCCACGACGCCAGCAGACCCAGACAAAGTGCTAGTGAGTATCGTCAACATTACTACGCGAGTGCTCCCCCCCTTCTTGTGCAATGTGACCAAGTGACTTCCCCCCCCCCAGTGATTAGTGACGCTGCTTTTCTCTTCTCCCAGTGATAATGACACTAGCTACTACCGCATATTATAACCTGTTCTGTTCGTTTGTATTTTTAAATATATTTTGTTTGTGTGTGCTTTTTTCTTTTTCTTTTGTTACTGCGCCAAAGAGTCTCCGCCGCGGCACGCAAGTTCAATTAAAACACGCGGTAACATATGCATGCACCCATATAAAGTTTCTGTACTACAACATTGACTGTACATCACTTTGAGCAGAGAACTGGTTTAATGAAATATTACATGAAGAAGACTTGAATCGTACTTTCTTTTCGGATGAAGCTTGGATCCATTTGTCGGGGTATATCATCTCACAAAATTACCGTACCTGGTCAACAGAGAATCCACAAGTTTTTGTTGAAAATAGTCTCCATCCTATCAAAGTTGGTGTTTGGGTTGCAATGTTGAAAAGACGGATTATTGGAGTTTTTCATGATACAGTTAATGCAATGCGATACCGAGGACAAATATTGGAACTCTTCACGAAGATGAATTAAACCTTGGGTACTTCCAACAAGATGGGGCACTGCACATACTGCGCAACAAACTAGTTTTTATTTGCAAGGATACTGTGGTGATCGATTGATTAGTCGAAATCGATGGCCAGCCAATTTTCCTGTTTTAACACCACTGGACTTTTTTCTCTTTGGCCATCTAAAAAATTAAGTGTTTCAGAACAGAGTGCATAATGTCGATGAATGTGTTCAATAACATGAGAAGACGTGTCAATCTATGCATTGAGAATAACGGTGAACATTTCAAACAACTTTTATAAAATGTTTTCATTTGGTGACATAATTATGGGATTATGCGATTATGAGTAATAAAGTTGTAACATATTTATTATGATAAAAAATAAAATGCAATTACTATATTTCTAAAAAATTCTTTCATATAATTCAACTTAAAACTAACCCATTGTCATTTATCACAGGAAAATTTTAAATAGTAAACTTAACCACAAACATAAATAAAAAAGGGCTTGCCAATTACATTGTATTTCCATATCAAAATCAGTATGGCCAGTTCAAAATGATCACGTAGTATTCCGGTCAGCTGAGAGTATACTACTAAATACAAAATTAGGAATTGATAGCTGTAGCGGTTTGACCGACATCGTGGTCACACACACATACACTCACACACTGACATACAGAGATAGACATTTCTTAAAACCACTTTTTCAATACCAGGGAACTTCAAAACGTGGATATCTTCAAAAATCTCGAGGTTGAAAATCTTCATCACAATAGTTCCTTATACTACGTATAAGAAACTAAAACACCAGAGCATTTATTGTTTACACAATTTTAAACAACACCCTATATAGTATATTAAATTCACCACTGAACAAAAGCACTGGCTCACTTTTTTATTAGTGTAAAACGCTTGTATATTTGTAGTCTATATATGAAGATGAAACACTACATTTATTTCTAAAAATTTCTAAACAAACATGTAACCGGGACGCTAAAAGCACGCCAGTAAAAAGCTTTGCCGCGCACAATTTCGTTTTAGTGAGAGTCGCGTATGCCCAAAATGCGTGGACAATATCTGAAAAATTGTGACTATGAAATTTTGTTGTATTTTAACGAATATTAAGTTCAATAATTCTTAAATAATAATATTATAAATACATGTTACAGGTATTTCTAATATTATTATTTAAGGATTATTGAACTTGATATCAATCAGCTGAAATGAACATCATTTAAATGTGTATCTATATATTTTTATTAGACATACAATTAAACAAGCTGCAAATCGAGAGAAGTTACAACTATTTTTATTAATAATAAAAATATATACGAGGTAGGCGCCATAAATTCTCGGTCTGACAGGCTTATACAGGTTCAAACGTGTTCAAACTCCGTCACGTCATGCATGGACATACACGAGGTGTACACTATAAATTTGATGGTTTGAAGCCAGTAGTTTTTTTAGTAACAAGCCAACCAACGTGACTAGCGCACGAAAATGTCTGAAGTAACAAATTTCCATTATTGAACATTTGTGCTAGAAGATCGCCGTTTGAAAGTGAACGAATTAGCAGTGATAACAAACATTTCTAAAACAAGTGTTCGCCGAATTCTCTATGATCATTTGGATATGAATAAAATTAGTGCTAGATGGGATACCGCGACTTCTTTCTGCTCTCCAACGTGAACGTCGAGTCGAATGTGCGCAGTCGTTTTTAAACATGTGTGGAGACGACCCAAAACCGATGTTGAAGTCAATTGTCACGGGGGATGAAACTATGGTTCTGTTTTACGATCCTCTATCGAAAAAGGAGTCCATGAAATGGCGGCGACCTAATGAACTTCGTCCCAGAAAAGCGAAAGTCGTTCAATCAACGAAAAAGGTGATGGCCACAATATTCTGGGATCGTGAGGGCATTTTGTTAATTGACTTCAAAGAGCGCAATACAAGTGTGAACGGCACATATTATGCGTCTTTATTGCATAAATTAAGGGACAGTACCTATTCATACTGTCGCCATTTCACAAGTTGCCATCCGCGAATGCGGCTTTCAAGAATTGAAACATCCACCGTATAGTCCGGATATGGCTCCTTGTGATTTTTTTTGTTTTCTAATTTAAAAAAAGATCTTAGGTGACGTAGTTTTAAGGACGACAGTGAGTTGCAGCAGCTGTTATAGAACATTTTGACGGAAAAACTTCAGATTATTTTTACAAGGGAATTATTAATTAATCGTCGTAACAAATGTATAGAAGTTAGGGGAGATTACATTGAAAAATAAACATTCTTATATTGTTCCAAGTTTCTTTTTTTGTATATCGGGCCGAAAATTTATGGCGCCTACCTCGTAGATACACATTTAAATGATGTCCATTCCAGCTGATTGATATGTTACAGGAATTTATAATATTATTATTTAAGTATTATTGAACTTGATATTCGTTAAAATACAACAGAATTTCAGTAGTCACAATTTAACAAATAATTACGCCGGTGTTTTTTTCAGATATTGTCCTCTCATTTTGGGCATACGCGACTCTCACTAAAACGAAATTTTGTGCGGCAAGCTTTCTACTGGCGTGATTTTAGCGTCACGGTTACATGTTTGTTTAGAAATTCTTAGAAATAAATGTAGTGTTTCATCTTCATATACCTATAGACTACAAGTACACTCATTTTCATATAACAAAAATTCTACGATATGCATATCTATAAAGCTACTAAGTTGATGTAAACATTTTTTATTAAATAAACTGCTAAATAGGTAACCGAATAACATTATTATGTTTCAGTGAAAGGACAATAATTACAGAATATAGAATAATCTAAGAAATTATGATTATGATCGAAGGACTTCAGTGAAATCATTCCGGGCTCTTTTTATGTTTAAATCAAAAGGAGATGTAGATGGTGATACCATTATGCAATTTATAGGGCAACGTATGAAAATGATTCTTTATATTCTAGTACTGGGATTTATTATATATACAATTTTCTTATGACATGTAAATGTTTTTTGTAAACTGATTCAGCGTTAAAAGTAAAATGACGATCCTCATAACTAAGACCTGGAAAAAACATACGCATACTGCTTTTTTGTACATAAAGCGAAATTGATTTAAAGAGTGCTAAATTAACAAGTCGTTACTACAGTCGTACTAAGTGTAAATTATTTAATCAAATTTTAACAACAACAAAATGATTTAATCCGTGCCTGAGGTGAACATAAAATTTAACAGCGAGCGAAAACAAGTGCACCCATGCAATTAAAATTGTTATCGGATTTATCTTTGACATCTACTTTTCAAAGCTTTACATATTGGAGAAATGTTTGTAACTACGATCATGATGATTGATGGGTACACAGACATACTCTCTTTGGTTTATTTTCTAATATAAAATCTCACTGGGAAAATCGAAAATAATGTTTGAATTTATATAACCTGAAATTCAAGAATTCCTAATTTATATTTCTTAAGTATTATAAGTGTTTACATATATGCTTTTTTGTCGTTTACTAACAAAAAGTAAATTGGTTTTTTTGTCGGCAACTCAAGGCTAAATGTGTTTGGGATGAGATTGTTTCTATTCTTGTTAAATATTAAAAATAGGAAATAGATCGTAATTCAAGTTCCCCAATATCGTCATCCGGTGTCGGTTAGTTAAACCACAAAACTTAAAAGGTAAGTACTTTATAGCAAATCATAACTTCATTTTTCGGGCAGACATGTGGTTCAAATATAAAATAATGGTAAATTCTAAATCGTAGTGTTCTCTATTTTCCTTAAATGAACTAAAACTGATGGGCTACATTAAAGCCTATCTCTTGGGCTCTTTGTTCTTTCTCTGTGGTTATACTAAGCAACAACGACTTAAATTTACAATTGCGTGAATATCTATTAATAGAGAATAATACGATTCACGCTATCAGTACAAATGTGGAAATTCCTCATTTCAGTCATTTCTATTTTACAGTTTCTGTATTATGAAAGGACCGCTTTCTATGATAAATTGATTATATGTCAAGTAAATATAGAATATACATTTAATCGGTCTATTATTATAAAGTAAGTATTTGTAAAAGTAGGTTACTGTGCTGTTTCATAACTTTTAAAAATAGTTTTACGTACCTACCTTTGGTAATAGATAAATTATATCTTCGTATATATTTCAAAGACTCGAAACAACGCAGAGGAAAGAACATTTTCACGTACTTAATGCAGACACAAAACTGAAAACTGTAGTTATAATCAATTTCATCTTTCTCCAAACTCTTTTCAAACTTGTGTTTGTAGTACTATATTTAAATTTAAACTGACCGTAAGTAAACGAGAGCGTTATAGACAATTATTTTGTTTGTGTATTATTGAATTCATTTCAGTAATTGTTATGTTCGTAGTTATTGCGAAATATTTTAATAGTTCCTTATTTTATTTATATGCGCACACAAATCCGTTCGTAATTTAGGTAGGACTTAAATTCTTTTTCTTAGACTTGAAATTGTACTCCCCGTGTATAATAGAATTGAAATATTTAAGTAATAGTAGGTATGCAAGTTGCTATTTAAATAATTATTACACGTTGTCTTTATTAATACTTATATCGATTTGTAGTGTCTAGAATACGTAGCTGCGATTAGTTTACTGAATACGTGGCAGCCATATTGGGATTAACTACTTTATTAAGAATACAAATACAGTAATAAATTGAAATAATTAGTTACTGACTTTTAAAAATTATAAAATAAATGAAGAGTAACTGTGTAACTCGAAGATCAATGTCAATGTAAAAGCATATGAAAGCAACACGACACTGGTACTTGTTACCTACTTGTAAATTAATATTGACTTCGGAAGGTATTTGAAAATATCAATCAGGAGCACACTATATTCTGTATGTGTACTTACATACATTAGTGCTAATAACGTGTGTAATTTCGCAAAAAGTCATAAAAATCTCAAATCTGTCTTTTCCTACATAGCTTTTCTGCTATACCGGTAAGTTTTCGGGTGAAGCAACGACAGAGGAGTGTCCAAGTCCCCACTATCACTCGCTACAGTTATCGTATTCCCCGACGCGAACGGCTGTAGTATACTACTACCACCGCTCTGGTTAACGGAGGGGAGTACATATACGTAGTCGTTCAGTTGTGGGGACTGATACATGCGCTATACAATCGTTGCGTTACCAGAAAACCTACCGGTATAGGTACACCTGATATAATAACATAAAATTTTATTTAAACTATAAGTATTGTTATAAAAATAAGTAAATTTTGTTGGGATAATTATTAAAGAAACGTAAATTCACTAAATCGTATAATTTGAAACGCACATATTGCTGTGGTCTCAAACTTAAAAATATCAAAAAATCATGCTACATATATAGTTCATTCGGAAATATAAGAAAATAGCTTTTTGAGATATAATTACTTTAAGTAGGCATCCTACGGTGAGAGCAGTATTAATTTTTATTTGATAGGGCTAACAATAAGTGTTCATCACGTTTATTTTGGTAATATAAATTGTTTATTATATAATCAAATAATAATATAAAAAATAATTTTAATTTAAACAGATAGGAAGTATTACATTGTTTTATTACTTGGATATCAAAACGGAAATAATAATTTATATAGATATACATGTGTGTCACAAAAGCTATCATATGTACAATTCAATAAAAAAAAAAAGAAATATCAGAAATACAAACTGTCCAAGAAAAAACGGAGGACTCAGCTATAATGAATGAGGCAACTAATTTAACAAAATATTCCCAATTTATTATTTATATAATACTAAGTAATACATCTTCTCTAAATTTTCTTATGCTTCGTAAATAGTCGTAATGGAGCTTCCGTATCCTTTCTGATTCCATGATGATACGCCGTTTGTCAATTCTGTGATATTTAAAACCATTGTTTTTTAACGTTGCCATAATGTTGTAGGTAATGTGGCACTGAATTTCTGGATTGCCCTGAATAAGGCTCTCCCTTAAACTTGACAAGGTAGGGACTTAGTTTTGTCTATACATATTAGAAATTGTCTGATGAATACTTTCGACTTCCCAATTTGGAAATTTCCTTGAGGATCCTTTATCAATTCTAGATTTTCTTGTTTGAACACCATATTTGACAATTTTATAAATTGTTCCACAAGGTACTTCTATTAACGTTCATGTTCTTTTTATAATATCTGACTCAGGTGTATATTCGTCTTTTTCCGATTTTAAGTTACTGTAAATATTCAGAACTATTTGCTTAGCCTGAATTTCTAAACAAACTCTCACTTTTTTGTCGCCGTGAAAATTTACATTTTCTGTCGATAAATCAACATCGTCATCATGTTCTTCATACTCTTCTGTATCGTACCAACGTCTCCACATCTTGAACAGTTTTTGAAACACAAAATAGAATACTTTCGTCAACAAAATATTCTTTGCAACTGGACACATATATTGCACACCTTATATATACCATAGTCGTCAAATTTTAATTTCGGTTTGCACTTCTATCATATGCAGAAGATGACCTTATGATATGCAGAGATGCCTGCGTGGTGGGAGAGCAACGCAGTGGCGGGGGACCCCCACGCCTTACATTTCATAGCAAACGTTTGTCGAGTGTGGCAGCCTCGCTTATGTTTATCTTTATTTTATTTCGTCGCGCCCTTTTCCTCGTTCTACTTTCGTATCAGAAATTAAAATATGTCGACCCCCGTATATACATACCATATATGTATAAGGATGGCTGTTTTCGTGTATTACGGTAATGACAGGTCAGTAATTCAGGTTTATATTTCTGGACTTTCATAAAAGGAAATTATATTACCATATACCGTATGTGTCAATTTTCATTAGGTATAGGGATTCAATGTTTACGTGCGATTTATACGTGGCAACGTGGCCCCCTACTGCCCGTCACCAATCGACATCACAGCGATTTTCTCCGATCTTCCCACTTCTCCCGACCAGATTTTACATTCAATGTTAGCTGCGAACACGTTGCGATCTAGTCTGCAATAAAAGCCGTCTTATTACTGGAACGGGAAACATCAAATGGCCGCCGCGATCTCCTGATTTATTTACTTTATTTTTAATTTTATTAGAATTACGCTTTTGTTTGTGTCATGCAGCGTGAACGCAGCTTAATAATTCTATTACTCAATGGAAAAAGAAAAACAAATCCTTGCAACTCGTAAATATTATTTCTGAATTACACACCCAAGCCGGTGGTCGAATAGTTACTGCAGTGCTAACCACGCTAACTTGTATTTACGAGCATGCATCGGTCGTGTTGGCATTGGAAAGGAAAGAAGGGGTACTATGTTGCCACGTACTGTATGGATTAATCGCCTATGGCTAATGAAAATTGACACATGCTGTATGTATTAGTTTATTATTTATGATAATCCATCAGTAAATCTTCGAACCGTTAAAATGATTATTATTTAATTGTAAGTATATACGGGGTGTCCCAGAAATAAAAAGAGGGAGTAGCAGGTATCTAAAGTCCGAACAGAAACAGGCACAAATATACCACAATAACGAAGAAATTAAAAATTTAATTTTCTATGTTGTTTTTTAGATAAAAAATTACATTACGGATCTGGCACAGAATGTATGTTTATAAATACACGTAAGAATGCTCATTTGTATATAGAAACGAACACGCATTCATAGAAAAATACGCTTTTATTTGTATAAAACGGGAAAAAACGTTAAATCGTACTCATTCATATAAAACATATTTTTTGCCCGATGCGTCTAGATAACGCAGCTATGTAGTCGGTTATTGACCCAGATGGGCGACCCACTTTATTGCAGACAATAAAAGATTGTTTTTATTTTTAAAATAGGAAGGTTGTTGCTCTTTAATGTGTTTGTAGTCGGAAACAGCTGATTATTATTACTTTAGAATATTCAATAAATCGTATTTTTCTAGCCTTTATTACAGTACATATCAAGAATGTAATTATTTTTTCTAGCAGGTGTAAAATTAAAATAATTAATGGTTTGATATTTATTATGAAGTATCAATTCCTCCTCCTTTTTTTTAACACAAGTAATATGGTGGTCCTGAAAAGGACCGATTGTGAAAGTGAGCAGGTGGATATTTAGTCCAGGGTCGGCGTAACGCCAATTGAATTATTTTTTTTTTCTGCCGTCTGCGCACCAATAAAGACTTTATATTTTGAGGGTACATACGTTTTTACACAATCTAGCTTCCCAGATCTGCTACTCCGTCTTTTTATTTCTGGGACAGCCTGTATAAATAACAATAGCCCCTAATATTTTATGTTACGGTCCTTTTATTTAATAGACGACTGACCGCTTGGTTCTTAATCCGTGTGTAAATAAACCGCAATAAAGTACTTATTGAAACCCTTAGGCGTTTTTTATTTTTCCGAATGAACTATACCTATTAAAGCAAAAACTAACCACACATATATGTAGGATATAATGTATACCGAGGTCGTCATATTTTAATTTCTGATAGGAAAGTAGTAAGTGGAAAAGAGCGCGACGAATTAAACTAAATATAGACATAAGCGAGGCTGCCACACTGGACATTTGTAAGGCGTGGGGGTCCACCGCCACTCCGTTGCTCTCCCTCCACTGTTAGCAAGCAGGCATCGCTGCATGTGTATAAGATCATCTTCTGCATATGATAGAAGCAAAGAATATTACCCTTACGGTAAAGAAGCGACACTCCATAAGAAAACTCAGTTTACTTTTCAACGACCTTCGGCCATTTTGAAACTACTAATTCAGTGGCGCGCCTTTCAGTCCATTGACGTAGAACTGCCGAATATTGCCAAAATAAATTATTATCATATTTAAACAGTAGTTATTCGGGAATTATTATACGTGGATATCCAAATAATACTTTTGTAAATATTTTGTTTGGAATGTTTTGAAGAGGACAATTAAGATACAAAATGTACAAGTAATAAACAGAATTCTTTTATAATATAATTCATAAACAAACATATATATTTAACACCAATTATATATAATAAAATAATTTGATATAAAAATAACTACAACTACAAACTAGAAATAGTAATTATTTTTGTCGACTTCCCAGGTGTTCTTTTAAAATCTGCATTAGCTCTTTTGAGAGTATAAAAAAATTTTAACTTACAAAATAATTTCATTAAGTACAACCTGGGGAAGTCTTCACATGGCATTCAAAAAGGAATTTGTTCAAGCACTTTAATGAAATTTAATCCAACATTATCTGTAATTGTAAAGGTTTAAAAATGTTGCACCAAACACAATTTCTCTGATATACTCTACAAAATCCAAGGTAGGTATACATAAATTGCAAAATGTTGATTTTTCTTTGGTTTCCTAGGCATTTAAATGGCACATAATTGTGCTTGCACTTAATTCCTTAATGTACCTACCATATTGTGAACATTTATTACATGTATGTTTATCCAAACACTTTTTCATAAAATATCCGCAAACATAATTTAATTTTCAGTTCAAACCTTAACTTTCTTTTTCGGGGTGTACTGAAAGACAACTTTTTATGTGTTTGAGTAGCCACAGGACTTCCTCTCGTAGTTACTCTATAAACAAAAAAGGATACAATTATTGTATGAAGGATAAGTTTGATCTTAAACTTACGGTGAACTAGACCAGAATGAGCAAGGTAGGTCTCAGGATTTGCTTCCTCTGTTAGTCTATTAACAAAAAAAATGCAATTCGATGAATAGTGAGTCTTCATTTTAAACTTAAAATGGGCGGACATTTTCATCTGCTGGTAAGTACTGTGTTGGTTTTGCATGGCATTGTAGTCGATTCTTCAAATCATTCAGAAACATATGTGCTTCAAAATGTTTCGTGCATACTCTTGTTTGTTTTAAAAACTATTCGTCTTTCCCTATTAAATCTGGACGACTGCAGGTTTGAATCCATTCAAAACGCCTGATAAAAAGAAAAATATTGTAATAAACTTTAAGTAGGTATGTACATTAGTGCAATTCTTTGTATGAAAAAACTAATTCCATAATTTCCAAAAGAATATTACAAAAAAGATATTAATGTTTACCTGTTTATATCTCCCGGAAAGTAAAAAAAGCTTACATTTTCAAGATTTTCCACCACAACTAACCAATGATCAATACATTAACAAGTCAACAAATTTTCAATTTACTTCAAAAAACGCTAGGGGAAAGTGGTCCACATTCGGCTATAGCTAATATTACTTAAATGGGTTTGAATTTGGCGCCTATTTTGATAGTAGGATGTCGACATAACGATATTTTAACCTGCATTTGGTTCTGGAAGCTTTTGTAATGAGCGAAGTTATTTTATGATGTGAAGTGTGATGAAGAGTACCTACGGTAAGTTTTTACAGCTTTGTATAACACTTTGTATCACATTTTCGTTTTTATGATAAAAAATTGATATGTGTTTTTAATCAAAGCTTATTATTATAAAGTATTAGTGCATGGCATAACATAACCTTAAAATATTCACTGTAGAAATTTTGGGGTAAAATTGATATCTTTGGCATCTGGGGAAGATTCGGCTACTGGATATGGGGCACATTCGGCTGATAGCTGAATGTACCCCACATCAACCTAAGAAGAGTAATTTAGTGAAAAGTATTTTAATCGCAGTTAAATAATTTTACTTTAAATATTAATTTTCTTACAACAGATGCCTCGTAAATACATCAAAAAAACCAACCGGTGCGACATCGATGAAGGCCGTTTGACATTGGCTATGAAGGCCGTTTTAACGAAACGATTAAGTGAGTACAAAGCGGCTGAGGAATATGGGGTGAAGAGGCAAACAATACAGTCCCGAATAAAAGCTCTTCTACGAAAAAAGTCAAAGGAGGAAATGTTGCGCGAATGGGAGGACTCTGGTCATGAAAGTGATGAACAACCTGTCTTTTCAAGTAAATATACTTCCAGGCAAATCTTTACCACTACTCAGGAGGAAGAACTAGTATCATATATAAAAAGATGCTCTGACTTAAATTATGGCCTCATTTACCGTCAAATTAGAACTCTTGCTTACGAATATGCCAGTGCTTTAGAAAATTCTAAAATGCCAAAGAATTGGGCTATCAATAAAATGGCTGGTTAGTTTATTTAAATTTCAAAACATATTTTTTTATTAATTATTTTTAATTTTAAAAAAGTTAAATGATCCATTTTTTGGTTTTTTTTTGGAAAAACTTTTTTAGGTCTTGAAAGGTTACGGGGATTCATGAAAAGGCACGAAAAGGAAATATCACTGCGAAAACCTGAAAACACAAGTATCAGTCGATCAATGGCTTTCAACAAACCGGTGGTTAACGATTTTTTCACTAAATATATGTCAGTTTTGGAAAAATATAAATTTAAGCCAGAAGAAATATGGAACTTGGATGAAACTGGGCTGATGACTGTAATGGCGCGTACGAAGATCGTTGCTCCCAAGGGTAAAAAACAAGTGGCCCACATAGCATCTCAAGAGAGAGGAGAACTTGTTACATTTGTCGGAATTGTAAATGCAGCTGGGGGCACAGTTCCTCCGGTTTTTGTTTATCCGAGAGTAAGAAATCCCGAAAACTACTTAGGCGACGAATGTCCAACTTCAGCGATAGCACTTGGCAATAAAAGGGGGTGGATGACGTCCGATTTGTTCCCTAAAGTTATTGAACACTTTACAAAGCATGTTAGATGCTCTGTCGAAAATAAAGTTATGATATTATTAGATAATCATGAATCGCATATTTCTGTAGACGTCATTCGCTTATGTCGAGAAAAAGGAATAGTGTTGTTGTCCTTCCCCCCTCATACAACCCATAGAATGCAGCCGCTAGATGTTGCAGTATTTGGTCCTTTTAAGTCATATTTAACAATTGCACAGCATGACTGGTTATTAACAAACCCTTCTCAATCAATTACGATTCGTCACTTGTCCCGTTTCGCTAAACAAGCTTATGAACGTGGTTTTACTATAAAAAATATAGTCAGTGCATTCAGAAGCACTGGTCTCTGGCCATTAAATCGGCTTATATTTAGTGATGAAGACTTCGTAGCGAGTGAGGTAACAGACCAACCACTGGCTGTAAATGAACAAGACACTAATACCTCTGTTGGTGAATTAAAAATGCAATCTTGTCCACCTCAAGAAGAAAGAACGCCACCTAATTCTTCTACTACTAAAGAGCGTCTAGATTCTATGGACATGGATGATACGCTTCCTTCGAGTTCAGAAGCTTCTGTTCCTAGGTTAAGTAAAATCAGGCCTTATCCTAAAAGGAATTTTGAAGAAACCAAACAAAAGAAATCTCGGAGATCACAAGCAACTATTTATACAGACACACCAGAATATGAGAAAAGACAAATTATAGAAGAAGAAAGGAGAAAAAAAAATAGAAGGACAACTGTAGAAAAGAAGAAAAACTCGGTGAAGGTAAATTTGACAAAAATGGCAAGAAAAAGGAATATTTCTACATTGTCAAGCGATTCAGATAAATCAGATACTGATATTTCATTACACGAATCGTCTGATGAAAACATTTTAGAAAATATCCGGGCAGTTGACGATAATGACACTATAACTACTGACTGTTTTGTACTGGTTAAATTTTTAGTTGGCAAATCAGAAATTCACTACATTGGAAAAGTGCTTTCCATTCAAAACGACGAGTATGAAATAAAATTTTTACGTAGAAAGAGAAAAACAAATAGTTTTACATTTCCCGACGTTGATGATATCTCAATAATAGAAAGAAAGAGTATTGAAGCTATATTACCTTTTACATCCGCTCAGGGGACCGCAAGAACTACAAGGGTTTACAAATTTAATATCAATTTTTCGAATTTAAATTTAAAATGAAATGGTTTCATAAATAAGATGTTTATAGTTGTTTTCCTAAGAGAAATATTTTATTTTTTTAAAATAAAACTTGTTTTCGCCTTAAGTTTATATTTAGTCATTTTTGTGTTTATAATTTTCTAGCACATGAAGCATCTAATATTCAAACTTGGAATAAGACGAAACATCCCCACCCAGCAGATGAATGTACCCCACTAGTGGGTATGTTTTCCATGGAAATGAAAAAGTAGAATATCTAAGATCTTTTAATAAAATATACATATAATTTTTGCGGTAAAAGTTACATAACACCCTGGTACCTCTCTTCACTAAAAAAGTTTTTTCTAATTTTTTATAATATTGTTGATATACTCCATAAAAGAAAAAACAGCCGAATGTGGACCACTTTCCCCTACTATAATTTGTTTATACCGCACAAAACAAACAGCTGACGTCTAGCAACAGTTAACGGCCATTTTGAGAATATACATGCGCATTGGAGCGTTTTGAAAATGATATCAGAGTGTCGCTTCTTTACCGTAAGGCACGGATTATCGGATGGTTCACTTAAATGAGGGGTTTTGCCGCCTAATCTACCTAATGCAGGCGCACCTAGACGGCGCCACGGTGTTAGAAACAAGAGACCTAGAAGTAAATTTGAATCATGACTTTAACCGAATAATTGAGATGTCGCTACTACTGTGCTGTCACTTTATGCAAGCGCCTACAGGCCGTTAACCAACAAATTTTGTGTGTGTTGCTAAACATTATTTTTCTTATTACTACTTAGTTAGTGGTGTTATAATCGTACCGTAAGTTCTGTAAAGAGTAATATGATAATTTTATTAAGTTGACATAATGTATTTTTAGACTTAAAATATGGATAGAAGCTGGTGCATTGTATGTGCGCCGTACAAGCAAGAAGCAAGAGCGATGCATATTTTCCGAGAATGCGAACAAGTAACTAATGGCACTAATAGTTGACATATAACCCGAAGGTGAGCTGGCGATTTTTTGTTTGTAGTTCTGATTCTAAGTGCAACAAGGACCACCTGGTTGTAGCAAGGATTTTGTTGGTTTCCGATTACACCAATTAAAGTTTGCAATTATTAGGAGTATAATATAAGAGAGAATAATTGTAGTTGAGATGTCAGGCGATTTTTGACAAAATGATTAGTATACATTATAAAGGACCTCTAATTGAACAACTTTTTCTTACAAAATTATCAATGCAAATGTAGGGAAATGGAGATAAAAAATAAATTAGGTACTCACCGAGTTAATCTTGCAGGTTACAGCCCATGTGAGATATCCCATATAGAGCATTGAAATAATGAAAATCGCAATAAATGATGTTTATTTAAGCTCACAACACAACAATTACCTTTGATTTCCACGTTCTTTGATTGAATTTTAGCAAAATTGTAAATACGAGATCACATGATATCCGCTGTTTTTGTTGACATTTGATGGTGCTTTTAAAATCGCAGAAGTCATAAGAAAACGTACAAATTGACCTAAATTGTGTGTGATTATGTGAAATAAACATCAATTATAGTGATTTTCATGATTTCAATGATCTATATGGGATACCTTACATGAGATGTAACCTGCAAAATTGACTTGGTCAATACCTAATTTATTTTTTATCTCCATTTCTCTATGTTTGCATTGATAATTTTATAAGAAAAAGGTGTTCAATTAGAGGTTCTCTATAAGGTACACTAGTCGCCCGACACCTCAACTGCAGTTTAACCCTATGGGTGTATAAGAAAGCCTTTAAACTACACGAAAAACTTACTACTTGTTTTTAAGTTTCTATATTATGTTTTTTCACAAGCAATCAATCCATGTTTAGCAGTGTTAATAGAAACTTCAGATTTCTTGGTACAGAAGCATTTATGGTTTTTCCTAATGATTTTCCTGTGCAGTTTCCTATAATGAAAATGTGCCTTTATACTATCAAAGGTAATATAACGAGAGCTTGACAAATAGTCGACTATTTCATTGTCATCAATTTTTCGAGTGTGCGCTACTGTCAATTTGACGAGACCAAAATTGGCATTAATAATTTGACTAGAGCACGAGAGCTTTAGCTCGAGGGCTTTAGTCTTTAATTATTAATGCCAATTTTGGTTAAGTCAAATTGGGAGGCACACGAGAAAAATTGAAACAATGTAATAGTCGACTACTTATCAAGCTCGAGCTATATTTGTTAAGATTATTTCCTAAACCAAGTTTCATAATAAAAAATGAGTTGTCAAATCGATGTGATTATCAATAATTTCATCCGAAACATCGCTAAATCTCTTTTTGTCGGACATTTTCATCTATTTGACACGTATGCCACTTAATGAAAAAATACATACTTGATTTGTTACCTACATTTAAAATAGTCGATTTGTAATAGTCGCTGATATCAAGAACCGGTACCTTTCATTGGTTAATTTCAACTTCAGTTTTGATTGTGATTGGACAAAATTTAAATTTGACAGGTGAAGGAAATAATCAAAGGTAATATAACGAGAGCTTGACAAATAGTCGACTATTTCATTGTCATCAATTTTTCGAGTGTGCGCTACTGTCAATTTGACGAGACCAAAATTGGCATTAATAATTTGACTAGAGCACGAGAGCTTTAGCTCGAGGGCTTTAGTCTTTAATTATTAATGCCAATTTTGGTTAAGTCAAATTGAGAGGCACACGAGAAAAATTGAAACAATGTAATAGTCGACTACTTATCAAGCTCGAGCTATATTTGTTAAGATTATTTTCTAAACCAAGTTTCATAATAAAAAATGAGTTGTCAAATCGATGTGATTATCAATAATTTCATCCGAAACATCGCTAAATCTCTTTTTGTCGGACATTTTCATCTATTTGACACGTATGCCACTTAATGAAAAAATACATACTTGATTTGTTACCTACATTTAAAATAGTCGATTTGTAATAGTCGCTGATATCAAGAACCGGTACCTTTCATTGGTTAATTTCAACTTCAGTTTTGATTGTGATTGGACAACTTTTAAATTTGACAGGTGAAGGAAATAATCGTTGATATTTGTTAGTATACAGTTGTAATTATTATATTTTATTATTCAGGAGCGAAACTTGGCAACAGCAAATGGGCATGAAACCTGTGCTAGATGCCAGTACAACATGTAATAAGAAACTTTGCAGCCTACATTTTGACACAACATGCTATGCACACCATCATTCAGTACGCCTCAACAGAAATGCAGTGCTGACACTCCATCCCATGAGGCCACCCATGGAGCTTAAGGCGGCCATATCATTGGAAGTCTCATTTGTTTTACGACAACAATAAATTAACCAATTTGGTGTTAGTTATTGCAGGTTTAATTTTTTTGTTTTCTTCTATAGCCATGTAATTAACATTATTTAGTTTTTAAGCCCTAATTGTCACTCTTTTAATTATATATTGATGAAAAGACGTCTACTAAATTTGTTAGGTATCTTATGTATCCATATTTTTATTTATGTCACCTTATTTTATGTTCATCATTTATGTAATACAAGATTTTGTAAATGGTGGTAGTAAACATGGGCTTAAGTCATTGTGTATCTATCGGGTTTAATTACCTACTTTGTAGTATTTTGAGTAGGTACTTGTACTTTTCAACAGCAATTCTATCTTATTGTTAAAACTATCTTTGTAGTAATATATGTTGAACACTTGTGAAATATAGAAATAGTAATACAATAAAACACCTTTTTCACAAAATATAGTTTAATAACTAGATGTCACATTTCGTGTGCACTGCACACATCGTCAGTAGTAACTGTTATTACTGACGATGTGTGCAGTGCACACAAAATGTGACATCTAGTTATTAAACTATTTTTTGTGAAAAAGGTGTTTTATTCTATTAATAAAAATATAGTATTTGTTAGTCGAATATTCTACTTTTGGTAGATTATGCCATTGTTCGTTAATTAATTTTTGTACTGGTAATTTAACTAAAACACATGTTGGATGTTAGTTATAATTTTTCAATAGTAATCATAAATGTATACCTTTTCTACTTTGTAGTATTTTGAGTAGGTACTTGTGCTTTTTCAACAGAAATTCTATCTTAATGTTAAAAATATGTTTGTTAGTCGAATATTCTACTTTTGGTAGATTATGCTATTCTTCGTTACTTTATTTTTGTACTGGTAATTTAACTAAAACATATGTGTTAGATGTTAGTTATTAATATTCATAAATGTACTTTGTACCTTTTCTACGTAGCAATATTAAAGTGTAATTATTTAAGTAATTCTTTTCTTTAAAACGTTATTGTGTGGTTACAGCATTGTAATTGAATATTGTACTGCATACTGTTTTCCTTAGCAATGATTCCTCATTACTACGGGAACTAGTAAATAGTATGCAATTTGATGACAGTGTTGTGATCATGTACCGCGAGATCAAAAATTATATTGAAAAAGGTTTGCTATGGAATGTACAGGTCTGTCTTAAGTTATATCATTAAGTGTCACACTGCATTAGAATATTTTTACATTCCATGGCAAACCTTTATCAATATATTTTTGATCTCGCGGTATTAAACCCTAATTTTTAATAAACTTAATTTTGAATTTCCCGCTACCAAATACATTTTGAATCGCCCGCTATTTGCTTAGTGTTATTGAAAACTGAAAATTTTTTGATGCCAGCGCCCTCTATATCGGCCTTCACGCAATACAAACCGCGGATAAAAATTTTGGCTTGACTGCGCCATTTGATTCTAATCTGTGCCGTAAGGTAATATTCTTTGATAGAAGTGCAAACCGAAATTAAAATTTGACGCTTACGGTATAGTAGATGTATTGTATGATGTGGTTGGTGGGGAGATAGACGATTGTGAGCGTTAGTGCAGTATAGACGTATGTTACTAAGACGAAGTAACCGAAATATCTAAAGTCGAACGCAATAGTATTTATTTCAGCTGTAATATCACCATACATTTACAAGTCAATATATATAGTATTAAAATAACCTCGGGCGTATCATTGTTTTACCCTAGACAACAAATAAAAACCTACATTTTTGGAGACTCTGCCGGGATGATACACAAGTGCAAATATGTGTGATTATTGAGAAGTAAGATATTAACGACGCCACGACGATTAACTAAAGAAGTACTAATCTTTAAGACGACAAAGATTAAACAAGAAGACGAACTAGAAGTGATTAATTTCAAAACACAAATGAAATAATTACAATAGTAAAAGAAGAAAGACGCAGAGAGAAGATATCAGTGATAGCAGTACAAGTAAGAAGGCGAATACATACATATATTGGTGCAAAATTTCGAATAGCCAAAAGAAAAGCGAAAGAAGATTGAAGAAGTTCGAATCTAAGAGAGAAGAGTGCCTATCCTATAAGTGTTGTGGACTGCCGGCGCCGAGAGAAAAGAACACCTGCCGTCGTTCGATTGCCGAGCGAGAGGGACAGCTGCTGTTGACGGATACAAATTGCCACATATGAGAAATACGTATGTATACCGGGTGGTGCAATAGTGTGTCGGCGGAGCTTAGTGTGAAAACTAATAACGCTGCAGCAATGAGACTTTACGTACGTATGTAGTATGCGACTGTGCATTTTCTAATTTTATTTACAAATATACAGGGTGTTCCAAATTTTCGCAACCACATTCAACTTTTTTATTTTAAATATTATACTTTCTAGATATTATAATGATAGCCATTCAAATTATCTTTGCAATGATATATGGATATGTGCACTCCAGACTGTTCGTTTTGATTTTATTGATAATATTGTTAAAATCTTGACAGTTGCAGCATCTAACATTTTAAGCTGTAGTCTGTAAATGGGTAGAATGCCTCACGTAACTCTTGTGTTACTAATTTATGGACTAACACGTTATTTGTTTTGAGGTTGAACAAAGTGAATAAATATACAGGGTGTTAAATATGTCGTGTCTAAGTTATCGATCTTTATTGGTTATTTTCTCGTTTTTTTTAAATCTAACCTATAATATTTTTATAAGTCAGCATATTCCTTGTAAAATCGCCTTTAAAATGGTACCAATAACATAGTACTTATTTCTAGTATTTTCAAAGTTATAACCCTTTAATGGGATATACTCATGTTTATAATTTGCAATATGTGGCGCATCTAATAGTTGGTTGGCCTTGGTTTAAAAAAAAATGGCTGTACAACCAAACGTCAAATCTCTACTTCAAAAGTCCATAAAAAGTCGTTTTCTGTATTTTCTCTTTTCTGTAATTGCGTTTTGTTGTTATAAATTAAGTTCGGCTAGTGAATTATTAATTTCCGTTTGTTTGTTAGTAGTTGTTACGTGTTGTATTTACCTTGTTATCAGTTATATCGCTTTATTGACACTATTTCTCATTTAGATACCATAATAGTTTATTGTTGTTTTTGCTTTAAAATGAATTTTTCGAAAGAGGAGCTCATAGACATGGTATTTGCTCTTGGCGCTAGCAACAGAAATCCATTTTTAGCATCAAGAACATATGCGATGGAATATCCCGACCGAAGAGCACCGGATAGTAAAACGTTTGAAAATTTGTTAATAAGGTTTCTTCGAACGGGTTCAGTGAATTACGTCGAACATGAAAGAAGTAAGACTATGATTACAGAAGATAATGAAGTGATAGTCGTCCAGTCCATTGTGGAAAATCCGCACGTATCTACAAGGATAATTTCGAAACAACACGGGATAGAAGTCACTGCTGTAAAAAGGATTTTAAAAAAACATAAGTTTCACCCTTACAAAATTCAAAATCATCAAGGCTTATTACAAACGGACTTTGAAAGGAGATTAGTGTACTGTGAATTGCTACTTTTACAATTATGACACGATATAACTTTTCTAGATCATGTGCTTTTCACAGATGAAGCAACATTTGCTACTTGTGGAACCACAAACAGAAAAAATACCCATTATTATGACACTACAAACCCACATTTTGTTCAGCCCATTTTATATCAACAAAAATGGAGTGTTAACACATGGGGAGGCATCATAGGAAACACTATTATTGGTCCATTCTTTTTTGATAATACTTTAAATTGTGCAATCTACACAAATTTCCTACAAAATAATTTACCTTTGCTATTAGAAGGCCTCCCAGATAACGTCATCAGGAGATTGTGGTACCAACATGATGGTGCACCAGCACATTATGGTGCTGCTGCAAGAGCACATTTAGATAGGGTATTCACCAATAAGTGGATTGGGAGAGGAAGTTTGATAAGCTGGCCACCACGATCACCAGATCTCACACCTTGTGATTTCTTTCTGGAGCCAACTGTAAAAAACATTGTTTACGCAACACCTCCTACAACGGCAGAGAACATGCAGCAACGAATAAGAAACGCTTTTCTTCAATTTGAGAATAACTTAGCTGAGAATGTAAGTCTGTCGATACAGAGGCGCTTGAGAGCATGTGTAGAGCAGAATGGAAATATATTTGAACACATTTTAAATTAAGATTGTTTTATTATCGAAAATTTTCAAAATGTATTTCTAAAACTAATGATAAAGCAATTAAAAAACAGGTGTTTGTTAAAATTACTTTGTTTTATTTTCATGGCCAACCAACTATTAGATGCCCCGCATTTTGCATGTTATAAACATGAGTATATCCCATTAAAGGGTTATAACTTTGAAAATACTAGAAATAAGTACTATGTTATTGGTACCATTTTAAAGGCGATTTTACAAGGAATATGCTGACTTATAAAAATATTATAGGTTAGATTTAAAAAAAACGAGAAAATAACCAATAAAGATCGATAACTTAGACACGACATATTTAACACCCTGTATATTTATTCACTTTCTTCAACCTGAAAACAAATAACGTGTTAGTCCATAAATTAGTAACACAAGAGTTACGTGAGGCATTCTACCCATTTACAGACTACAGCTTAAAATGTTAGATGCTGCAACTGTCAAGATTTTAACAATATTATCAATAAAATCAAAACGAACAGTCTGAAGTGCACATATCCATATATCATTGCAAAGATAATTTGAATGGCTATCATTATAATATCTAGAAAGTATAGCAATGTATTTAAAATAAAAAAGTTGAATGTGGTTGCGAAAATTTGGAACACCCTGTATATTTGTAAATAAAATTAGAAAATACACAGTCGCATACTACATACGTACGTAAAGTCTCATTGCTGCAGCGTTATTAGTTTTCACACTAAGCTCCGCCGACACACTATTGCACCACCCGGTATATGCGTATACGGTTCCTAGACGATTTAAGACGATAGAAAAAAGGGCTGACCTAGAGGTAGGATGCATGTTATTTAATTACAAAAAAGAAGATAAGAAGCTGCGAATTAATAAGTCGGAAAATATTACATAAAATTTAAAATATTAATTTGTATTATTTCTGTAATGTATATGTGTATACCTGTGAATATGTTATGTACAATTGTTGCATTTTTGTAAACTAATGCGTTCGGAATTATATTCAATATTTTGCAGGAATTGACCTTCATGTTTTTTGTATAAGCACATGTTACAGTTTAACCGTTGTTTTTCGAATAAATTTAAATAGTAGCAGTTGAAGTAATTTGAGATTTTCTAAACTTAGTTTATTATTATTTGTTTCTTTTATTAACATTAAATTTAAATACCTCCTATAAATAACCAGCGCACATACAGTATGTCTACTTTACGGGATATAACGAAAATTGAATATCAGATTACGCACAGTAATTTAAATGCTGCCAAGACATTACACGTTATTTGTTTTGATAATGAAGGCGAACCACGAAAAGTAAGGAAAGCCTTACGTAATTTTTCTGGATTTGGATTCAATAAGACATCGCCGGAATATATAACGAAATTAAAAAAAGTAAAGGAACTCTTGAAATTGCCTGATTTAATCGCTGTATGCAATATTTTGGATCTAAATTATAACGGAAGCCAAGACGACGTGACTGAGAGGATTTGCTCATTTTTGACTGACCTTCAAATAGAACAGAGAGATGACGAAGAAGACGAAGAAACAGACGACGAGAACGTAAATGAAGAAGATAATGAGCAGATAGAAGAAATAGCGGAAATAGATTCGAAAGGACACGTAAAGAAACACGAGGCGAAAATGGGTTCGTTCGCTTTAACTTTTAGAGAGGTTGAGGACAGCATAACACCATTTGATGGAAAGGATGAATATCCTGTGCAAAGATGGGTTGCAGATTTTGAAGAAATAGCTGAAGTTACTGGATGGAACGACCTTCAAAAATTATTGTTTGCAAAAAGATCTTTGAAAGGACTAGCAAAGTTGTTTATTCAAGCTGAAAAGGAATTAAGACTTGGACGACGCTTAAAGAGAGATTAATTAAAGAATTCGAAATTAAAGTAAATAGCGCTCAAATACATAAGATGTTAATGTCACGTAGAAGGAAACAAGAAGAGTCTGTACAGGAATACGTGTTAGCTATGAGAGAAATAGGTAGTCGTGCAAGCCTTGAACCAGAAGTAATAATAGAGTACATTATTGATGGTATACAGGATGATACCTCAAATAAGATAGTGTTGTATGGAGCAAGAGATTTCTCAGAATTTAAAGAAAAAGTCAAATTGTATGAGATTATTCAAAACAAGAAGTCTGTAATAAACAATCATCCAAAGAAAGATTTTGTTAAGAAAGAAAGAGAGGAGACAAAAGGCGAAAATAAGGAAGACAGAAGTTTAACTTGTTTTAACTGTGGAGGGAAAGGACATAAATCTAGAGATTGTCCAGACAGACGCAAAGGGATCAAGTGTTTTAGCTGTAATAACTACGGCCATGTTGCGACAAAATGTCCAAATAGAGGCTCAACTCGAGAGATACATAAACCAAGCACATCCGCAAATATGAACGTTATAGAAGTGGTACCAAGAAACACAGTTACGTTAACGATTAATGGTATTCAGCTAAGCGCACTTTTAGATACTGGTAGCGATGTAAGTGTACTAAGAGTAGATGTTTATAAGACTCATTTCCAGAACATTCCTCTGTTCAACAGCTACTTAATGATGAGAGGTTTGGGAAAGGACAAAGTATCAACATTGGGATCCTTCTGTAAAAATGTTATGGTAAATGATGAGGGGTTCTTACTAACTTTTCATGTTATCCCTAAGACTGCGTCATGTTTTCAAGCAATAGTAGGTAATAACCTATTAGAGCATGCAGAAGTTAACATGGGTAAAAACGGTATAGTAATTTATAAAAGACCTGAAAGTTTCCTGATGCAAATAAGAGTTGATGAGAAAGAGACAGAGAAGGATGATATCGATTGCTGACGCTCAACACCGTCAAGCAATAAAAGAACTTGTGCATAATTATGAACCACAGACGATTAAGACCACAGATATTAAAATGAAAATAGTTCTTAAGAATGAAGAAGCTATTCACCAAAGCCCCAGAAGATTATCACTACCCGAAAAGATTGAGGTGGAAAGGCAAATAGACGAATGGCTAGATAATGGGATTGTGAGACCCAGTTCATCGGAATTTGCGTCCCCTATAGTATTGGTTAAGAAAGAAAATGGGAAAGTATGTCCATCAAATGACAAGACTAATGCTATTAAGAAATTTCCTTCAATCATTTCTTGGCTTGACAGGGTACTTCAGAAAGCTTATTTCCTCTTACGCGATTATAGCAAAACCCTTAAGTAACATGCTAAGAAAGAATCAACCGTTTCTTTTTGGTGATACTCAGAAACGTGCATTTGATAAACTCAAGGATTTGCTTTGTAGCGAACCAGTTCTTCACATCTTTCAACAGGGACAAGAAACCGAACTTCATACAGATGCGGGCAAATATGGCTATGGTGCATGTCTAATGCAAAAGAGTAACATAGATTTAAAGGTTCACCCAGTCTATTATATGAGTAGAAAAACCAGTCCCGCAGAAGAAAAGTATAGCTCATACGAATTAGAAGTTTTGGCTATTATCCAAGCTGTTAAGAAATTTCGTCTTTATCTGCTAGGATCGAAAGTCAAGATTATAACAGACTGTTCAGCTTTTCAGAAAACAATGGACAAAAAGGATCTAACGACCAGAGTAGCAAGATGGGCCTTGATGCTTGAAGAATATGAATATGAGATAGAACATCGCAAAGGAAGTCGAATGTCACACGTAGATACACTAAGTCGGTACCCAGTAGTAATGACAATAATAAGCGAAGAAAAAGGGATTACAAGAAGATTAAAATTGGCACAAGACCAAGATGAGAGAATATTAGCTATAAAAAAGATATTGATAACTGAGGAATACGACGACTATTTTGTTAAGCATGAAATTTTGTATAAGTATGAGAATGGACATGAGTTATTAGTAGTCCCAAAACCTATGCAGACAGAAATCATAAGAAGAATTCACGAGGTAGGTCATTTTTCCGTGAAGAAAACTGAGGAAACAATGAATAGTGAATTTTACATACCTAAATTGAGAGAAAAAATACAAACAGTTATATCAAACTGTATAGCCTGCATACTAGGAAGCAGAAAGGGAGGAGAAAAGGAAGGGTTGTTACATCCAATTCCTAAACAAGAAGGGCCATTACATACCTATCATATTGACCACCTGGGTCCAATACCGTCAACGAATAAGAATTATCAATATATTTTGGCTGTGATCGACGATTTTGCAAAATTTACTTGGTTATACCCAACAAAGTCGACTACATCTAAAGAAACTATCGATTGTCTGTTGAGGCAACAGATAAATTTTGGCAACCCTTCAAGAATTATTACCGATAGAGGAACCGCATTCACCTCTAACGAATTTAAGGATTTTTGTACCAAAGAAGGTATTGATCACATTACCATTACCACAAGCGTGCCGCGAGGAAATGGACAGATAGAGCGTATTAACCTATAGTTATTTCTGTGCTTACGAAACTGAGCGTAGATGATCCGACTAAATGGTACAAGTTTGTTGATCGAGTGCAGAGAGTTCTAAATTCAACATACCAAAGAAGTATAGCAACCACACCTTTTGAAATATTAGTTGGTGTAAAAATGAAGAACAAAGAAGATGTGCTAGTGAAGGAAGCAATAGAGCAAGAAGCTCTCGAACAGTTCGATGAACACAGAGAAAAATTAAGGACAGAGTGCAAAAGAAATCTTTTGAAAATACAGGAAGAAAACAGAAAAGGATATAATTTACCAAGAAAGAAAGCTAGAATTTATAAAGTTGGAGATTTAGTAGCTATTAAAAGAACTCAATATGGAACTGGATTGAAAGTTAACACTAACTATCTAGGACCGTACGAAATAACGAAAGTGAAACCCAATGAAAGGTATAACGTAGTGAAAATAGGTTGTCATGAAGGACCTGTCAATACCTCCACCTGTGCCGAATTCATGAAACCATGGATAGAGAATCAAAGTGAATCCGAGGCGGATTCATAGTCGAATGGCCGAATGTAGGATATAATGTATATAGTAGATGTATTGTATGATGTGGCTGGTGGGGAGATAGACGACTGTGAGCGTTAGTGCAGTATAGACGTATGTTACTAAGACGAAGTAACCGAAATATCTAAAGACGAACGCAATAGTATTTATTTCTGCTGTAATATCACCATACATTTACAAGTCAATATATATAGTATTAAAATAACCTCGGGCGTATCATTGTTTTACCCTAGACAACAAATAAAAGCCTACATATATGTTGCTTCAAAATTGCGTGGGATGACAGCGGTTTACATACTAATTTGCCTTTCATATCTCTTATACAACTTTTCTAACGAAACTCCTTATCTCATGTGCAGCTTATTTATTGCAGAAAAAGAAAAAGACAAAAAAAATGTAGGACTGGGGGAAAATCTTGAGGAGGAAGTAACTGCTCAGGATACGGAAAATGAAGATAACGACCCTTTCGCACGAAGAGGTGCTGTTTCAATGTCGCCAGTACGGGGCAGAGCATATTCTTTACCAAACACGAACGTCAACGAAAGAACAACCATGAGCACATGAGCTGACGTACCCAGGGACAAAATGGAAAGTCAAGTAAAAGATGCCGAAGGCAGTTGCACCTTCATACCGAAGCAGGTTCTTGTTAGTATGCCTCCTAGCGACCAAGGAGCCTTGGCGCAAAGTAGACCCCAAGAAAAGGAGGACACTAATACTGAGTCAGAAGGCCTAACACAAAGGGCCAAAAGGAAAAGGCAGGAAAAAACTCTGAACACAAGAAGCAAAGTAAAAAGCGAAGGAATATTAGCTAAAAAGACACTAGACCAAATATTAAGAAATATTGCTTTGCTAACAAAACTTGTGGCAGAATCACACAAACCCAAAAAGGAGTTAACAGACGTAGGTGGCAGACTTACATATTTTGCAAAGCAGCTTACAAGCGAAGGTCAAGGAAACTGGTTGGAAGACTTGATCACTAAAGATCAGGAAATGGAACAAGTACGAGAAGAGAACTCGGACCTCAGAAACCAGATCAAAAAATTAGAAACACTACAGGGAAGCAAAGGAAAGGAGGCCTCATATCAGTTGGATTCCAGGTTGATCCGAAGGAAATACTAAGAGAGTATAAACAAAATGAATCTTCAAGCGTCTACAGTTTTCTTAAACAAATACAATGTCTTATTATCGCAGCAAAACGGGTATATATATATCTGTTAGATCTACTTCAAGAGCAATTTATCAGGTGCTAGCGGATATAATCGACGGAATCAACAAAACCAGTCAACAGTGGCAGTATTTTTAGATTTACAAAAAGCTTCTGTGAATTACGACGTAATGTACCAACAATTAGAAATAATAGGTATTAGAGGAGCGGCTCTGGAATTAATTCGATCTTACTTGTGCGGTAGGCAGCAGTGTGTGACTGATCGTGGCACTGGCATGAAGTCTGCATGGGTATCTGTGGAGAGGGGAGTACCACAAGGATCGGTGTTGGGTCCCATTCTATTTTTGATTTATGTGAATGATTTGCTATTGGTGACGACGTATACAACTGCACTTTTTGCTGATGACACCTCAGTTGTAATACGAAGTAAAAATAATGATATCAATAGAGAAACAACTGAAACTTTATCTTTATTTGAAAATTGGTTTCAACAAAATAACCTACAGCTGAATATGGAAAAAACAAATATATTACATTTCACGTATTTCAAGGAGGATCCTTTAGTTAGCAGTATCGACAACAAGAAATAAGAACTGGGTATGATGTGACATTTCTGGAGCTGCAAGTGGATTCGCGGTTGGACTGGAGGAGACATATTGAGTACTTGGCGGGTAAGATATCGTCTTTTAATTATGCTTTAAGAGTGATAATTATGTCAGTAAATGAGCAGGCGAGTCTTTCTGCGTATTATGCGTATGTTGACTCCAGACTGCGCTATGGTATTTGTTGTATTTCGTATTTCTACACTGGTAGGTAGTAATTAATAACTCGAATTTAAACGTGTTTTATTCTTCACCTCTACCTACATACATGACATTCGTTAGCGTCTGTCAGTCATACCAACTTAAGATGCTACAGTGCTACCCTCTTGTAATTAAATTCAAAGAAGGTAGTGAATTAAGCACCACCACGGTAACTAACCTTCTTTTTAAAATTTCAAAGGACGCTTGTCTATTAATTAATCACCAACTTATACCACCCAGTCTTACCTCTTACTTCCCCAAGGGTCGATGTTAAACATGGAAGTCAGCACTGCCTCCAGCTACAGTCGGGGAGGGCGAGTTCGAACACCGTACTAAGTCGAAGGTTATGATGTCAGGGCGCCTATCCGTAATAATGTGCTGAGCCCAACAGATATTCAGACCCCGGACCAGATCCAATATAAAACCCCCAAGTGATAAGTAAATAAGACCAATACACACTCATTCAACTTAACAAACAGTTTATTAAAATTAGTTCTCAGATTCAACAGCGTATTTCCAGTACTTGTACAAAAAAAATAAAAAAAAAAATAAATAACGGCTATATATACAATCTCTAACTTCCACGAGGTAACTAGATCAAGGCAGGAAAAAAAACAATGAAGTGAAACACACACGCAACTCCGTTGCAAATTCAGTGTTGTAATATTACAAATTTTAGAAGTTCAATTAAAAGAAGTTAAAAGGTGAACACAAGAACAACTTATAAACTAACATTGATTCACCAACAATATTCTTACAAGTACACAGTTACAAGGCAATTTGCCAAAAGTCCCTCTAAAGTCGAACAGTTTGCTCGTATAATGCAACACGTCAACCAAAATGAAACACTCTGTATACCAGAGGCATTCGACAATCTATTCGACGTTAGAAATCAGAC
The DNA here is from genome assembly GCA_963170755.1 of Amphimallon solstitiale. Taxonomy (NCBI): domain Eukaryota; kingdom Metazoa; phylum Arthropoda; class Insecta; order Coleoptera; family Scarabaeidae; genus Amphimallon; species Amphimallon solstitiale. The sequence goes on along the minus strand of OY720679.1, from coordinate 478,191 downwards.
TTATAGTTGTAAAATATCTAATTCTATAAAGAAATAGCGCTAGTTAACTATGCTTTACAAGTAGAATATGCAATTACATAAAATTCATTAATTCCTTACGGAATTACACCAAAATTAAATTACAAACATTGATTAAATGCATCAAAAATTATCTACGAATTTACACAAGTTCGCTGTGAGGCCACACTGCCACACACATCCAAAATTTAATTCAATTTCTAAATCCAAAAATAAAAAAATGGCTACGTAACGTCTCCAAAAATGTCAAAGTAACCTCCAAATGGGGTCACTATTGTTAATAACTACGTTAAATTAATTAAATCAAAAAAACATAAAGGCTCACAGGCCATAAGAAGTTAGATTAAGAATTTACGATTACTTATTTGATTAATTAGGCCGGAAAATTGAAATTCACTGTTCAAATTGTACGTTATTGACACAAATTTTGTCAAACTGCTAAGTCAATTAAATTCTACCCTCTGGATAATATCAGAGAAAGATTCACACAGACACAATACCTTAAACATCACATCCACAGCTTCCAAACACGACAAATCCTTCGGATCCACACGATACCAGGTATATGCCCTCCTATCTTGGGTTTACGACACCTCAAGTGATAGCGTTCGAAGGCTACAGTGTACCAACAAACTGCACCCTAAATGTGCCCTCACCACAAGATCTAACCACAATTCCTGGACATTGGAAAATTACTAGCACGTGTTTCTCTCGTATTAATTCCACACCAAAATGCTCAAATCAGGTTTATGTCAGGCCTAACACCAGCAGCTAAATTTAAATATAGAAACGACACAAATTAGGATCGATTAGACACGTGGAAAAATATACTTACAGCAGCTTAAACAATTCCCAAGCAGAAGAAATATCCTTGTAAGACTCAAATAAACGTCAAAAATTTACCAATAAACCTCGAGAATCACAATAAAATCCGCTTTTGGAAGCGATTATCGACGATAAAACTTAACTTTCCATATTCTCAAGGCAGCTCAGGGAAAAGATTCTGCTCTCTCGTGTCCAACCTTCTCAACGAACGTTACAAATCAAAGAGAAAAAACCTAACGTGTCAAAACCCGACCAAACAACCCAACTATGGCAAACGCCCTAAGCGCACAAATGAACCAACTAATACTTAAAACGTACGACAGAAATACAGGTTCAATTAACCATAGAAAAATGGAAAATAATTATTAATAATTTGTTGCATAACTCTGGGCCCAAAGAAGTTAAAAAAAGAAGAAGTTAGACAAAGTAAAAGTAACAAATTAATTAAATTAACAACAGACGCCATCTACCCAACAATGCCCGTATACGTTACACACACCTGCGGCAAGGCAGACGCGTGAAATAGGAATCTTAAGCACTTCTACTCCAGATGGCAGTAGTAGTAGGAAGACGACACAAATTAAATCAAAAACTAATTACGTATTCCGTCACTAAAATAAACCATTAAAAGGGTAAAATACAACCAAAAAAAAAAACGTAACAATTCCTCCCTTACCACAAAAGGTTATTTACTTGTAAATTACCGTTAAGCCAAGAGTTATGAAACCAGGAACTGGACTGTGCGTAACACCACATATAACATACGAAACAAGGAACCAAGTTAAAGATCGACAACGACTAGGCAAAAAGGAAGACGAATGTGCGCGACCATGTCCGACAGCAAACGCAGCATCACCAAACGCTTGACCAAAACCACCACGCGGTCCTTCGGCATTCAGCCGGTACGGGGAATTAACGAGGGATAAATAAAAAAACATGGGTGTCGAGATTCTGCACAGACGCGCCCCGAGACCTGACCAACCGACAGCCCAGTACCACTGATAGCATCAAAAAGGAAATGGAGTAGACGGGTTACGTTACGGTGTGCCCGGCCGGCGGTGATCCTTACGACGGTCGAAGGCACAGGAAATAGGAATAGATACTACCAATAGACCAAGATGCGGGAAAGGCAACCCCCGGAACGACACTCTGCAGACACGCGACGGTAAAAGAGAACTTTGGGTGAGGCCCTCGGTATCTCAAAACAAACAAAATAAAAAGGTGAACTAAAAAGGGGTTTATTACTACAGATACGGGATACAAAGCGGAATAAGGAGAGGTATTTAAAGATAGGGTAGCGCAGAATGGTGAAACTACTAAAAGACACAGACGGCACGTCCACGCGACAAACGTACATTCCGGAACACAACAATTGAAGATCGCCAAACAAAATAAACATAGCAAAAGAAGTTTAAGGTCTGGACCGGCGTTGTCCCGACTGAAACGCTGAAGGCGAGCGATAAGCCATAAGGCGAAAGTCAATATCATATCCTGGAGGTAACATTTTGACAATAACACTAGCAAAAGAAAGTCGCCAGGACACGACCCTTGGAAGGCTGAGAACTATCAAATAAAGACTGTTCTTCTTTATACCTTCGCAAATAAACGTCTAATTCAGGAAGAGAATGTCAGTACGACATATCCAACACGATAGAATAACTGACAAATGCAAATTCTAGACCATACGATACGTAACATAATCCCAAAATGGTAAAGGTTCTAGAACTGCTATACGGTACGAAGTCATAAAATCGTTAACACGCAATCGTAAACACTACGAAGTCATATTCGGTACGGAACGTCAAAATCAGTACGGAAGAGTCGAAATCGGAACAAAAGTCAGAATCGGTACAAAATACATAACTATCAAAGATATACGGAAGTCGGAAATACTTAACTAACGTAAGTTATGCGGTACTCAAGGTAACATACAGAGTTACACGAAATTAATCCACCCAAATCAATCGTCGCTGTGTGGGCTATCGACAAAACATAGGGAGAACATCCCAAATCAGAACACGTAAGGAAATACGTCGAACCCACGACAACTAAAATTGAAGATGTTAAAAGAAACGGGGGAAACTGAGAATTTTTGGGACGCCTTTTACGCCCAGGCATTAAACCCACAGGTATATTCGTTAGGCCTACCTGCAAACCGAAGACTTGCAAAGATTAATCGTCGTTAGGTTGTGCTTTAAGATGTTCAACACTCCATGTACCCGGAAGCACATCACCATCACAATTTTTAAGTTCATAAGAGTTATTAGACATACGGCGATGAATCATGAAAGGACCAATATACTTATCTGCTAACTTCGCAGAATAAAATTTCGCAGCATCGGACAAAACAAAATTCCTACGCCAAACCAACTGATTAGGCAGGAAGGAGACAGGACGATGTCTAAGATCGTAACGAACTTTAGACTTCTCATATGCTTTCTGTAGACGGTTCTTAATGTCACTATAGAGTCTCGAAAAATTAGAAGATCGACACATAAAATCTTCCGGATTTCTTTGACACGTTTCGACGGCATTTCCGTCATCCACAGGAGTATGGAAGTTACGTTCACCAGTAAGATACATTTCTCTGCCAAAATTTACGAAATAAGGAGTATGACCAAGAACCTCATGTTTTGCCGTGCGAATAGCACAAGATATTTTCGGAAGGAATAGGTCCCAGTCACGATGATTATCGGACACATACGATACCAACATAGTCTTAATAACACGATTAATGCGTTCAACGGGATTTGCTTGAGGGTGATAGTACGACGTATACGAAGGACTAACCTTGTATTTCTCTAAAAATTGACGATATTCCCTAGAACGAAACTGAACACCATTATCGCTAATCACCTTACGAGGAGTTCCAAAAAGTAAAAATACATGATTTTCTAAGAATTCTATGATCTTATTAGTCGAGGCTTTCCGCAAAGCACACGTTAAAACAAACTTACTGAAACAGTCAGATACGACAAGAATATAACTAAAACCACGTTTGGTTCTCGGTAACGGACCCACAATATCCACACTCAAAACGTCCCAAGGTCTGTCAATGAGAGAATGACCTCCCATACGACCAGCAGGTCTTCGTTGTTCAGGTTTAGTTTTGATGCAAGTAGGACAACGACGTACATAACGGATTACATCATGAACCATTCCAGGCCAGAAATATTTTTGGTAAAGACGATGAAGAGTTTTGAAGATACCTAGATGACCAGAAGTTGGTACATCATGGCAGGACGAAATGATCTCAGAACGACGTTCTTTAGGAACTACTATTTTCCAATCCTCATCCTCATTGTCAAAATATTTGTTAGAAGGACGTACAAATTTACAAAGTTGGCCATTAGCTATCTGGAATGTAGGATATTTCTCTGGATTCGTTTTGACTGCTCTAAGTAGTCTGTGATACCACTTATCGGTTGATATGACGGAAATCGAAATAGAATCAACGACAGGAACCGATCGAGAGAGAGCATCAGGTACAACATGATCCTTACCTTTACGATGAATTATGTCGAAATCATATTGCTGCAGTCGTACAGCCCATCGCGCGAGTCGACCACTAGGAGACTGTAACTTACTTAACCAACATAAGGAATAATGGTCCGTAATGACGCGGAAGTGCGAACCCTCTATGTATGGACGCAACTTCTCAATCGACCACAAAACTGCTAAGCACTCTTTCTCGGTAGTCGAAAAGTTCCTTTCCGCACCAGTAAGCGAACGACTAAGATAGCAGATTACTCTTTCCTCGTTATCGATACTTTGAGTTAAAACAGCACCCAACCCAAAATTAGAGGCGTCAGTTTGTATCGTGAACTCTTTGCTAAAGTCAGGACAAGACAAAATAGGAGCGGTGATTAAATGTTGACGGATTTTTGACCATGCCTCGTCACAGAACTGATCCCAACGGAAAGGTTGATTTTTACGTAACAAATTTGTTAAAGGACCAACGAGAGAAGAAAAATTTGGTATGAACCGACGATACCAAGACGCCATACCAACAATACGTCTAACGCCAGATACTGAAGTTGGTGTCGGAATTTCAAGAATGGCTTTAACTTTGTCAGGATCAACCAACAAACCCTGTTTATTAATTACGTAACCCAAATATTTCAGCTCATCACGGCAAAATAAACATTTCTCACGGTTTAGAGTGAGACCAGCAGTCTCTATACGGGAAAGAACTTCACTTAAAATTTCTAAATGTTTTTCGAAAGTGGACGTAACAATGATGATATCATCCAAATAGACGAAGACATGCGGTTCAAATTCAGGACCTAAAACCTGATCAATGAAGCGCATCCAGACGGCAGGAGAATTTGAGAGACCAAAAGGCAAGCGACGACACTGGAACAAACCCCGATTAGGGACAGTAAAGGCGGTATAAGGTCGAGACGACTCCTCAATAGGGATTTGCCAATAGGCGGATTTAATGTCCAAGGAAGTCAAGAACTTAGCATCACGAAGTTTATCCAAGGTATTCGTGACATAAGGCAAAGGGTAGGCATCACGTTCCGTAACTTTATTGAGCTTCCTATAGTCAATGCAAAATCTATAGGTTTTATCTTTCTTCGGAACCAATAAAATAGGAGACGACCAAGGACTATTAGATTTTTCAACAACACCCAGTTCTAACATGCGATTCAACTCTTTATCGACGATTTTCTGCATAGCAGGAGAAATAGGGTAATATCTTTGTTTAATAGGCGGACCATGGACAACAATACGATGTTCCACTAAATTAGTACAACCTAATTCTTTAGTCGATTTCGAAAAATGATTGTTAATGAGTTGATCTAATTGTTGTTGCTGAACGTCAGAAAGAACATGTTCAATTCCTATCGTATTAACCGAAGCAGGTTCAGACGAAAATACCCATTCACCACGTCGAAGGTCAGGGACAATACCCATAATTTTCCAGAAATCCGCGCCCAAGATCAACGTATGCGGTAAAGAAGGGACAACCAAAATATCTATAACGCTAATTTGATCACGAAGACCCATAGGCACTGAGATTTCACCCAAAGATCGACACTTCTGTCCATTTGCTACAGTACATACCGTAATTTTAGACTTCAATGGAATATTCATGGAACGTAAAGTATTCCAACCAGGACCCCCTAAAATAGTGCGTGAGGCGCCAGAGTCAAGAAGACCCAAAAATGACCGATTAAAGATTGACACATTTAAATAAGGACGTTCGTCACCACGAGCGTTCGCGAGAATAAAATCTGTCTGATTCTTATGTCTACTATTCGTCGAATTATCAAAACGGCGTCCCAAACGACGACTTAGGACGTCCGACGAGCGTTTCCCGAACATGAAGGACAAGACGGAACAGTCACATTTGGTTTGCCACAACGGTAGCAATGTTTCTTACGAGGTCGTGAGCATTGACCCGAACGATGACCCACAACTCCACAATTCCAACACTTGAAGGGAAAGGAAGTCTTAGAAGTACCAGCCTCCATGACATTACATTTCACAGGAACCTTAGGTGCCGACACACAAGCAAGGTCTGGCTCAAGTGATTTGCCACGAGTAGGAGGAGGAACATAAGCTTCGACTGAAATTCTGCGAGCTTCAAGTTGTTTACCATATTTTAAGAGTTGGGCGATAGACGTGATTTCAACTAAACCAAACTGTGTCTGATAAAATGGCAAAAGATTTTTCAGCATAATCTTAAGCTGAGTAGCTTCAGGAACATGAGTACAGAGACGTGAGAATAGATTTTTCATCATGGAAACGTAAATGCCAATCGACTCAAGAGAACCCTGAGTTCGATGCTTAATCTCGTCAAATAATCGATCATCATAATCGGGAGCCAAAAATTCAGTCCTCAAACCATCCAATACATCAGACCAATTAAAGAAGGAATCTTTATTAGCACGATACCAAATCAAGGCATCTCCCGTAAAAATATCTATAGCGGAATTGAATAAAATTTCGTCAGTTGAATGACGCGCGACCTTAAGTTCGTTCACACGTTCAATGAAAGCATTCACAGACATTTCGCGAGGGTTTCCCGAAAATTTTAGTCCCCACGTCGCGACAGGAACAGGTCTCAAAGGCGAAACCGGATTGGCCACAACAGGTTCGGATTCCCCATCACTAGATGACTCTTCGGACTCGAAATTTACTAACGGTCCTCCGGTGGTTAAATCTAAAATTGTGCTCTGTCCAAGCATAGTGCTTTTGCGAGCCGCTCTAGCCTTAATGGTTAATCGCACCCCCAGAGTACAAATGTGAGACACAAGTTGTGCACGTTGTTCAATTTCTGTTTCCGTTATTGGTTTACTACGTTGCGCACGACCGAAAGCACAAGCCAAAGAAGTCGACAACTTCTTGTACGCCGATGAAGTCCGCGTATCCGAAAAAGTAGCCAAGGTTGTCGTGATAACATCAATTTTTGCCTTAAGGGCATCAGCATCTTGAGTGAATGTAAACGGATACACCGGTACTAAAGTTTCAGGATCCTTACAAAAACGTTGCATAACTCTTAAGGAGCGACGCAACTCCTCGACCGTACCCCCACTCGTTGAACCGTATCTCGCTAACTCGTACTCTAACTCATCTTTATTCAGTCTGTTAATTTCTATCTTAAGATCCATAATGACGTAATCGAAATTTAAAATTCTACAATGAATACCCGGCAAGTGAACACTCCGCTATAAATTCCTTCCCACAATTTAAATACAATGTGGCAACGTTATTGAATTTAATTTAAGACGTCAAAGATTCAATCTTAAACTGACTGACACAAATCAAAATTACTTCCACTTCTTCACGTGAACCCATACATACAATTGATACACCAATGTCTACTGTACTTCTATTATCCAAATTACTTGTAACACCCGAAATTACTATACCGAGGGAAAAATCAAAATTCAGTATACGATAATCAAAAATTCTTGGAGAACAATACGATACTATACAATATACGGAAATGAATTGACTACGGAAAAGAAATTATTCCCCAAGAAATATCAAAAGGTCGAAAATTTCCCCTAAGTCCAATCGGTGCTATAAAAACATCAAACATACATCATTCACACATACAACGTAAGACGTAACTGTGATATAAGCTGGGATATACTTTACTTTTACTCAAAACAAAAAAAAAAGGACAAGGTCTTCAATGCTAAAATCAATTAATTCCTGAAGATGATTCAAAAGTTTTCTGAAAATTCCCAAAATCTAAAATTCTTGATTTATCAAAAACAACAGCCGCTAAAACCCTTTTCTAAGGCCCCACACGTTGGGCGCTAAAAATCCTTGCTACCCTCTTGTAATTAAATTCAAAGAAGGTAGTGAATTAAGCACCACCACGGTAACTAACCTTCTTTTTAAAATTTCAAAGGACGCTTGTCTATTAATTAATCACCAACTTATACCACCCAGTCTTACCTCTTACTTCCCCAAGGGTCGATGTTAAACATGGAAGTCAGCACTGCCTCCAGCTACAGTCGGGGAGGGCGAGTTCGAACACCGTACTAAGTCGAAGGTTATGATGTCAGGGCGCCTATCCGTAATAATGTGCTGAGCCCAACAGATATTCAGACCCCGGACCAGATCCAATATAAAACCCCCAAGTGATAAGTAAATAAGACCAATACACACTCATTCAACTTAACAAACAGTTTATTAAAATTAGTTCTCAGATTCAACAGCGTATTTCCAGTACTTGTACAAAAAAAATAAAAAAAAAAATAAATAACGGCTATATATACAATCTCTAACTTCCACGAGGTAACTAGATCAAGGCAGGAAAAAAAACAATGAAGTGAAACACACACGCAACTCCGTTGCAAATTCAGTGTTGTAATATTACAAATTTTAGAAGTTCAATTAAAAGAAGTTAAAAGGTGAACACAAGAACAACTTATAAACTAACATTGATTCACCAACAATATTCTTACAAGTACACAGTTACAAGGCAATTTGCCAAAAGTCCCTCTAAAGTCGAACAGTTTGCTCGTATAATGCAACACGTCAACCAAAATGAAACACTCTGTATACCAGAGGCATTCGACAATCTATTCGACGTTAGAAATCAGACTTATAGTTGTAAAATATCTAATTCTATAAAGAAATAGCGCTAGTTAACTATGCTTTACAAGTAGAATATGCAATTACATAAAATTCATTAATTCCTTACGGAATTACACCAAAATTAAATTACAAACATTGATTAAATGCATCAAAAATTATCTACGAATTTACACAAGTTCGCTGTGAGGCCACACTGCCACACACATCCAAAATTTAATTCAATTTCTAAATCCAAAAATAAAAAAATGGCTACGTAACGTCTCCAAAAATGTCAAAGTAACCTCCAAATGGGGTCACTATTGTTAATAACTACGTTAAATTAATTAAATCAAAAAAACATAAAGGCTCACAGGCCATAAGAAGTTAGATTAAGAATTTACGATTACTTATTTGATTAATTAGGCCGGAAAATTGAAATTCACTGTTCAAATTGTACGTTATTGACACAAATTTTGTCAAACTGCTAAGTCAATTAAATTCTACCCTCTGGATAATATCAGAGAAAGATTCACACAGACACAATACCTTAAACATCACATCCACAGCTTCCAAACACGACAAATCCTTCGGATCCACACGATACCAGGTATATGCCCTCCTATCTTGGGTTTACGACACCTCAAGTGATAGCGTTCGAAGGCTACAGTGTACCAACAAACTGCACCCTAAATGTGCCCTCACCACAAGATCTAACCACAATTCCTGGACATTGGAAAATTACTAGCACGTGTTTCTCTCGTATTAATTCCACACCAAAATGCTCAAATCAGGTTTATGTCAGGCCTAACACCAGCAGCTAAATTTAAATATAGAAACGACACAAATTAGGATCGATTAGACACGTGGAAAAATATACTTACAGCAGCTTAAACAATTCCCAAGCAGAAGAAATATCCTTGTAAGACTCAAATAAACGTCAAAAATTTACCAATAAACCTCGAGAATCACAATAAAATCCGCTTTTGGAAGCGATTATCGACGATAAAACTTAACTTTCCATATTCTCAAGGCAGCTCAGGGAAAAGATTCTGCTCTCTCGTGTCCAACCTTCTCAACGAACGTTACAAATCAAAGAGAAAAAAACCTAACGTGTCAAAACCCGACCAAACAACCCAACTATGGCAAACGCCCTAAGCGCACAAATGAACCAACTAATACTTAAAACGTACGACAGAAATACAGGTTCAATTAACCATAGAAAAATGGAAAATAATTATTAATAATTTGTTGCATAACTCTGGGCCCAAAGAAGTTAAAAAAAGAAGAAGTTAAACAAAGTAAAAGTAACAAATTAATTAAATTAACAACAGACGCCATCTACCCAACAATGCCCGTATACGTTACACACACCTGCGGCAAGGCAGACGCGTGAAATAGGAATCTTAAGCACTTCTACTCCAGATGGCAGTAGTAGTAGGAAGACGACACAAATTAAATCAAAAACTAATTACGTATTCCGTCACTAAAATAAACCATTAAAAGGGTAAAATACAACCAAAAAAAAAAACGTAACAACAGTCTCTCTTTTGAAATAATAAAAAACATTGCTTGTTACAGACATTATGGAGAAAACATTCCAATACAAATACATATTGCTGTGGCATATAAATATTTATTTTAAATAATGTTATTGCCATACGTTGGGCATCGCCATATAATTTATATGCTGTGACAACATATATTTGTGTGTATTACCACACGTAGGGTATAGTCTTTTGTATATGCTGTATTCTTAAATTATTCTTTATACACCAAAAACTTATAATTGGTTTTGTATTTTATTTTTTATATTCTTGAAGCATGTACTTTGTGACTATTGTGGATTCTGGCAATGTGTGTGGTTCCTTCTCCTTCACTGATGATTTTTCTCTTGCTCATAATAGGGAAGAGGTAATAGTTTTGTTCAAAGAAAAACTGTATGTCTATACAACATAATCATATACCTTTTATTTTGTAATTTATAGACTCAAAATAATTTTTATACACACCTTTATGCTCTATACAAAATACATAATTGAAAATGCTCATATCATTTATACCTAATGCCGGTTGTAATGTATGTAAATCTTTTATTTATTTATTTATTATGCTAAACAAAATAAATATTTATCCTGTAAATAAATAAATGTGAACTTTTATTGTACATTGATAGTGATACTTATCGATGTAATTATATTTATGTATTGGCTTCAATTAATTGCTTTAGACAACCATTTGCACGTGTTGTATCTAGCTCTTAATCTTTGCCTTGTGAAACTTTTAATTAATTATTTGCCTAACTTAAAAGAGATTAATGATGCCTAGACAATACGATGAAGAAAATGCTCATTCGCACGTAGCATCTCTCCAACTGCCCAACACCATTAATCCTATTTTGTTGTAATTCCAACTTTATGAATTTAAAACAAACCTTACAGGATAAAATATTTACTTATCTATATTGTCCAACAATACATTGATTAATCATTTGCACGTAAAAACCAATGTCTGTCCAACAATTTGTATAACTTCCTTTTCAAAAAAAATAAACTTACTTGCTATCAAAATATTCATTTTGAATGTCCATATTGAACGTTTCAAGTGAATTCAAATATATTAAATGAAATAAGAACTACTATGAATATACGTGATGAAGAAATAATGAAAACTACAATGTAACAATATAAAGCGTCTTATTCTTTAGGAGTTGTAATAAGAGGTCTTCCTTTCGGAATTGTAATGAGAAGTCTCCTTCGTGTCGAATCTTGTTTCGTATTTATAGCGGCAAAAAAAACTCTATGTTGACCATTGCGCCCTCTAGTCCATATTTTAGGTTGGCATTGGAATACACGTTCCAGTGAAGTCGCTGCCCGCATGTTGCCGTCTTGATACACACACACATACACATATTGTTCTGACAGTTCACTATTTACCAAACGTCAATATAAATTTCCAATTCAAAAGTCCCCTCTGCCTCGCACAGCATTTCCAACGGTAGGTTTATTCTTGTCGCTAATACCATCCTTCTTTGTATTCGTCAATGAACCTATTGCCTTGTTCATTGTTCGATACATATTTTTTCTTTCCATTTATTAATGTCAATTTCACTTTTCTTTTAGCTGAATTGCGACTTGGCAAAATGGGAAACATGCCGGAGATAACTATTATTTTTCTTCCCGCACTGCCTGTACCTGGAGGACACGCCTGTTTCTTCACCGTTTCTCTATCTTCTATCCATGATCTTTCTATTGGTAAAATGTCAATCTGCAATAGACTTTACACAAGTTTTATATATTTTGTTGTCTTTTTGTAGGTCATGAAACTGTACACGTCTGTTTCCAGTCTCTGAAGCATTGTGTTACAAACAAATCATAAACACATATACTTTTTATTTATGATATCAGCTACCTTTTAATACAAAATGTTATTGTTGATCGTTTCTACGTTTTACATATTTTTATATCCTTTTTCTTAGTCTAGTTATAAGCTAAGGTAAATTTTATCTTTTAATACAATTTAATTCTTAAACTCTTTCATAAAATTTTTACTGCTTTATGCATATAAATCATAATAATTTACTTATTTATATTTCTTGCATATCGTATTTCATCTTTTTCATACAATTCTATTGCTTTCACATGACTCATTCTCTTAATTGTTCCATCCATTAACATAACTCTTTCTCTATTATTTGCCTTCATTTCCCTTTTTGACTTAAACAGCGGTCCATTATTTAGAATGTTTAAAGCAATGTTTACGCATTGTATAAAATTAGGTTCCTTTTTATGATATGTAAACCATACATTTTGTGTATCTTTTCTACAAAAGAAATATATTACAAACATTTATTTTGTCTTTTATTTCATTTTTATTTAATAAATTTTTATTTTGTCTTTTGTTTCATATTTATTTAATAAACTTTATTTTGTATTTTCTCATTATTTACTTGAATAATACTGACTTTTGAATTACTTGTATTGACCATGTGTATGCAACTTTGTATACATCCATGTAGTTTTTGTTGCATAGTTTTACTCAATGATATTTATTTTATTTCTAATCTTAAACTAATCTCTAAAGCTATTCTTATTCTATAAATTTTTGCGAGTTCACGGCAATATGTTAAATCTATTAATAAAATCATACAAACTGTTTATGAAACTTATAAATCTATACAAAAGTTTTACTAAATTTATAAATCCAAACTTAACATAGTCATTCAAATACATTGGCTTCTTCCTAATTCTTGTCGGTCTGGATAGTAAACCATCATCTTCATCATTGTTCTCTCCATTTCCTTTGTGCTCGTTTCCACTTTCCACTCCTATATCTGCTTGTTTCTCTTCAAACTGATTTTCGTGATATTTTTTAACTTGAGTTATGTTTTTATTACTTACTACCCCTTCTGGTGATCGCACTTGCACCGCATTCCCGCACTTACTAATAACTTTGTATTCTTTGTCCTGAAATTCTGTAGATAACTTGTCAGTTCTTTCTTGCTTCACTAAAACACTATCTCCTGCATCTAATTCATGAAATCTTGCATTCCTTTTCTCATCAATATACAGTTTTCCTGTTCCTTACTTAATTTATCTCTATCTCTCACACCCTCGTCCAATAAATTTGATTGTGAATTTAATTCTGGTAGTTTGTTTCTAATTTTCCGGTTAAATAATAATTCTGCCGGTGATATACCAGTTACTAAATGTGGTGTCGTTCGATAGATTAACAAGAATCTTTGTAGTTCACACCGCCAATCTTTATTTTCGGCTTGCGCAATCTTCAATCTTTTCAAAATTGTTCTATTCTGTCTTTCCACCTCTCCATTAGCCTGAGGCCAATATGGTCTGACTCGATGACTTAAAATATTATGTCAAATACTCACCACTGATAAACTGTCTACCGTGATCAGAAAATATTATCCTCGGAATTCCATGTCTACAGAAAATTTCCTCAAGTTTTTCTACCATTATTTTAGCCGTTATGGTTTTTAAGATAACAATTTCAAAGTATCGGCTATAATAGTCAACAACAACCATCAAATAATGACCTGTTGGTAGAGGTCCCATAAAGTCCACCCCTAGCTGTTCCCATGGTCCTTCTGGTAAAGCAGTCTTCTTGACTGGTTCTGGTACATTTGGCATTTGCACCAGTTGACATCCGTGACATTGTTTACAATAATTTTCTACATCGTTATCCAATTTTGGCCACCAAACTTTCGTTCGTAGTAGTCTTTTCATAGCAGTCATACCCAAATGTCCTTCATGTGCAATTCCTAAAACCTGGTTCTTTAAGTTATCTGTAATTATTATTCTTTGTCCACGCAACGTTATACGTCCTATAGTGCACAACTCTTCTTTAATTATACTAAAATTCCTTAAATGTCTTGGAAATTCAGTTCCTTCTCTTAAATGTTTTCTTACTTCTGTTAACATTTTATCTTCTGCACAGGCTTTTTAAATATCTGCTATTTTCATCGCTTTTTGTGTTGATTGAATCGCTATCCATCTTACATAATCGTACTCATCAATATTCGTAGATGGTTCAATCCTTAATAATCTTGATCGTGCATCTGCAATATTTTCATTACCTGGAATGTGCTCTATTTGATATCTAAATGGCCGCATTCGGAGAATCCACCTTTCTAAACGTGCAGATGGTTTTGATTTCTGTGAAAATATAAATTTTAGTGGTTTGTGATCAGTAAACAGGTTAAATGTTTGTCCTATTAAATACATATGGAATCGTTTACAAGCCCATATTATTGCTAGAGCCTCTTTTTCTAACATAAATGGCATAAAATACTTATCCAAAGCATCTTTTGTAACTTCGTACGTGTCTACTGTCTGGTCGGATGTCGATTCAGCAACAGTTAATGTAGGTATAGAAAATGTCTTGTAGACCCGAGGGGTAATTCGCTCACAATATTTTGTACACCATTTCCTAAATGCGAGGTATTTCACATTAATACCCCTCAAATTCTATGCAATACCCCGTAATACTCAATAAATTCCTTGCAATACCCAGTAATACTAATTAAATACCTTGCACTACCCTGCAATACCCATTAAATTCTTTGCAATACCCAGTAGTACCCATTAAATTCCTTGGAATACCCCGTGATTCCTAAAAATTCCTTCATTATCTCAATACCTTAATAATAAGAACGCTACAAGAGCTAGAAGCAGCGGTCACTGAAGAGTGGAAGCAGGTGGGTCAAGACTACATCAGACGTCTTTATGAGTCTTTGCCTAGGAGGATGGCTGCCGTAATACGGGCCCGAGCCGGAAATACTCATTATTCACGTTTCCATTAATTAATTTTTTACGTTGGTGTTACTTTTTCAATTGTTATGTTCATCAAGTTGCGGTCTTTGGTTTTTCTCTTGCATGTTGTTTTATTATTAATATGTTTGTGTAATACTTAGTTAGATAACATAAAATTTTGATAAAATTAAAAATATTGAAAAAAAATCCTTTTTTTTTGCGGAGAGTATATCGAAATTTCAAAAATTCATTTTATTTCAAACAGGTTGTACAAACCTACGGGTTAACTGTTAAAAGAACTTCAAACTGCAAAAAGAAACAATACAAACACTTTCTTAACACAAATTTCACATCATTATATGAAATAGCAAAAACATAAACACAAGTCCATAATAAAATATTTGAAATAAGGAATAACAAATCTCTAATTATTTGAGATATAAAAAAGAGGTTTCAGTTCTTCAAGGGTAAACAATAGTCCCTCTCTTCTATCCAGAATAGGATTTGTTAATTGTGTGACTGAATCCCCTCGCGGTATACAGTAATGCGCACACTGCTACGTTAATATACGGAATGGGGAATATGGGTGGGGTATGCCTAGCGTAGCCGCATACTATAACACCCTGGCTAGCGAGAAAGTGCGGTGAACGTATTCACATACAACGCAAAACATTTGTCATGTGAATTCTTCAATGTTATTTTTATTTGTCCCTATTTCCTAACATCAAAGTAAATAAAATACAATGTAAATAGGATATTTTAAATGAAACGAATATTTAGGAAAGGAGAATAATATTAAATATCTCTAAAATAATCCCAAAAATAAATAAAACTAAAGGTGTCTCCTGTATTATAAAATAAAGGAAATATTTTCCTGATTAAAACGAAACTTAAAAGATATTCAAAATTAACTAAAAGAAATAAATAAAAGTAATAATTCAAAGAACTAATTGAAATTGAAATGCTCGAATCGGCCTCCACCTATTTCTTCATTTTGTGCAGATTTGTCGATAATATTTAGGCAAAACTGAATTCGCTCGTGATTGTCGTGCGGAAATATTTCATTTGTTTTTTTAATATGATAACAGCGGTATTTATTTTTTTTGAGAATCCTCCCCACAGTTGCACGCGACACACCCACTTGTCGACTTATTTGCGTTGTTGTTTGTGCAAAGTTATTTTCAACGCTAGCGCATATCATTACGTCCCGTTCTTCGTTCGCATTTTCTTTTGGTTTCTTATGTTTAGAAGGTGAAACAGATCCGAATTTATCAAAATTATTTGCAAAGCGGCGAATTGTATCAATACAAGGAACAGGCCGATTTTCAAAATTATTTCTAAAAAGGCCTCTAATGGATAGAGTCGAGTGACCTTGATGATACCACTTTACGATTTGTACTTTTTCCGCTAATGAATACTCCATCCTGTTCTGCGCTCTCCCACAGGTTATATGCAACTGATTCCTCTTAGGTTCGTCGCTGTCTGATGTACCCCCCCACTTATATTCTCCTCTCTCTATATTAACGTAGCCTTGTGAGCACTACTGTATATACTTCATCTCGTATATCAGGCCACACAAACTTATTTTCATTTTTCCTAGAGCGTCTTAAAAAGTTTACCTGTATGTTTTGGTCATCAATGAGGTACTGACGTAACTTTACCAATGTAATAAAATGTATGATTTCTTAATATCAATTTAGCTATATAGAAATTATTAATAATAGGTTCAAAGTTAGTTTTTTCAAATTTATTTTCTGAATTGGACTCCAATTCATTGTCGCCAAACTGCGAGATGGATTCAAATCTCTGAATATTTTCTTCAATGCCACTACTTGATTGATTGCTGTTTTAAATCCAACGTCTTTGATCTTTTGGCGTTTTTGCTAATTTTGGAATTTTATAACTGTTATTACAAAAACACAGCTGAGCAATATATATTTTTTGAATTTTCGAACTTTGACGCTACTGTAATCTTCCCAAAGTCAAAAGTTTGTCACTTTTCAAGAGGTAGCTGCCGTTGGGCCAATAATTTAATTGTTTCAAATATATGTACATTTTCCGTCGAAAGATTGATATTTTGCTTGGTTTCCGTCGAAATTTTGCAGGATCCTGCTGCACAATAATCTAAATTCTTAACTGTAGATGCAACTTCATCATTCTTCCTGCTACATTGAGAATTAGAGGCTCTCAGTTTTTTACATATCCTGCAGGATTCATTTTCTTGTTTTCCTTAAAAAAACTTTGCAATCATGAAAATTAATTTTGTATGTCCACTAACTATTTTAAATCTTCCAGGATTTTTGGCGTATTCACCGATATAAGTGTGTAGTCGTTCGCTTTCAATTATGTGAGATAATTCTTGTTTACAAAATAGTTCAATTTCTGAAAATTTGTAATTCCGTAATACTTCCCAGGACTTCACTTTCGTAACTATTTATGATTAAAATATTTTTTAGGCAGGTGGGAATATTTACATTTAAATGTTTTTCAAATTCGTCGAAAGGAGAAGAACCCGAAGGCAAATCTGTGTTAGAGTACTCTTCATTAGGTTTTTCTCGAATTTCCGACTGATTTTCCCTCGGATTTTCCGATTCACTTTGTGACATGTAAAAAAATAAATTGAATTTATAGAAACTTACAATCTTTTAGTTACAGCAGGTGTGCAGGAAGGTCTATCAAAAACGAAACAAAAGGGTTCTCCTAGGTTCATGCATTTCTCGGAAAAAACAAATATTTTTTGTGTTGTAAAGCAATCATTTAAGTTTCCTTGTATTTAACAAAGTATTAAACTGAACATTATAAACTCGGGAGAGAATTACTCTTTTCCCCGAATTTTTCCCACGCCTAGCACGCATAGGATAATGCACTATTTTAATCATTTGTTAAATAAAATTAGGTATTAAGGTGGCCATCTCGCCCATCTCAATTACATTGCAAACATGCTGCTAACATATCGCACGAGAATCCGTTAATAAGCAACAAAATGATATAAAAAAATACTGGCATAATCTGCAAACTTATCTCTAGGGGACTGGGTAGTTTTAATAACTGAAATTTGTTCGATTAATGTGGAAAAAATTGTTAAAAAACAGGGAGTTTTTGTATCAAAAATCTGCTACTTTATTTCGTAATTACTTCGAATATATAAATAATTGCAAGATATTAGATAGCTTAGCCCCTGGAGAAATAAATTCTCTTTCTTTTGATGCTTGATATAAAGCAATTAAGCGTATTTTATAGCTGTCTTGTGCTTTTAATTGTTTTTACCCAACATTCCGATTAAACAAGCCATATTTTCAGAGAAAAGTAGATTCCATATATCATAATCAGGGTGATGGGTGCAGTAAGTCTTAAACAGAGGGCGCTGCCAACAATAATATTAATTTTTAAAATTATTCGGGGCGCTCTCTAGTTGAATGTAGCAAAACTTGAATGCAAATATAGGGTCGACGTACGTCTTATATATGGCTTTCTCAGTCATATAATTACGTGTGTATGTCTTTCTGTCTGCCATTAAAAGAGTAACCCCTAAAAAAATCACATATTTACAAATAAAATGAAATGGTAATGATATGATACTATTTGTTGAATTCAAACAAATATTCATCGATGTTTTTTTATTATTTGCTCCTCAATTACAAAAAGCCGAAAATAGAATGTCTCGGATTCTTATTTAATAATATATATATACCGAAAATATCCAGCCAAGAGATTATTTCAAGTATTGTTCAACCATATTTTACGAAAAATATCTATGTTTTGGTGATTATATACAGAGTGTTTCAAATTAAATGCAAATCTGAAAATACTTTCGGATTTAATTTCCATTTAATTTGCAATTGATTTCCATAAATTTGCAACATATCGTACATTAGGGTGGTCGTTATTAAATGAATAAATAATAGAACTGTCTATATATTAATACGTGAAACTTTGCACCCCTTTTTAAGCATATTGCGCGCAAGGATTAGTGTGAGATTTGGCATAGTTAGAGTTCATATGGAGAAGGAGTGCAGAAAGATAAAATGTATGTAAAATATGTGTTACAAATACCTTAATAATTAACTCGAAAATTAATGCATAACGACGTATTTCTACAGGCTCGCAGCTGACGTAATAGACAATTCAAAAAAATTATATGCAATGGTTATAGAAGTATACTCTTTGACAAAATAACCTCAATAACTCAAACTTAAAAATTTAATGAATTAAGCTCGAATTGCGGCCACTGGTCGACCACTGGTATTAATTATTAGGCAAGTTATTTAGGTACCTATACAAAAATTTTAAACTCTTTTCTTCAATTCTGTAATAAAAATTACTTACATAGGCATGTATGAAATTTAATTTTTTTAATATTCTTCAGATCTTGTTTTTAATTATATTTAATAATTTATTATTAGCGTGCGACATCCACACTGTCGGATAAATTTCAGGGCGGTCTTTCAATTTTTTTTCCAATTGAATTCGTCATTCTAATAGGTGATACGGTATCAGAAGTTAATAAAACACTTGATGACAAGGAAGGCATTTTATAATATCCAAGACTACTGTCTGTGCACACATGTAAATTTAACTTATTTAATTAGACTGTTGTAGGTATGTGAAATATATTGATTGTTTCTCTTTTTCTTACTTTTACACACATTATAGGCCTAGTGTTTCTTACACTAACAGGTTCACTACTTACGGGTTTTCTTGAACAAAGAGTTCTGTTCTTTTTATTATTAATGGCCAAAAAAAGAATTTGAATAAATACTTCCATAAAAGTATGTATAAGAATAAAAATGTACTGCCTCTGTGAAATTAGATTTTTTTATGCAAAAGTTGTTCCAAACTTACTTCTGAATACTTTTGTATCCATTACACATTTTGAAAAAACTAACCATTGACAACATACTAGGTAACTATGTATTTCGCGCTCAAGTGTTACTTCTCATCTACCAATCTAATTCTTCCAACTAAGACTTGGCACATGCTCGAGTTACATAACAAAACACAAAATTTACCAACTTTGCCAAACTCAAACCTACTCCCTATTCCAAATAATACGCGAAATACCCATGGTGACCGTCAAAATTGAATCACCCTATATATTCCTTTTTCAAAAATGCAAAAATCACTAAAAAATACCTGTTTATTATCTAAATCAAATAGATAAAGGACATAGATCTACATTGGTATTTACAAAACAAACATTATATGTAACAGTATGTTCCTATTATTCTTGTAAGGACGTTATTTGCATTTTTACAATTTAGGGTAAATATCAATGATTTCAAAATAGACACATATTCTATTAAATCGTGTATGAGACAAAAACTCTGTTTTTTGTCTCATACACAAAAAAACAACGGTCTGGTCTACCAGTCTTTGTATAATTTTGTTCAATCTAAGAGATACGTTGCGTTAGTAGTAGCATCTTTTATCCAATAAATTTGTTTTACAAATATGTAATATCGCTGCTACTGGCAACCAGATGGCTAATTAAAATACAGTCACGTAGGGTCAGTATGCCGAATATGAGACCCCTTTTGGTTTTCATCGTTATATAACTAGGTAAGTAAGAAATTACAATGTCAACGTGATATTCTTTTAATGCATATATTTTACTACACATAGCAATGACAAAAATCGAAGAAACGCTAAGCAGGTTACCTTGTATTAATTATAAAAATAAGTGTTACATTTTTGGCGTCTGAAAAAAAGTGGTCGTATTATGAGACCCCTATTTCACAACTATAAATAATAATTACCTACTAAATAAAAACTAGGTCAAAAATAAAATTGAACACAAGAATTAGAAAACAGTTAGCTAGGTACACTAGTAGGTAAAAAAGAAAAGTTACATTTTAAACAAATTAGTTGGTTTACACTACAAGTTTAGTTTACTTTTTGTTTTTAGTTTCAAACTTTTCACATTGTTTACATACAAAAAGTTCGTCAGCCCCACAGTCTTCATGGGCCCATCTTAGACACCTTCTACACTGACGCCACTGCTCGCCCCGTTTGTCTTCTGAAAATAAACAACCACAAAAAAGGCATTCAGCGTCGTTGTCGCCAATGCTGTCATCACTGCTATCATGGAGAGAAAGTCTTTCATCATCTTCACTTGAGCCAAGGTCATCATCGCTATAATTAGGGTTATTTTTTCTCCGGTTTTTAACTAGTGGTGTATTTTCATCCATCTTTCCTTTTCCTGTAGGGGCCCCTTTACCTACTCCTTTGTTTCTTGTAGGAAATAGAGTTTTTTCAAAGGTGCTGGAGCTTTTTTATTAATGCTCATAGCTAATTCATTTTTATAGGGCGTTGATGTGATAATAGCAGCTTTACGGGCTCTTGTTGGCTTTGACGGGTCGTTCTTAGCTAACGTAGGCAAGGGATTTATTTCTTCAGGAGTCACTAACAACTTGTTTGAATTTGTCGTTTGTTTAATACGTTCCACATTGTCACTACTGCTACAAGGTTGTGGACTTCCTGTGGGCGTTATTGCATCTACAGCTTCAGAGGAAACAAAGTTGTGAGAGTGGATACGAAAGTCTTCATCACCAAATGCATTTTTATTTAAGGGAAATAATCCTGTTTTTTTGAAGCCATTAATGGAATTATTCATAGTAGCAGCTCTGTTATAAGCAACACCAAATAGACGACCAACATTAAAATTGGTTACAACTTTACCGGGGTTAGAATGGAGCCAATCCTCAATTGCTTGAGCGTAGAATGTTTTCAGTGGAAACATAAAGCTGACATCGAGCGGTTGCATCTTATGGCTTGAATGTGGGGGAAGGCAAACGATTGATACATGATGTTCCCTAGCTTTGTCTATGACGTCCATGTTTCGGGTGTGTGAGTTATGCCCATCAAGCAATAAAAGCACCGGATCATCTTCAGAAGGTTTCACGTGCTTTAGAAAATGGTTGAACCACATTGTAAAAATGTCTGTTTGTATCCAACCTGATGGATGGCATGCAGCGATTGATCCTGAGGGAGTCCCTTCCATCAAGGCATCTTGCATGTTTTTTCGTGGCCAAACTATCAATGGAGGGACGAAGGAGCCTGATGCATTCATGCACGTTACCACCGTGATAAGATGCCCCCGTTCTGCCGATGTCAAAGTTCCTACATTCTTTTTCCCTTTTAGTGTGATGACCTTAGCTACCTTGTGTTGCACAATAGTGACCCCTGTTTCGTCAACGTTGTACAACCTATGTGGTTGGCTGTTAATTTTCAACAATTCAGGTTCATAGATTTCAAAAAAGCGTTTGACGTTTTCTGGACTAAATCCCTTGACTCTTGCGAACGATGTTCCTTGAGGCTTTTTTAGAGAGAGTTGCGTGTGTCTTCGTAAAAATCCCCTTAACCATTTATCACCAGCACATTGTTGTCTATAAGAAAACGGATGGTTTAAACCATTTTTTATAGCAAGCCGAAACGCCATTTTTTAAATATCTCTCCTTCTTAAACCATAAAACCTTGAATCCATCTCAACGCAGTATTTTACCAGCAAATCTTCAAGGTGTTGTGGTAAAGTGGGCTTTCTTCCCATACGAACGTTTACCAGTGATTCAGCTGTTTTTTCGGAATCCTTAACGTAACGTTCCAATGTCCCTTTTGGAACTTCAAAGTATTTTGCAGCTTTTTTATAGCCCATTTCACGATTCCTTACTGCTTTTACAGCTCGCATCATCATTACAGCATCCCACTTTTTGCGTTTCGTTTCGAGAGGCATCTAAGATGACAAAAAACATGCTTTTTATACGATAAAAACTAGTATGCCTAATATGAGACCCTATCTCATATTAGGCTTAGGTCAGGGTCTCATATTGGGCACGACCACGTTGTTATATACTCCAGCGAATTTTTTAGGTTAGGATTTAAGTTAACTTAAAAACAAAGTAGTATATTTACACTTCACATTTATAGCTGTCTATCTAATACTTACGTTTTAAACAAAGTCTTACCTTGAAAGTGAAAACAGCCGGTAAAGTTGTTGATGTAAAAAAGTAGGCAAGCACAAAATTCGAAGAAAAATCACTGTACCTTTGTTTGCACTTAAAAACACTCGACTGTTTGACTGATTACCAATGATGCTATAAACGATTGTTTTACGGTCTAGTCACCAGGCGGCGGCACTTTCTACGTCATGTAGGTTGGGGTCTCATATTAGGCAGGGGTCTCATATTCGGCATACTGACCCTATGCAACACATAATACACGCCTAATGGTTAGAAAAGGACAGAGCAATGTGACGATTCTCTTTCTATTAGATGGCCACCTTAAGATGTTATGTACCTGGATTTGATTGCTTATTGTCAGATGAGAATTCGTTTTACTAAAAGGTTAGCAAAATAGTACTGAACGAGTACGCAAGCGTAAGAACTGGCCGAAAACTGTAACCACTGAGTTAATACGGGCACGCTGCATCATATAAGCGTTTGAATGGAATAAAGATAGGCACCCCCACCACGGCAGCTATAGTTCAATGAATCAGAATTATAATTTGTAACAATGGCGTATGTGCAATAGAAAAACTTATGAAAAATTCCTAAATAATACCTTATATTTCCTCGCAATACCTAACAATTCCTTCATATTACCTTGCAATTCCTTCATAATACCACAGATAAGTATAACAGATAGCTCTTCCAATAGGATTACGAGAAAACAAGCGTGTTGCATAGTTAACGGCGCAAAATTTTATAAATCAGCTAAATTTGGAGTCTTGCGGATACTACGGGGTGCGGGCGGACCTAAATAGGTATAGATATCTGTAGGTTTAAAATAACCAAATCGTATGACAGTTGAAATCTACTATTACAACATGAAAACAACTCGGACATCTAGTATCTAAAAGACCAAATATTAATCTTTATATACACGCATTACACAATATATGTTATTCATATAAGCCCATAACATGAATGTGTAAATACATACAAAAAAATTATTCAGACCACAAATGTGAAAATGAATGGCACAATTGAGAGTATTGTGTAAAAAAAATCCTGGAAATAATTTTGTCAATAATTTTTTCTTTGCCAAATCTCCTCTATTATATAAAATGTCTGGGAATTTTAAATAATGTTGGAGGATTTTTAAGTTTATCTTTTTTATTAAAGCAGATACATTATGTTCTTTTATTTGACAATTAGGGAGTTTTTTTTATCCAAAAAAAAGCTGCCGAAATTCCTTCGTTTTCCTATACCTAGCTGATATGGTTTCATATTTACTTAAGTCATTTATCTATAATAATTTTTAGTTCCGGAGTTGTGGTTTTGTTTTACGTGTTGGCCGTCGTTACGAATGCTATTAATCGCCATCACTTTCTAATAATATTGGTTTATAATTTAACAGTTATTTTGTTTCCAAATAAATAAAAATATTTAACGAAAAAAATAAGAGACAATGAACATCCTTTATTTATCCTACAAATCAGTTTAAAAAATTAGAAACACTTTTGTATTTAGTGATAAAAGGGCCAAGGTTTTGCTAAAGCAATCTAATAATATCGGTACATAAAAAGAGATCCATTGATGAGTATCTCATAAATAGGCCGCGGACACGAGCGAGCCATGACTCATCGCCCATGGGCGCACTATTGAGATGTTGTATTTTTAAAGAGGTTTTAATGTTATTTATATAATTGGATAACAAGTGGCTGGTGATCTATAAAATACAAAATACCTTATTATTTGTTCATTTTCTCTTCTGTAAGACTTGTTCTCTTTGAATTAAGTACATCCATGTAAATAGAAAACGTCCTTTCTACATCGCAACTGGTTATATGTGCGTACTGGAAATATTCTTTTATTTCAGCATATTTAGCATACACAATTGCCGCAATGTTATTAAATCTGGATTTCTATTAAAAACTGCGTCTAACTTTTGCCGAAGACCACATCCGAAGTCACTTGGAATACTTGTGAAATTATTAATAGCCACATCTAATGTGGTTAATCTATTTTTACTTTCTTATACGTAGTATAAGGAAGTATTGTGATGACCAAAATTTTTGACTTCGAGATTTTTGCAGATGTCCACGTTTTGAAGTCCCCTGATACCAAAAAAGTGGTTTTTAAAAAATGTCTGTGTGTCTGTAACCGCTGTAGATATCTATTCCAAATTTTGTATTTACGTATACAGCATGTGTCAATTTTCATTAGCCATAGATGATTAATCTATACAGTACGTGGCAACATAGTACCCCTTCTTTCCTTTCCAATGCCAGCACGACCGATGCATGCTCGTAAATACAAGTTAGCGTGGTTAGCAGTAACTATTCGACCACCGGCTTGGGTGTTTGTAATGCGTTCAGAAATAATATTTACGAGTTGCAAGGATTTGTTTTTCTTTTTCCTTTCAGTAAATGCAGAGAATTATTAAGCTGCGTTCACGCAGCATGACACAAACAAAAGCGTAATTCTAATAAAATTAAAAATAAGGTAAATAAAAAAGGATTCTGAAAATAATAATAAACTACTAGATCAGGAGATCGCGGCGGCCATTTGATGTTTCCTGTTCCAGTAATAAGACGGCTTTTATTGCAGACTAGATCGCAACCTGTTCGCAGCTAAACATTGAATGTAAAATCTGGTGGAGAGAAGTAGGAAGATCGGAGAAAATCGTTGTGATGTCGATTGTTGCCGGGATTGGTGACGGACAGTAGGGGTGCCACGTTGCCACGTATTACTTGTATACGTATAAATCGCACGTAAACATTGAATCCCTATACCTATTGAAAATTGACACATACGGTATAATCTCCCTCTTGAGATCTGATTAGTTTTTCAGTAAAATCGGTAGACCGGAAGTACTAGTTTACTTCAGTGAAGAAATCGAATTTTGCAAATATTTCGTCAATTACTAAGTTTAAACAATTTATAAAGAATTCAGATGTATTCAAAATTAAATTTGAGACAAATTGTCTTAAAAAAGTTTTTTGAAATTCCTACCGGAAGTAGGTCTTTTACTCTTATCGAAAATCAGTTTTTTGCGAATATCTCGCAAGTCATGCTTTCTAGACAGGTACGTTACGAGTATAAACGTATTTAGAACATAATTTTCAATACCTTTAGTGTAAAAAAAATTTCAAAATTCGGACCGGAAGTAATATGTTTACTTTTATCGAATAGCGATTTTTGCAAATTATGCATTCTATATATATTTGTCAACGGATACATTTGCTTTAAATTAATTGAAAAGTATAATTGTGAGACTTGTGAAAGAAGCGTACTATCCCAAAGCACATTAAAATCAAAAAGTCAATTATTTATTCTAAATAAAGAATATGAAAACAGCAAAGACCTTTCATTAGGATTGAGAAAACCAAATGATCAAATAACAGCCTTTGTGAAAAGGTTATTAAAATCGCTTCATAAAATATTCAACAAAAATAAAGATTTAAATCATATTAGCCCAAAAATTAAGCTGAGAGTACTGGAAAAAAATGATTTAAACATTATTTCTAACAGACACGAACATCAAACGTTCTTTTTAGACATGTTACTAACAACAAAACTTTATAAAGAATGTAAATGCCACAAATATCCGACATCTAAATCTAGATCTGAAAAGTTGAATATTTTTCGAAATATATAGACCCTATTTATAAAAAATATATGTATTTTTATTACCAAACCCTTCCATATTTACTTTAAATAAAAATTTTGTTTTATTTTATTAATGCTTTCATTTTTTCCCTATATTTTGTTTAACAAACGTATTCAAAAATATGTTCATTAGAAATCAATTGTTCTCAGTTCACTGGGTTATTTTACAATCTTAAAACCTCAAACAACAAAGAAACTGTTGTAGTCTATCCAGAGAAATAGAGTAGGGGAGAACGCGCTTAAAGATGCGCCAACTAAGTTAAATTGAATTCCGCCATTTTGAAGGTTGCTCACAAGCCTTACAAAAATGTTTGGAACAAATAACTTTATTTTTGGACCAGGTCCACGTTTCAACATTTTTTCCTAGCACATCTAACCACATTTTCAATGAATCACCCCGTGGAAATCTACAAATAGTGCAGAATTAATCGCGCTCTTAAAGATGCAATTCTTTCATTCTATTACGGTAATATTTATACCTAGCTCAACAATTCGCATGTAAAGTTCATTGACTTAGAAAAATGTAAACAAACTTACGTGTGAAAAGAAATGCCTTCCGGCTTAAATCTTCGACTGTTACTGCAGCCCAACACAGAGCACGACATGTTAATAACACACACAAGTCCTTTTTAATACAATTAATTAAAAATAACCTCCAAGCTTGACAATTACAACAACACAAGTGCCAATTACCCTGCAATAGAGGCGGGTTGTGAAATCGCAGTCTGCTACTTTGTCACTGCTACTGGTCAGTCACCGTTAGTAACAGTGACAGCAGCTTTAAAGTAGCAGTTCTCTCAGTAGTGTTTTATAAACCCGCCCTTTCACGTGAACGCCAAGTCTGTTACCATAGGAAGGGCGCAGTTATATGCAATACGTTTTTCCTCGACTTGCGACTTGCGACTAGCGAAAATAACCGCTTTCAGTAGTATCAGTGAATATAAACAGTGACAAAAATAGCTGCTTCTTTTCACTGTGACTACCGTGTCACAGTAACAGTTTGTCACTGCTACCGAAAAATAGCAGTTTTTCCCGACACTACCCTGCAAAATGGCGACCACAATAGCGTTTGCTTAAAACTGGATGCGCACTCGTCGAAGCGCGTTCTCCCCTACTCTATTTCTCTGAGTCTATCTCTGGTTATGCACCATAAATATAATTCTTTTATAGTCACTACGTCTCCATACATATTATGCGGTAGGATATGCGTAATTGTGTGCGTATTATATACAACACATACCCTATATATACATATATATATGTTGGCATGTGGGAATACATATATAGTAATCTAATAATACAATTTTTTAATCTAAAAATATATTTTTAAAGTGGTTTTTTGTTGTCTTCAATAATTACGATAAAAGTCAAAAAAGCACATAATTAATTACAGGATATAATAAAAAGAAAAAAAATTAAATGTAAAATTTAAAATGTTAAAAATAAAACGACATCTATATTTTATTAGTACAACATACATAGATTTGTTTACACTGCAGCGCCAAGACCTTCCTGCTATTTAGCGGACGGATTCCATAGTAATAAAATTCCAGCTCCATTTCGAGCGAAATGCCGCTTCCAATTGTCCCATAAGGATGAGCTATCTGTATATAATACCCTCCAATTCCCTTTTAATACCCCACAATTCCTTGTAATACCCAACATTTCCTTCATAATTCCTAACAATTCCCTAATATTTCCCCGTAATACCTACTAATTCCTGAAACGTGTACACCACAATACCTCAGCGAATTACCCCTCGTGTACACCTATACCAGCATGATGCAAAAATAAAGCTCTTTTCTGTTTTGAATCTGTAACGCCTTTTCCTTCAACGTACAATTGAAACGCTCGCTTCCACCGCGTCCATTTTTGAGCGATATTTGTCGGTTCACAATTATAATCGACTTTTTCCCGGCTGCAATCTATGTCGATCTGTTTTGCCATTTTCACCTCGTCGCCAATGTTGTATTTCGTATTTCTACACTGTATAGAAGGATAGGTAGTAATTAATAACTCGAATTTAAACGTGTTTTATTCTTCACCTCTACCTACATACATGACATTCGTTAGCGTCTGTCAGTCATACCAACTTAAGATGCTACAGTATTGTTTATTGGGGAGCATCTGCGGATGTGTTCAGAATTTTCATTCTCCCGAAATTATGTATTAAAACCATTTTTAAAATGGGAAGAACTGATTCTTGCAGGGAAGTTTTCAAAGAAAAAAAGATACTCACATTCCCGTGTCTATACGTGATGGAATGTGCCCTATTTGTTAAGGAAAATTACGAATTATTTAAAATCATCACTGCTATGAAATCAGGGGAACAACGCAGGTTTTGCTTCGACCACCGCGTACTTCCAAAAGTGTTGTGCAGAAGAATGCAACTACACAATTAGTAAAAGTATATAATCACTTACCATATGCTTTAACAAAGTTACCAAGAAATATTTTTAAGAAAAGACTATTTAACTGTGCCTTTTACACATTACAAGATTTTTTCATGTACATACAAGTTCGAGTTTGTGTCATGACTTTATTACTTTTAATATTGTGATACTTTCTCTACTCTTCTGACGTATTCAGACATTATATATGTAAACTGAATTAAATAAAATTATTATTATTACCAATTCAAAAATATTTATACTGGGTAATACCTATTCAAAAGTGTCTAAAATGGAACATTTGAATTTATATTATACATAACAGTGAAATTTAAATATTCTTTTTTAATCCTAATCACATGATATCTATCGGTAGAAAGTTAGCACATCCTCCTAGGCCATTGATTAGTCCATTGACAATCAAAATAATTAGAAATGTTAGCGGAAGATGTCGCCTAACTATCCAAAATATGAAAAATTGCAATTTCGCGCGTGACTGCATTCAAGTTTAAAACCACCACCACGCTATCTACGAAGGAATAGTTCGTGTGGCTCTTTATAAACTCATGCGTAAATAAACCAAATGCAGAGAGCAAAGTAACCAACATATATTATGTTTTTTTACAGATATTTAAAAATATATACCTATCATATATCCATATACATAATATACGAACACGCGAATGAAGGGATGTATTGTATGAAGTCGGATTATTTATTACTTCGTTCTCTATTTCTTTCTAATATTTGAGTAAAGAATCTCAAGTTTTCTTTTTAATGTATTTAAAATGTAATAAAATGCTATACAAAAATAGTCAGGAAAAATAACACTTCCCATAAAAGGATACTGAAGACACAATCTTATTTACCTTGAACATAACATCTTTAATATTTTTTCTATAAATATACTAAGAAGCCTTTTAAAGTAATTTTACATTATGTAACAGCTTTATTTCTTATATTAATAAACAGTAATTTCAAAGTATCCCAAAAATTATAAATAATATGAACAAAAATTGTTCCTAGATTTATTTAACATGAATTTGACAAACAAAGAATATGTTTACTGTCAGGGAATGAATTAGGTAGTAATTGTAGAGGAATGATAATACCGTATTTTTTGTTATCTCGGACAAAAAATACCGAATACAATGTGCGAATGAAATGTGCCTGGCATAGGTACTTTGACACCATTTAAAATACGGAAGTGTGTAACGTGAGTGCTTGTACTTTCTTATACGTAGTGTAAGAAAGTATTGTGATGACGAAAATTTTCGACCTCGAGATTTTTGCAGATGTCCACGTTTTGAAGTCCCCTGATGCCAAAAAAGTGGTTTTTAAAAAATGTCTGTGTGTCTGTCTCTGTGTGATCACAATAACGGTCAAACCGCTGTAGTAATCAACTCCAAATTTTGTATTTACGTGTGTAATCTCCCTCTTGAGATCTGATTAGATTTTCAGTAAATTCCGCAGATCGGAAGTAGAAGTTTACTTCAGTGAAAAAATCGAATTTCGCCAATATTTCATCAACTACTAAGTTTAAACAAATTTATAAGGAATTCATATGTACTCAGACTTAAATTTGAGAAAAATTTTATTATGAAAGTTTTTTGAAATCCCTACTGGAAGTAGGTAGGTCTTTTACTCTAATCCAAAAACATATTTTTGCAAATATTTCGCAAGTCATACTTTTGAGATGGGTATAGTACGAGTATAAAAATGAGGTGTGGCCACCACACGACTTTCTTATACGTATGAGCGTTTCAAATCATACAATTTTAAAAATTATTTTATACAAAAATTATTCAAAATCCTATTCTAAGTACTTCCAGTCTCTTAATAAATCTCTATAGGATACATACTTTGTGAGATATTTGCAAAAAAATGCTACTCGCTAAGAGTAAAAGTATTACTTCCGGTCCGAATTTTGAATTTTCATTTATACAAAAAATATTCCAAATCCAACTCTAAATACTTTTTTACTCTTGACAAATATATATAGAATGCATATTTTACGTAATATTTGCAAAAATCGCTATTCCATAAGAGTAAAAGTGTTACTTCCGATTCGAATTTTGAAATTTTATTTATACAAAAAATATTTCAAATTCAACTCTAAATGCTTTTGTACTCTTGACAAATATATATAGAATGCATAATTTACGAAATATTTGCAAAATTGCTAATCGATAAGAGTAAAAGTGTTACTTCCGGTCCGAATTTTGAAAATTTTTTTATACAAAAGGTATTGAAAATTAAGTTCTAAATTCTTTTATACTCGTAACATACCTGTCTAAAAAGCATGACTTGCGAAATATTCGCAAAAAACTGATTTTCGATAAAAGTAAAAAACCTACTTCCGGTAGGAATTTCGAAAAACTTTTTTAATAAAATTCTTCTCAAATTTAATTTTGAGTATATATGAATTCTTTACAAATTTGTTTAAACTTAGTAGTTGCCGAATAATTGGCAAAATACGATTTTTTCACTGAAGTAAACTACTACTTCCGGTCTGCCGATTTTACTGAAAATCTAATCAGATCTCAAGAGGGAGATTATATTTGTAAATATAAAATTTGGATTTGATACCTATAGCGGTTTGACACCGCTATCGTGGTCACACACACACACACACACAGAGAGAGAGAGAGAGAGAGAGAGAGAGAGAGAGAGAGAGAGAGAGAGAGAGACATTTTTTAAAAACCACTTTTTCGGTATCATGGGACATCAAAACGTGGACATCTGCAAAAATCTCGAGGTCAAAAATTTTCATCATCACAATACTTCCTTATACTACGTATAAGAAAGTAAAAATATTTGGAACTTAATTTTCAATATCTTTTGTATAAAAGAATTTAAAAATTCGGACCGGAAGTAACACTTTTACTCTTATCGAATAGCGATTTTCTGCAAATATGTCGTAAGTTATCCATTCTATATATATATTTATCAAGAGCACAAATATATTTAGAACTACATTTGAAATATTTTTTGCATAAAAGAAATTTTAAAATTCGGACAGGAAGTAACACTTTTACTCTTAGGGAGTAGCACTCTCTTTCGAATATTTCGCCAAGTATGCATTCTATAGAGATTTATTAAGAGAATAGAAGTAGTACAGTAGCATTTTGTTTATTTTTTCAGAAGATAAAAGTATTTAACTCTTAATTTAGAACAACTTTTGTATAATTTGAAACACACACACACACACACACATGTAAGAAAGTCGTGTGGTGACCACACCTCATTTTTTGCTTAATGAAAAGCCACATTATATTTACGTCAAATATGTTCGTTCCTGTCAATATTTTTTGACGTATCTGGACAATTTTTTTGTGATAGATTATGTTAAAAATAATTTAATAGAAATTTTTATCTTTAAACGATAATTTTTTAATTAATAATTTAATTTTTTAAACATTTATAAGCGCTCAAAATTGCATTCAGACATAAACCCAAAATGTGATAAAAGGAGAAAGGATCAATTTTGGAAATAATGTTGGTTTTATATATTACGCAGATCGATATTACTATATACAAAAAAATATTGAGGTGTGTCCACCACACGACTTTCTTATACGTATGAGAGTTTCAAATTATAGAATTTTACGAATTTTTTTATATAATAATTATTCGAAATCCTATTATAAATACTATTCTCTTAATACAGTCTTTTTCTTTTGGTTTTCTCCTTTTGTCAATTGTGTTTCACAATTTGTCAAATGACTTTCCCATTTATTATAATATGGCGGCGATGTGTCAAATAATTTCCTTATTTGTCAAATGTGTTTCACTATATGTCAATTGACTTTCACGAAGCGTGTTAATCATTTTATATTCATCTATTATGGAGAATCGTCGAATTAATAGTAAAATAAATAATGATTTAAGAGCTTTAATAATTCGTTCTATGAACAACGGGCTCACGGCAAATAATATTGGAGAGCAATTTGGAATTTTACCCAATACAGTAAGAAAGATTTATTCTACATACCGGAGAACCGCTAATATTCATAAAAGAAGTGCTGGTCAACGACTAAAAAAAATAACCGTGTTACAGATAAATGAAATTTGCAATTGGATTGATGAAGATTGCAGTTTATCACTTCGTCAGTTAAAAGAAAGATGTTTGACGCAGTGGCCACTTCATCAAATATCGCTATCGATGATTAACAGAGCACTTAAAACTTTCCATTATTCGTTTAAGAGAATCTCTTTCGTTCCCGGAAGAAGAAATACACCACAAATCATACAGACTCACTTTGAATATGCTATCCGGTACAATAGAATCATGTTCGAAAGGGAAAAGATTTTTTTCATTGATGAATATGGAATTCAAGTTAATTCTCGAACTTCATATGGAAGATCAGTTAAAAATACTCGAGCAACGAAAATAAAAGCTCAACTAAGAGGGCGTAATTATTCTGTGGCTGCAGCAATGAATATAATATCACTATACTTGTTCCAAATCCAAGATATTCAATACAGTTCATTTCTGTGAATTTATTACAACTCTAATTAATCATTTACATAATGATAACATACAAGGCGCCTTTTTTGTTATGGATAATGTTAGATTTCATACAAATGAAGAAGTTGTCAATCTCATTAGAAGTCATGAGCATTTTGAAGCTTTTTACCTGCTCACAGTCCATTTTTAAATCCTATAGAGGAATTATTTAATCAATGGAAACACATAATAAAGAGAACTTAGCCGACAAATGAGGATGAATTATATGCAGCAATACACAATGCTTCTGAACAAATAACTGCAGATAATTGTCTTCATTATGTTCAGCATATGGAAACATATCTGGGTGATTGTTTAAAACAAAATGTAATATTAAATTAATTGTTTCTTCAATTATATATTTCGATAGTTTGTACTGTGCATATTTGTGATATTTGAAAATGTTTTGCATACATGTATGTTTTTATCAATTTCTATGTACATTACACAAGAATAAATTAGATAACTTAAAATTTCAAATGTATACTTTATTTTCAAGGGTACGTCAATAACTAAATGAAAATGATGCACAGCTTGGTAAGTAGTTATTAAGCAAAACATATAATTTACATACATGGGAAAAGTAGTTGATATAAAGTGAAAGAGATTTGACAAAAAAAGAATTTAATTTGACATATATGTCAATATGACAGGAATTGGGAAAGTCATTTGACAAATTGTGAAACACAATTGACAAAAGGGGAAAACCAGAAGAAAAAGACTGTAAATCTCTATAGGATGAATACTTTGCGAGATATTCAGAAGAAAGTACTACTCGTTAAGAATAAAAGTGTTACTCCCGGTGCGAATTTTAAAATTTCATTTATACAAAAAATATTCCAAATCCAACTCTAAATACTTTTGTACTCTTGATAAATATACATATATAGAATGCTCAATTTACGACATTTAGCAAAAAATCGCTATTCGATAAGAGTAAAAGTGTTAGTTCCGGTCCGAATTTTGAATTTTTTTATACAAAAAGTATTGAGAAATAAGTTCTAAATACTTTTATACTCGTAACGTACCTATCTAAAACGCATGACTTGCAAAATATTTGCAAAAAACTGATTTTCGATAACAGTAAAAGACCTACTTCCGTTAGAAATTTAGAAAAACTTTTTTACTAAAAGTGTTCTCAATTTTAATTTTAAGTACATATGAATTCTTTATAAATTGTTTAAACTTAGTAGTAGACGAAATATTGGCAAACTTCGATTTTTTCACTGAAGTAAACTACTACTTCCGATCTGCAGATTTGACTGAAAATTTAGTCAGTTCTTAAGAGGGAGATTATACTAGTAAATGCAAAATTGGGAATTGATAGCTATAGCGGTTTGACCGCTATCCTGGTCACACACAGACACACAACACACACACAGACATTTTTTAAAAATCAAAATTTTGAGGTCCAAAATTTTCATCATCACAATACTTCCTTATACTACGTATAAGAAAGTAAGAAGGTTGTGTATTGAGAACGATTAATTTTTAAAGGAAACAAATATTATTAATTTCAGTACTTTTAATACGCCAATAAAAAAATATGAATGACTTTTAATAATTTATTTTAGTCTGTAAAAGAAATAGATGCAAAGAGGCTTCCGGTAAAATTCAGAGATTTTACATGCATAGGTATTTAAGTAGACTTGCTTTTATATCCATAAAGGAATGAATGAATTACCTCTTCATTCAAATGCCTTGTGTACTATATCACTCACACTATATGATTTATATGTCTGTTATATTTGAAAACCCCTGTTTTCTTTCCTTGCCTGTAAAGCCTACATTGAATCAGTTTGGCGTCATGCACTAAACAAAAAAAAACATACAAATAAAAGGATTATATTCATGCCTTCTTCCTTCGGCAAAGCTGAACGTTTTTATATAGGTATACATAAGTATGCACAGTCGTGGCCAGATAAATGTAGTACAAGCTTGTTTAAATAAATTGTTATAGTGTATGATCTGACATTTGATCACATTTGAGTTTACATATTATGACAAGCAGCTTAAGTTGAAGTTCGACCCACAATAATAAAATTTCAGATTTTTGACGTATATGAATTTTTAGGTTGTACTACATTTATCTGGCCACGACTGTATATTCATTATGTGTATAAATGCTTTTTTCGTAGAGTGGAACGTAAATAAAATATTTTTTGTACTCGCTTATCAAAACCTGTCATTTCACGATTCGATTTGCGTGCGTAAAAAGTCACTTTAAACACGAGTGCGTAAAAGTAAAGTTGGTACTTCCTAGAACTTGATTAATTTAGTGACATTTTAAAATCATAAATCCCAAACCTTAATGATATGCTACCCAGTTCGTTGTTTTTCTATGAAAATAAAAGGAAATGAAATAGAAATTGTTATATTTGGAAGGTATGTAATTCAATGTCAGAACAGCAACAAATATTATATAAATTACCATTATTCATTCTTTTCAGAAATTGAAACGGAACAATTATTAAAAATTTTGATTGGGCAATTTTGACAACCAGAGATTGATACCCCAGGGATTAACTGGTTTGTTTGAATTGTCGAACAAGTTGCAGGCGGAGTCGATATCTCTAACGGGGTCATTGTTTTAGCCAATTACATTCTACTATGCAGAGAATTTTCGATATATCCTTCTGCAACCGTAGATGATTTCCATCCACCATGCCTTTTAATTGAAAGCAAGTCACCTCCTTGGTTTGCCAACAATGTCGCTGAACTCCTTCGGAAACAGTGACCTGTGAAGTTACTTGCGCTATCAAGCTGAAGGTACTCAGCTATTCGCATTGGAATTTTGCCAATTGTATTAAGACCAACAGGTGAACAAGCACACTTGCCATTGCGATAAGTTAAAAAGAATCGTTGCTGCCTGTCCGGTCTTAAATTTGCATATTGCCGAATTAATGCAATCCATTCGGGATTAATGATTGCAAATGTACGGCTGTTACCTGTTTTAGTTTATGGAATTGTTACGATAATTAAATTCGATTTAAATTCTATGTCTCGCAATGACATTTTTCAAAGTTCTTCACGTCGACACGCTCCAGAAATACCCAATATTAATACAGCCTATAAATACATATAGTGTTGTATGGAATTTAAATATACGGAAATGACTTTACCTTCATTAGTAGGAACAAAGAATTTGCTGCTTCAACAATAAATTTAGTAAATTGTTCTTCGGTTAATACTGCTGATTTTTTAGGCTGATGTTGCTTCGTTATCTGTTTTAAATACGCTATGA
Source organism: Amphimallon solstitiale (assembly GCA_963170755.1). Classification (NCBI taxonomy): domain Eukaryota; kingdom Metazoa; phylum Arthropoda; class Insecta; order Coleoptera; family Scarabaeidae; genus Amphimallon; species Amphimallon solstitiale. The sequence continues at coordinate 441,286 of OY720679.1, read as the reverse complement.
CTTTTGCATATTTAGATATATCCGTATTATCATATATTATTAAGCATGATTTTAACATAGAATAAGGGGATCATTATGATTTATTTGATTGTAAATTTTGAAAATAAACTAATAAACAATTTTCGGAGTATTTTTGTATATTTTTAGATCTAGACCAAGTTACGAATTTAGTATAAGTGTTTTTGTATACGTTTTCTGATTTTATGGGTAATAAATTATCCACTGCAATATTGGCAGCTTCGCGAATTTCAGGCGGTGTACATTGCATTTCATTATCAGAATTCATGTTGTTGGTGAGGTTTTTATTTTGTATGGAATTTTTGAATTTGATAATTTTAAATTAAATGTCACTTCAAATAATCAATACTGCCAACTCAAATTTCTTTAATTAATATCAAGAGATTAGTAGTGTGTCATAAACGATAACGTATTTAACAATATGTATTATTATTATAGTTCTCGTACAAAAAATATTGTACAAACTTCGTGCGTGAAACATTTCGCGAATTCGTGTCCATAAAGCGCTCGCCTTTCGGCTCGCGCTTTAAACTGGTCACTCATTCGCGAAATATGATTTCACGCACTTGGTTCGTAAATAACTATTTTAATACTATTAGTATATACACATTTTATTAATGACTCTGCGCAGTTTATGATCAGAATTATTATTATTACCTATATAAGAATTAAATTAAATTTATTTACTTTATTTTACAGCGTCATCTGTTTACTGAAAAGCCAAAACTAGGAATTTATTATGTTGGTTAACGGTTTAAATCTCAACTACCTTGAAAATTACCCCCACCACATGTGGACACTTTGACGACTAGCGCCCCACTGGTGGTGACATCCAAAATGTTGATTTTAGGCGCAACCTTTTTCTTATGGACTTGGACTATCTTCTTATACATAATCAATGTCCTAGGCGGTGTCCTCTAAAGTTTGCCCTTTGAATTTCAAAATACGGTAGCGAAGCCGAACGTATGCATCTTTTGACCGCTGCTTGATATGTGCCATAGATAAGAAATACTTGTAGAATGGACTCTACAATAGGGAACATTCAACGAAGTGGCTGACGTCTGGCGGCAAAATTTTGAATTATAGTTATAGGGAAAACATTGTAGATCCACGTTGTTTTTATAATACACACATCGATAAAAATCATGGTAAAAAGTATTTGCAAGAGATATTGTTAAGTGCCTCAGTGCAATAATTATAAATCTGCGAATATTTCTCTTTATTACTTTCCCAAAAGATGCGAATTTACGGAAACAATGGGCTATAAAATTAAAAATTGGAAAACCTGGAACAACTGTTATGAACATCTATTCAGACTATTTTAATTCAGACAAAAACATTTTTAGTAATAAAATAGTCATTTACGAACCAAGTGCGGGAAGACTATTTTCCCGCATGAGCGCACATTGTAAGCACGAGCGACCGCAGGAAGCGAGTGCTTTTAATTGCGCGAATGCGTGGAAAATGTCTTCACGCAAGTGGTTTGTACAATATTTTTTGTACGAACATTAAATTAAAAAAAATATTGATTAATGTCATTGGTATCATACCTAACCTAAGATAGATTACCTAATTAATTTAAGCATTTCATGTACGTAACTAATACTCACCTTTCCCTAAAATTAAGTTATTATATTCTTACACATGGCAAACATGAGGTATTTATTCTTATATTTATAAATTATAGTACATTTATTCCGTTTTTTGATTTAAATACAAACAATTCCGAACTGCCAATATGAATGTCGATGTGGTTCAAATAGATGGCGCTTGAATCTTGCTTAAAATCTCGCTTAAAATGTCGTCAAATAGATGGCGCTACAATTTTTTTGGAAGAATTTTTAATTATTACTCCTATTTCCCCAACTTTTAGTGAAGAATAGTGGAGGGAAGTAGTATTTCATTGACTAAATTTTATTACCACCAAGTTAGACTTTTTTTTAAATGTCCCAAAGTGCCAGTGTTTTTTTCAATTTTTACAGTCGCCTCAACCGGGAAAACGTATTTCCCAGTCGAGCTACACATGCGCCAAATGTCACTTTACAGGCGGTGAGTACAAAAATGTTTTACCCATACGTCGATGATTGTTTCACTATTATTTGTTGTATTGTAAATCTAACAAAACCAATATTTACTGATGCATTATTTCTGCACTAATAAAAATAATACACAAAATTCGTGCTTATCGTTTTATTTTTGTTAATATGTCTTTAAAATACACTTCACTAAATACCATTAACAATTTATTAATACATATAGGTATGTTTAATTAAAAATTACGTCAATGATGAATATATGTATTACAAAATGACACAGTTGTAAATTCAGTAAGCACATATGCCTAATTGTACTTGAGCATAGTAAGTATGGCATTCTTTCAAGATCATATACCTATTCACATGAATAAGAACTGCAAATCCATTGTTTTGGCTCATTACATATTCTTAAAGTTATGGTGTGTAGTGATTCAGTTAATTTGGAGGTTTGCAAACACAAACCTATTATTTCTCGTTTCACTTTTTATACCACATTATCACATGGTTAGCTAAAACGTTATCAATTAATTTTTCTTCGTATATTTTAGGTATTAAACATTGTACTACATACCTTAAAAACACCTTAAAAAATAGCTTCTCCCTCGGTTAAAGCGTTGATTGAACGGCTTGTTCTATTCTCGATATACGCAATAATATTTACTAATAAAACACACGATGTTACTGCCATATTTGAAATGTCGCTACAAGTTATATCGTTCAACACCTGAATCAAAATAGTAACACGTCCCACTATGAAAGGTATAAATGTTTTCCCTATTGCACGGCCATCTTGTCAGTTTTATAGCGCCATCTACATTTCGTGCATTTCCCCTATACTAACAAATGAGATTGAATTTTATGCCCTCTACCATATAAAGCAGAACTAATTGTTGAATGGCGGGCTATACGAATGTTAGAAAGGATTTTCTAAAGAAATTGCAAACTTATTTTCATTAAAAGTGTAGATGGTACATTTTAAATTTAACAATGCCGTAAAAATGCTGTTAGCAATTCCGTTTTTTACAGACTAATTAAATTTATAATGACATCTACACTTCTAATTCCAGTGACTAATTATTGTATTTATATACATAATTTAATAATAATAAAGCAGCAGTTAAATAAAAACATTTATTTATGTAGTTACAAATTGAATATATATACAAGCAAATTAAAATGTAAAAGAAACAATGAATTTAATATATTTATCTATACGAAAATGAAAAGTGTAAACACATGAATGTTAAAAACTAACATCAAGCAGTAAATAAATACTGTGACTTACATATATACATTTATACGTAAAACGTATATGCATATATCAATATCCCGAACACATGCATATATGCATATATTTATCTATTGTACTGCCTAGATCTGCTTTTTAAGAAATTTTTATGGCAATATTGATATGTCTTCATTAGGAATCCTACTATCTCTACCCATTAAGACCTTATTTAAACCATTAAAATAATTGTGGATAAGTAATCTAATCAAGTTGCCAATCATAAAGTTTCGAACTTTCTCAATATTATGAGTATTACAATTACTATTATAATTAAATTGAATATTAGACATTACCGTTTTCAATATTCTTTGGTATAATGCTTTTTGAGAAGCCACTTCGGGTAATATATTAATAGTTATGTTGTAAATGTGTTTAAATGTATGAAAAATATCTCCTCTACAATAAAGAAGGCGACTTGTTGTGCCATATTCTCTTTCTTTGATTAATACATGCGCAGCAGCATCTGTTGGATCTGATATCAGATTTTGCTTGCAGTCTTCACAATTTTTAAACTTAATCAAAACATTCTTTATTATATAGCCGCTGACAAAACCTAGGCTTGCAGCATCTAGGTCCCTATTCATATCAAAATTAGGTGTAAATTTTACAGTATCAACATTACTCTCTTCCACCTCCTTCTGCAGATTTAAAAAATTTTTGAAGGATAGTAAGAGATCGCTAGAATCATCTATCTCACAATTAGCACCAACAGAATGTGATGATACAAAGTTATTAATTAATAAACTTTTGAAATATTGTCCAAAATGGGAACAAGACGGATTTATGTTGCGTCCACCATGTTGTCTCATCTGACCGAAGTAATTTTCAACTGGATCTTGATTAAACATACGAGGCAAGAAATATTTGTAACCAAGATCTTGAATTACTTCGTATATTTTTTTGAACCCCTGCAATGTGATAATCCAGTTCTGCAAAGATGGCGGCACAGACTTCTGTCCACTCTCTACATTTACAAAATACATTTGCTCTAATTTTTGTAAAGCTCTATTCCAAAATTTAATGTGAGGTGAACTTCTGCTGACTGCACATCGAAGACGCACACCAGTCAATGGATATACTGATCCCCCATTGACGCTGTCAAATAGATCATTAAAAAACAGCAGCAATTCCGCAGTATGAACTCCATCTGGATCCATAGACGCTATTCCATCTGCACTTGTTACTTCTGCAAGAATAAGTTATATTAAGTTATACATTTGCTTATATTTGAAAACATTTGAACTTACTATTCTTGCACATAAATGATATTCCGGATGCAACTTGGTTACTGAATACCTGTGAACAATATGACACCTTCATCTTTTTTATTCTTGATGGTATTACAGGACTGTCAGTAAGTTTTTCATAATTCGCAAGCGACCACCTGGCGAATCAATTTTGTAGGCTTCAACAATATGTTGCCATTTTGCAGAACACCTTTCATTTTTGCTATTTACAAAACTAATGTTTTTTTGTTAGGAAATTATTCCTTATTCCTTTAAGAAGGTGAGGTGGATCATACAAAGGAATGATAGCGTGTCCATCTACCTCAAAAACTCTGTCTGTCAATGTCTTTCCTTGTCGCAAGTATTCACCCTTGGTTGTCTCTATTAAAGAATTTATGGCTGCAACATTAGTACTGCCTTGATCACATATGGTAGCCAATATTTTTAGACCTGTACTATGGACACTACGAACAACTTCTTTTACTGTGCGTACCAATACAGCTGTGTTGGTGGTGCCTTCACAAAAAGAATAGAATATTGGCTGCTTCCATTTCCTAAATATACCTCTTATCATGAAAACTTGCACATGATCTGCTACTTTCCTCTTTCGTTCAAATCCTGAATCCTCAAAACCTTCAACAATGTCTGTGTTGGGATTCCAACAGCCATTTCATCAAAAATCAATGTACATAATTTGTCCTTTGATTTTAGCTTTTGAACATTTTGTTTAATGTGATTAAACAACAAATTATTTATTCCTGGATGGATTGGAATGTTTTTCAACAGAGCCATTAACGTTTTTCGTGAAGGCAATGTAAATAGTTTAGACAATAGTCTGTAACTTTTGCCACTTTGTTTAATAAGTGATAGTGCCATAACTTTATCCTCCATTGTGAAACGTCTTCCTTTCGGCTTCTTATTTAGGTTCCTAAGTTGGCACTTGAAAAAATTTGTGGAAATAGGAGTCAGTCCACAATTTGCTAAAAACTCATACTTTGATGATTTTTCTGCCAATATTAATCTTTTTTTAAGAGATAAATTTCTTGAATTGCAGAATGCCAATCTTTTACGAATTATCCTCATTTCTTGGTATAAACGCCTTTTTCAAGGAGTAGAATTTTTTGCAATTTTGATATATCCTGAAATCAATATGTATATTATTTTATTTGTTAGAATACATAAAAGTATAAGTACATTCGCTTTAGAGGTAAGTTTTATAATAATAGTAATCTAGAAACCAATATGATCTATTAGAAATAGCACTAATATTACTATTTAATTACATTTACAAGGATCTTATGTGTAAATACTATTTACAGCGTTTATCTATTCACAAGCTTTTAAAATGTTAACACAAATAATTCTATAACTCAATTACAATAACAACTTTTTCTATTATAAGCCAAGCATGACATGCCATTCGTAAAATTATCACAATCACTTACATGAATTTCATATTATATTTGGATTTTGGGCAGTATGTGATGACATAATTATTGGTACTTACTAGTTCTTTTTCTTGTGGAAAAACAACCATACATTTCTAATGAACCCATATTGGCTTTACCTATGAATATATTTCAGTTACTATAGAGTTACACTAACAATTGTCATAACTTACGTTTTGGAGTTTCATGGATTTGCGACACCAATACAGATGAAGTACTTGGTTGATTTACAACTGAAGCTAAAATAATGAATAGAATGTACATATATATATATATACCTTTTTTAAAGAGATTCTATTTCATCTTACCACTTGCATAATTTTCATCATCTGTACTTTTATTTACTTGGTCAGGTAAATCGTTGTACGTAGATGCTCTACATTCATCCAAATTGCTTGAACCTGTAACAGCAGTATTACAAATTAATCGCTGCAATTAAAATCTTTAAAGTTACAATGCCATATCATTTGCATTATTTATGAAAAATAGTCAGATATTTATTACACCTTAATATGTAGTTATATATAAAGTGATATTCGATTTGTTGAGCTCTAAGCATATTAATTGCAAATTAATATGGTTAGAGTGTGTCCTTAGGGGCAGCGTAACAAGTTTAATATGACACGAAATTATAAATATCTTTATTTTTCAAATAAAACATAGATGTAAAATTACCTTCAGTGTTTGTTGGTAGATATAATGTTGGCTTTGCAGATGGGGTTAAACGATTATTTCGGGTAACAAATTCTTTAGAGAAATGAAGCTGGCATATTCTGTGACTAGAATAGATTGTCTTATATGGTACCGTCTGTAAGGACACATTTCCAGTGGAATTCAGCCAAATCTTAAATTTGTCGGGTTGTTTGTCTGGATTAGGAAAGTAATGCCGAGGAGATGTAATATCCAGGCAGCCATATGAACAGCACACTTGTACAACCTACTCATATCTGAAATACAGAGGTTATGGCAGAATTTCAGATACACTTTATTCAATAAAAAAAATTATATATATGGACTTTCACATGCAAGTGTAGGAAAAACAAAGCATTTTAACATAGTTAACTTATTTACAAAGTAAACACTACTATTAATATATATATATATATCTTATGGCTTACTTATAAAACCACTATCTTTACTTCGTAAATTATTGTCTTTTCAATTTTTTATTAAAACACACTTTAATACAAATATCCTATTACGCACTTAAAGCACAGTAAAAACAATAACAATAACACAGTAAAAACAATAACATAAATTACATTTAAGAAAGGATATGATACCAAACACAACGCAAGAAGAAAAATAAACAAAATGTCGGCTTCACTTGTTTACGATTTTTTTAGAAATTGTGACGCCCTCTACCATATAAAGCAAAACTAAAATTTTAATTTCATGTGCATAAAAGTCGGTTGGTTTGTTTGTATTGTAATGGCTTGTTTGTGTTGTGTTTGTGGTATTTGCTATTTGTCTGATTTAGTTTTTGCGCCACCTGCTAGGTACAGGCAGAAATAAAACTAGGTCTACGCGCTATATATTTAACAGTTTTACTCCGTCACAGTCACATGGTTCCACTTGGTCTTTGCCGGTGTAATATATGTATGTGCCTATCTTAAATTTGTACTTAATTGATTCAAATAAATTAAAATCAACCAAGTTTGTTCATTTTATTTTTCAAATTTTCATTCTTATCGGTGTTACTCAACAAGTAAAATGTGACATTGTTGAAATTCTCGTTAACCTTCATAAAACTTCTCTCTCATCATAAGGCAGTGTATATGTCATAAAAACACGTGAATGCAGTAAATCGTAATAGAAAATCGGTGAGTAAGACATAATTCTTAAGAAAGTGAGACCACTAATCTCAAAAAATTAAATTATCAAGTGATTTATCACACCTCCAATTTAATTGAAAGTACACTGTCCATCTATTTAATTTATAAATTATACAAAATAAGGCTTACGATTTCGAGATTGCAAAAATGTGGTTGATTTTGTGAGGAATCGAGAGGAATGTGTTTAAAGTTATACATAATTATTGTATTTTTAGGTTATGTTTATCGAATTTCTAGTATTTTTGTATTATTCGAAATTAAATATCACCAAAATTTTCTTCGTGAAAAAAAAACGCGAAATATGACTGCATATGAATATTTTTAAGAATGATGCTAGTATATTTATTTTTGTACATTTAGCAATCACTTACGTTTAATTATGACCACTTTATTAGGTACATATTTAAAAATTAAATTTTCTACCTATTCAAAGCTTATTTGGAATTTTAATTACTGGGTCACCCGTGTCTCTCTAAAGCAACAAAGTTCACTATCGATATCTAATAATGTATATGTAGATAGGCAAAAATGTTAATACAAAAATTGTGGATAACTATTAACAACAACTTATATTTTTTAACTGGAATGTTTTTTTGATTTTTTTTTTACTGGACCATTAAGAGTTGACTAGTTTAACATCAATTTATATTAGCCGATTTTCAACTGTTTCTGAGATACAAAGATTATTCCTAAAAAATTTTACAACTTTTGAAAAATCCCTGATATAACGAGTAATGATACAAAAATTGCTATGGTCTCAGTTAGTAAAGATATCATTCGAATACATGGATTTAATGTTTGTTTCGACACTGCAGCGCATGGTCTTTAGAATAACATTTATTGAACTTAAAAATACTAATTTGAAACACACCATATTTATGTGGGTGTCATTAGTACTAAAAAATACTTTTTAAAATATCTAGGTACTTAGTCGCGTCTGTTGGCAATGTTGCAAGAGTTATGGAATATCATATCTGCATAAACCAGATTACAACTTATTATTTGAAAACTACGATAGCATAGCATATCTTAAAGTAATCGAAAAAAAGTTACTTTAATATTGGGTGTGTGAAGTTAGCCGCCTTTTTTTTTTTAAATCGGAAATCCGACGGTTGTTCCAGTATTTTAAAGAAAATTATAATTGGCCGAGATAACAGGAAAAAACGATTTTCTCACAGCCCCGCTTTTTGCGAAAATTGAAATTCTGAAGGTTGTTCCATGTTCTAGATTTGCTTTAAACATACATCAAAACCGTATCTCTTATATATCAAAAGATATAGGGAAAAACTAAATCCCAAAGTGAGAAGTTAGCTCCCTTTTCTTGAAAATCTAAATTCTGGAGGTTTTTCGAGGTTGTTCTAAATTGTTGCAATGTGTTGCAAAGAAAAAATCGAGAATTGCCGCGTTTGCGGAAACACATTGCTGCTGTATACCTAGACGCAGAAAATGAATACTCATTTGTGAGTATTATTATTCATTTTAAAATAATTTTTGCCGAGGTAGTATAATATTCATTTATTTCAAAACAATATTGTTAATAAATGCTGATGATCCTAAAACAAATTAATATTAGGAGAACACTAGCTTTGGTTACATGCAGATTAAAACTACCTCATGAATATATTGAGAATGATTATACCTTGCTCATATCAAGATTAAGGTTGCCAGATTTAAAGCGGGTCACCGTTGCCTATGTACAGCCTTCCCGTTCTGCCGCCGTTCCCTTGCTTGCCGTGCATTCTTTCCGAAAATCGGGACTTTTTTAAAACGTCGCGGGACGCTGAACGCGGGACAAATTGTTAAAAATCGGTGACTGTCCCGCCAAAAGCGGGACAGTCTGGTCACCTTAAATAAGATTAATGTTTTTCTCATGAGCTGCTAGGAAAGTGTTTTTTAAGTTACTTATTATTCTCCTTTATCCCTAAAATAAATATTTATTGATATTATTTTATATTACATTCTATAAAAGTTCTGTCGTACGCTTGTAAACTTTGACTTAAATAATATATTTTTTGTCAATTTGGTATTGTTAAACAACATCCTTTCCCAAATCGGCTACTATTTGGCGCATATACCTACTATCTTATATTTTATCGAAATATACAGGGTTACCGCAAAATAGGTACCAGGCTATACGAAACTGAGGAATACGTATAAATGTCTAACTGAAAATGAAGAAAGAAATTTATTTGTAACTCGTCAAAAATGTCCAAATTCTTAGGGCCAAAATGTAGTTAAAGTCGGCTCATAACTTTGTTTATCCTATACGCATTTACGTAAATACCACTAGTAATTCCCGTTTAAGGTTCTTCCAAAAAAACGATAAAATGCAAATATTTACAACCTTTGAGAATGATTGACAATTCAAAAGATTTACTATAGCGATGTTTTTTGTGTGTGAATAGCACGCTTTATGTGGAAAAGATCGACAACCTCGGTGCTTTACCCTGTTTTTTTTTTCGGTAAATAGAAGAATATTATCGTAGAGAGAATATATACCATAAGACCGCGTGCGTCTGCATTATCGCGATACCTGTAGAGTAAGCGAAACAGATAGAGATGCCTGTGTATTAGAACGGTAAACAAGTAGACGCAGTGTTATACTGGATTACAACAGAGCTAGTATTTCGCCTTTGCCTATGATGCACTCGTATTTGTCCAAAAAATCGACATTTATACGGTGTAGTCGGGCAGTCGCTTCCACATATGGGCGTCAGTTCGAGTTTTATTATTGCTTAAGAATAACATTTTTTTAGCTAATTACAGGTTAATTGCAATGTTGAATTACAATTCTGTTTTAAGAAGTAAATATTTTATGTATCAGTATTTTATTATAGTTGAGTTTTTAGATTATAATATTTGTTGAAAAATATTATTTTAGTTAAGAAGTTTTTTTTATTTTAAAGTGTAGGAGTATTTATTATTTATTTTTGCTCTTTTATGTTGTTTATGAAGCTGTGATGAGTTACTTCACTGACATATTATCAGTGATTATCTGATGCTTCAAACAACTACAAATAATTACTTACAACGGGAACGCATTACCTATTACACTGCTCTTCACTTGATTTGCCTACGAATACATTTATACGTATAACTTATACGCCCGCTGTCGGTGTGGCAATTCAAGTTGGCACGCCCATTTATAGTCGACCAGTAGTTACTAATACATGCATCGCGCTATGAACGGCGGCCACACGGTATAGAGAACCCATGCAATGTTATGTTTTGGGTACGCCATTGTGGACGTGGAGGTAAGAACGGCTACGTCCAGATCTAACGGCAGCACCTGTTCCTGGGATTAAGCTTATGCCTGGTACATTGATTATGTATAAGAGGATATTCCAAGTTCATTGACAATCAAAATAGTTACAAATGTCAGGGGAAGATGTCGCCTAACTATCCAAACATGAAAAATTACAATTTCGCGCGTGACTGCATTCAAGTTTAAAACCAAGGCACATTGACTCGTTGCGCTATCTACGAAAGAATAGTTCGTGTGGCTGTTTATAAACTCTTGCGTAAATAAACCAAAAGCAGAGAGCAATGTAACCAACACATATTATGTTTTTCTTAGATATTTAATAATATGATTAATATATACCTATGATATATACATACACATAATATACGAACGGGCGAATGAAGGGATGTATTGTATGAAGCCGGCTTATTTACTTCTTTTTTCTCTCTTTCTCTCTATATTTGAATAAAGAAGGTCAATTTTTCTTTTTTCTGGATTTAAAATCTAATAAAATGCTATACAAAAATAGTCAGTAAGAATAACATAGACCATAAAAAGGTACTCAAGATACAATCTTAGATAAGTATACCTTCAAAGTTTCATCTTTATTTTTCTATAAATATACTCAGAAGCATTTTAAAGTAATTTTACATTATGGTACAGTTTTATTTCTTATATTTATACTAAACACCTAGTAATGTCAAAGTACCTATGCAAAACACTATAAATAATGTGAAGAAAATTTGTTTCTAGATTTATTTAACACCAATTTGACAAACAAAGAATACGTTTACTGTCAGTGAATGAATTAGGTAGTAATTGTGGAGGAACGGGGTATTACTGTCTTTTTTTGTCATCTCGGACAAAAAATGCCGAATACACTTTTGAATTCCTTATAAAATTTCTTTGGAATAATGTGCCCGGCATACTTTGACGCCATTTAAAGTATGAAAGTGTATAACGGCAGTTGTTATCTTTAAACGATAATTTTTAAGCATTTATTAGCGCTCAAAATTATATTCAAACAGAAACACAAAATGTGATAAGAGGAAAAAGGATCAGTTTATGAAATAATGTTGCTTTTATATTACGCAGATCGATGTTACTAATTATAATACACAAAAAGAAGGTTGTGTATTGAGAAAGATTCATTTTAGCTCTGTCAAGTTGCCCCCCCCCCCGTAGTTTCAATGTATATAGTATAAAATGGGTATTAATTGTGCTCGATTTGTGCTCAATTGTGCCGTTATTAGTTTAATTTGTGCTCTTCTGTTTTCAAAGATTTTTAAAAAAAATCGAAGGGGGGGGGGCGAACTTGACGATTGGCCCCCAAAAATTTTAAATTCTTTTTAAAACTTGAAGCCTTGGCAAAGCACTCCAATTGTGCTCAGTTGTACCGTATAGCATCTTCCCGCCAAACACTTTGGAGTTATACCAAAAAGAAGTTCTGAAACTGACGAAAGTCTACTGTCCTGCCGCACCTTTGTTATAACTTGTATAGTATAAAATTTTTATCAAATGTGCTCCATTTGCACTCAATTGTTGTTAGTTTCATTTGGAGTCAGCTATACTGTTTAAGGAAATTAGAAAAAAGATCGAAAGTGAATATCATTCAACAACAGTAGTAGAAAGATGTGATAATTTTATGGGCACATTCTTCTTGAGAATAATTACTTATCAAAAAAGTGCTTGGGTTATTACAATTTTAATAAAAGATTGTTTTGTTAAGATTTAGCGCCAAAGAAGGCCAAGGTGGGTTTGTCAGCCAATAAAGTCATGGCGACCGTTTTTGGGTTGCACGCGGTATAATCCACATTGACTACCTTCAAAAGGGTAAAACAATCAATGGCGAATATTATGCCAACTTATTGAGACGATTTAATGACAATTTGAAAAAAACCACCGCATTTAGCCAAGAAAAAAGTTATTTTCCGCCAGGACAATGCAAGGGTGCACACATGTGCAGTTTCCATGGCAAAAATCCCTGAATTAGGCTACGAATTGCTCCCTCATCCACCTCATTCTCCGGATTTAGTCCCGAGTGACTATTTCTTGTTTCCAAACCTAAAGAAATGGCTCGGCGGATGGAGATGTGACTCCAACGATGAAATCATCTCACAAACAAATACCTATTTTGATGACCTCGACAAATCTTATTTTTTGGAAAGTATAAAAAAATTAGAGAAACGTTGGACAAAGTGTAGAGAGCTCAAAGGAGACTATGTTGTAAAATAGAATGATTTTTTATCCAAAAACCTGTGTTTCATTCAAAAAGTCACGGACATATTGACCAGCCCTCGTATATACGAAATTAATCTATGGCGGTTTTGGAGTACAGTACTTTATAGAAATCTAAAATTTACAAGGAATATTTAATAGTCAATGCAATAGAAGAGGGTTATACGTCTTTACAAGGTATTACTATTATCTAAATTTTATCTATAACTATTTTTATATATCTACATAACATTGTTTTTGTGTACTATGAATGAAGCACCTTTATTATTAGTTGGACAATGTATTTTATACAAATATATTTATAATGCATAAAACGAATATAAAATGGACAATGCATTATCGGAATATACTAAATGTAATCGAAGCAAATATTAACTCACAAGGGTTCGTAGTATAATTATAAGGGAAAGCGTCTTCACAAAGGATCAATTGTAGACAAATATCCATTTGCGAAAAACAAACAGTATTTGAAATAATGTGCTGATTATAAGAAACACAAATAAAGTAATAATAGATACAAAAAACATATTTATAAATACGTGATATGTTAGAATAGAATAGAATAGAATTTTTATATTCCTAAATGACAAAATAAATGGAACAATAGTTAATAGCCAATCCTATAATACTGTAAGTGAAGACAAACGCCAACAGTCTTCGAAATATTTACAGACGATTCCGTGAGAATTTGGTATATTGTCAGTGTACTTATATTTATATACATAACGAAAAAAACATACAAATAAAAGTATTATATCTATGCTTTCTTACTTCGGCAAAGCCCGACTCCGACGTTTTCAGATATATGTACATACATAAATATATTCATTGTGTTTATAAATGGCTTTTGTCGTAGAGTGGAACGTAAATAATAGTATATTATGCAATGAGCATTTAATGATAGCTATTAAGACACGAGTAAGAAAATTACAATACGAGGCGAAGCCGAGTATTGTAATGAATACGAGTGTCTTAATAGCTATTAAATGCGAGTTGCATACACTATTTTTTCTACGACCCCATAATAAAACATTATTTTTTGAACATTCCATTTCATAAATTGAGGTTAAAATTTTCCATGCACATTTGCGAGTTTAGCTGGTAATAAATTGTTCGTGGTTACTAAGGCTTGTTCCATAATTTCTGGTGGACTCAATTTTATATATCACTGTCATTATCCCTCATTTTTACCGTTTATATTTTCAAAAAAGCTCAAATTTTAAGTACTTACTTGTAAATTACAGAGAACTGTCACATTTATTTAATTTGTATATCTGTCAGATATGCAGTCGCCATATTAAATATTGTTTGAATATTTGAATGTCGCATTCCTATTGGATATAAACTTGTATCGTAATGAAAAATCTGTATTCCTATTGGATATAAACTTGTAACATAATGAAAATCTGTATCGTAATGGACATCGTTAAAGTACAGGTTCGGCATATCTAATAATACAATTAAAGTATGGGAGTAGAAAATTAGTATATTATGCAACGAGCATTTAATGATAGCTATTAAGACACGAGTAAAAGAATTACAATACGAGGCGAAGCCGAGTATTGTAATGAATACGAGTGTATTAATAGCCATTAAATGCGAGTTGCATACACTATTTTTTCTACGACTCCATAATAAAACATATTTTTTGAACAATCCATTTCATAAATTGAGGTTAAAATTTTCTGTACGTTTTTGTGAATTTGGCTGGTAATAAATTGTTAGTGGGTACTAAGGCTTGTTCCATAATTTCTGGTGGAGTCCATTATTACATTTCACTGTCATTATCCCTCATTTTTACCGTTTATATTTACAAAAAAGCACAAATTTTAAGTACTTACTTGTAAATTGCAGAGAACTGTCACATTTATTTAATTTGTATATCTGTCAGATATGTAGTCGCCATATTGAATATTGTTTGAATATTGAAATGTCGCATTCGTATTGGATATAAACTTGTATCGTAATGAAAAATCTGTATTCCTATTGGATATAAACTTGTAACATAATGAAAATCTGTATCGTAATGAACATCATTATAGTACAGGTTCGGCATATCTAATAATACAATTAAAGTATGGGAGTAGAAAAAATATTTTTTCTACTCCCATACTTTAATTGTATTATTAGATATGCCGAACCTGTACTTTAATGATGTCCATTACGATACAGATTTTCATTATGATACAAGTTTATATCCAATAGGAATACAGATTTTTCATTACGATACAAGTTTATATCCAATAGGAATGCGACATTCCAATATTCAAACAATATTCAATATGGCGACTGCATATCTGACAGATATACAAATTAAATAAATGTGACAGTCTCTGCAATTTACAAGTAAATACTTAAAATTTGTGCTTTTTTGAAAATATAAACGGTAAAAATGAGGGATAATGACAGTGAAATGTAAAATTTGAGTCCACCAGAAATTATAGAACAAGCCTTAGTAACCACGAACAATTTATTACCAGCTAAATTCGCAAAGGTGCATGGAAAATTTAAACCTTAATTTATGAAATGGAATGTTCAAAAAATAATGTTTTATTATGGGGTCGTAGAAAAAATAGTGTATGCAACTCGCATTTAATGGCTATTAAGACACTCGTATTCATTACAATACTCGGCTTCGCCTCGTATTGTAATTTTCTTACTCGTATCTTAATAGCTATCATTAAATGCTCATTGCATAATATACTTTTTTAATACTATTAGTATAGGTATTTATAGAGGTGGGCAGTTCGGGTCCGAACCGGTTCAGTGAACCGAATCCCAGCGGGGAACCGAGGGAGCCGGTTCACTAAATTTCAATGAACCGGATCTCGGCTCACTTGGGTCGACTGAATAATTTGGAAATTATACTTGGAATACGGTCGCAGGTTGGATTGAAAAATAAAAATTGATATTATATAACAGGTAGGGTACGCACTACAATATTTATTTTTGTACAACATAACAGCATATTGTATAAATATATCAAATGTATATACTGAACTGAATATCAAAATGTAAAAATAACTAAACAGCTTACGTATAAATCTAAATTCTACATTGATAATTTACAAATTATAATTAAAAAAATGATTTGTGAAGTATTCGCGGTTGTTAATCGACTTCTTCTGTCAGTAATAATGTTCCCAGATTTACTAAAAATGCGCTCGCAAGGAACAGATGTAGCCAAGACACAAACGTTTTTTTACTATTTCGTAAATTCTGGGATAGACATCTTTTCTTTGATGCCACCATGTTAGTGGATCTTGATGTCTATTGATTATCGGTTCATTTAGGTATTTATCAAATTCAATCAGTGGCGGCTCTTTAATGAGAGCAAGTGAGCAATTGCACCCCCTGGAATTTTGAAACAAAACAAACCAAGCGGCGACTAACTGTGAAAGTATTTATTTATTACGTATTCATAGTTATTGAACAGGAACGTGGCGTGTACGGCACGCGAAACAACCTACATGCACCGATCGTCGTCACAGATATAATGACGACTAACAGCGCACCACCAGCGCACGGATGTAAAGACCCCTTCCACCGAGAGAAACATACCCATGAGCAAAGCGCTACTGTTGCTCATTAAACATTACATTGAAGGTGGGGAGAACTGTATTTTGTTCTAGTTTCATATCGTATAATACATAGCATGTGAGCAAGATTCCCGTCTGCTCAACGCTGTTGTAAGATGTATTTCGTGTCTGCGATACAGAATAACACGTTTTCGCGGTTAACGTATGATGAAAAAATCGCAATAAAAAATTTTAAACGGCCGATGCCTCAATTATGTTTAGAAAATAAACAATCTGTTAAAGGTAAAGACGTTATAAGAAAATTCAAAATGAATATTTATCAGAAAAATGACTGGATTTGTGGGTGTGAAATTAAAAATACTTTGTTTTGTTTTCCGTGTCTTTTGTTTGGTGGTGAACCGTCTTGGTCAAAGAACGGAATAAAAGACTTAATTCATCTTAGTACTAAAATTACGAAACATGAAAATTCCGAAGGGCATTTGAAAAATATATTTAGTCTAAGAATGTTAGGAAAAAATAACATTCAGAATGTTTTAGATCATCATATAGAAAAGCAGTTCAACAACACAATGAACAGGTAACAAAAAATAGGCATGTGTTAAATTTAATAATAAATTGCATTAGATTTTGTGGCGCGTTTGAACTGGCACTTCGGGGTCATGATGAACGGCAAACGTCGAATACCAAGGGCCTTTTTTCGGGAATTGATAAATTTTACGGCAGAATTAGATAAATCGCTCAGAGATCACATCGAAGAAGCACCGGTTTTTAATTGAATTTATAAATGATTTCCCAAATTTTAATGAAAAAGTGATAGAACTGTTCTGCAAGTTAAAGACACGCAAAATGGACTTCGTTTATCGTCAGATGTAATCAAACTGTAGTGTTATATTTATTATTCCCTCAAAACAAACTGTACAATGAACAGTACCTGTTTGGAACAGTATGTCGGTGAAACTTATAAAGATTGGGTAAGCGTTCTTGTATTACACTTTTTAATTTTGAAATTATGCACTCCCTATGTGAACCACCCCGAGCCGCGACTGAATTCAATTATTCCAGCCGCTATCTATGTCGAATTTGAAATTGCCAGTTGTTTTTCAACTTGCTTATCAAATTCCTTCCACAACAGAGAAGTGGTACATGATAATGAAGATGAAGGAACATTTGTGAAATTTTCATCAGTTTCACTTCTTATATTAGAAATATTTGTAGAACAAATTTTATTTTTTAATATTGCACATGCCGCTTCATATTTTGAATTATTTGAAAAACCAAATTTTTTAAATCGGGGGTCCAAAATTGCAGCCTCCGCGATTAATTCATTATGTTCAATATTTCTAAATCTTTCTGTAATTTCTCGATGAAGAGTGTCGTGGGCCATATTCCGAATTTCTGCAGGTAATGTCTCATTATTCGCAAATGTTAAAACATGACGTTTCATTGATTGCACAAACAAAATTTCTTTTGATAATGTCACATTTTTTTCAGCGCTTATTTCCATTGTTAGGTCATTGAAAAGACTTAAAATTTCGGATGCCACAGTTGCAATATTCCAATCATTTGGAGTGTATTTATTTCTTCATTCGAAATAATAGCCAATGTAGATACCACGGCGTCTTTAATTTTTAGAATTCGCGACAACATTATATACGTTGAATTCCATCTTGTACAAACGTCTTGCTTTACCTTTAGGATGGGTATATCCATTTGTTCCTGGAGTTGCTTCAATTTAGCCGCAGACTGAGCACTTCGTTTAAAAAATGCGACAATTTTTCTGATTTTTGAAATGGTGTTTTCAATTTCCATTACCCCCTTTTGTACAATTAAATTTATCGTATGTGCAAAGCACCCCAAATGCCGCGAACCACCCGCCCGAACTGCAGCCACAATATTAGCTGCATTATCTGACACAATGACTGTAATTTTATTCTCGATATGCCATTCTTTGAATGTTCTTTGAAACATTTTAGCCATATTTTCAGCAGTATGTCGTTCAGTGAACTGAACACAGCATAACAATTTTGAACTAATTTCCGTGTTCTTACCCAGCCAATGAGCTGTCAAAGCTACAAAGCTGTCATTGTTAATTGACGTCCACGCATCAGTATATATACATACGGCAAACGCTTCTTTAAGTTTTTCCTCTACTGTTTTTTAGTCGTATTGTAATATTGCGGTATTAAACTAGAAGAAATAGTTTTCCTGCTGGGAAGCTTATATCCAGGGCACAATAAATTGACAAACTTTTAAAATTCTACATCCTCAACAATTGTAAATGGCTGGTATCTTTAACTATGATCTTTACCAGTTGTTCATCAAACTGTTTTGATCTATTTAAAGACACTGGTTTCATATTTAAAAAGAAATCGGTGATGTCTTCTTTCCTTTTTACTGCAGGTACCCTGCTACATGAGCTCTCTCTCTCAGGACCCCGGACACACTCCAAGGGAGCACTTAGTGAATTATAAAGAATAGGTGGTACTGATGAAGTAGAAGGAAGATACTCCTCAGGTTCATCGCAACCAGCAATACTCAGTATTTCCAATACTATACTAATTGTGTGGTACGTTGAGGAAAATTAATAAATTGTAGGTAAAATGCGGTGCACTGTATCCGATTAAGCGAATTTTAAGAATATACGGCAGAGACGCGAATCTCTTAAAGAGTAAGAGGAAATTGAATATAATTTATAATATTTGTATTTTCAATTCTCCCAAAAATTATTAATTTCACCCTTTTCATATCAAACACGGACTTTTTTAAGTATATGTGAACACTTGAAGTACCTATATTAGTAGTTTAACAATGGCCTGTTCTGTATCGGTCAAAGACGCATAACAGTACTTAATTGTTATTTATATAGTTCTCAAAAATATTCCTTTGGATAATAAAATAAACTATTTAATTTATTAGTTGTCTGTGAGTTACAAAATTCTTACAAATATTTTTATTGCACCTGCATCATAATCATAATTGCCATTTAATAATGCTATGAAAATTATGAAATGCTCTAGTTCTAATTACTTTTTGTTCGAATGGCATTCTCTTTAATAATTATAAATACCAAATGAATGTATAATTTAGTTTTACATAGGTATATTTTGCTTAATTTGTGTACAACAATCTGATAATTTGTCAAATTTGTGTGAATTGTGCCTTGAAATAAATTGTTTGTCGAACATTTGGTATAATTGGGGTGCGCGCAGCCTAAATTATCATCCCGGTTCGTTTGCGCCGACGGCGGCGCCGAGTATTAACATACGGTATGCTATTACGGATCCACACGGTTCAAATGAGCCGCTTCCGGGACCCGGCTCACTATGAGGAGCTGAACCGAGTGAGCCGGTTGAATGATAAGAACCGTTTTGCCCACCTCTAATAGGTATACACATTTTATTAATGCCACTGCGCAGTACATGATCAGAATTATTATTATTACCTATATAAAAATTAAATTAAATTTATTTACTTTATTTTACAGCGTCATCTGTTTACTGAAAAGCCACAACTAGGAATTTATTATGTTGGTTAACGGTTTAAATCTCAACTACCTTGAAAATTACTCCCACCACATGTGGACACTTTGACGACTAGCGCCCCACTGGTGGTGACATCCAAAATGTTGATTTTAGGCGCAACCTTTTTCTTATGGACTTGGACTTTCTTCTTATACATAATCAATGGCCTGGTGTGAAGTATTTTCAAATATTTTTTAGTATTAATATATATTAACAGACAAAATAATGCCTAATAGCTAGTATTAATTCACTCATATTTAATAATAAATTTTATTAATTAGATTAAGAAATAAAATAAATACAATCTGTTATATAAATTCCAACAAAGTACGTATATAACAAAGATAAGAACCTTATTAAACTGCGTATATATAAAAACTATGAATGAGTGTGTAAAATCAAGGCCGACTTCTTGCTGACAAGGAAAAAATGAGGTGTGGCCACCACACGACCTTATACGTATGAGCGTTTCAAACTACAATTTTAAGAATTTTTTTATACAAAACTTATTCAAAATCCTATTCGAAGTACTTTCATTCTCTTAATAAATCGCTATAGAATGCATACTTTGCAAGATATTATCAAAAACGTGCTCCTCGCTAAGAGTAAAAGTGCTACTTCCGGTCCGAATTTTGAAATTTCATACATACAAAAAATATTGCAAATCCAGTTTTAAATACTTGTGTACTCTTGATAAATTTATATACAACGCATAATTTACGACATATTTGCAAAAAATCGTTACCTATTCGATAAGAGTAAATGTGGTAATTCCGGTCTGAATTTTGAAATTTCTTTTATACAAAAGATATTGAAAATTATGTTTTAAATACTTTTATACCCGTAACGTACTTGTCTAAAAGCATGACTTGCGAAATATTCGCAAAAAACTGATTTTCGATAAGAGTAAAAGACCTACTTCCGGTAGGAATTTCGAAAAACTTTTTAAATAAAATTATTCTCAATTTTAATTTTAAGTACATATGAATTCTTTATAAATTTGTTTAAACTTAGTAGTTGACGAAATATTGGCAAAATTCGAATTTTTCACTGAAGTAAACTGCTACTTCCGGTCTACCGATTTTATTGAAAAACTAACAGATCTCAAGAGGGTAATTATACACGTAAATACAAAATTTGGAATTGATATCTACAGCGGTTTGACCGCTATCGTGGTCACACACAGACACACAGACACACACACAGACATTTTTTAAAAACCACTTTTTCGGTATCAGGGGACTTCAAAACGTGGACATCTGCAAAAATCTCGAGATCGAAAATTTTCATCATCACAATACTTCCTTATACTACGTATAAGAAAGTAAAAAAGCAGACTTGTTGAACTACATTATTTACGTTTGTAATATGGAACTACATCAAGTAAAAGTCGAATCTATTTTATTTTAGATAGGATTTTTTGCTATCAGTAATAAATCACTTTGATGCGATACCTAATTATGTGTGTATATTTCATTCATAATCTTGTTTTGATGTTTTTATTTAGTTCTCGAATTACAGTTACAAATAAATTCCGTATGGGTTAGTTTCGTTCTTAATGTATAGATGGTAATAGTTGTCTTATCTGCTTTCTATCACCAGATACCAGCACAATACACAGGATTTACTCGAAATTTTATGTTGCCCGATTTCCCTATTTAAGGCTCCGGACTACTGATTTTAATATTGCGATTTTAAGTAATACGGGTTGCATAGCATATACTGAATTAAAAGTGTGAAAATGTCCCCCGTAACTTCCCCTCTTCAATACTTCTCCTATAAGGGCGTGGCCTACACTTAGGAGACTGCAACGGAATAATTTTTAGAGAATATCTGATAAACATCATATTTATATGTAATGGGACTGTAAGGAAGACATACAAGTGGGGGGGGGCTCGGGGTGTTTGTTTGGCGAAATACACATATGTTTCGGAATGAATAATCTCTTATTGAATAAAAAGTTGGTTACACAATTTTTGTGTTTTCTTACATATACATATCTGAAATACACCCGTCTAATAGAAGATTTCTATATTGTTTTCTCATTTATTCATTGTTCTGTTATTATAGATCAAAACCATACTTTCTAAAAATTCAAGACATATAATTGATAATTTCCAATGCTTTTTACTGATCTTGTTTACCACACTGATAAATGAGTGGTATTTATTTTTCGGTCAGACATACCAAGTTATTTTCTTATTATTGATTTTCGATTTCTTGATAGTTCTTTATATTAAAATATGAAGTAAGTAAAAGAAAATGGATTTTATATTAATTTAGTACCTAAATGAATCAAGGGAATACACAAATATTATTAATTTACAGTGCTAGTTAGTAGAAAATTATTTCCTACATATACAACAGGAAATAAATTTTTTGTTTTCTAACTTATTCTAGATATTTGACAAAATGTTGTTTTTTTTTTTGTTACTTTAAAGCAATCAATTATCAATTTACTAAAAACTAAACTGTACATACTGTGTGTCCAAAAAGTCTGGAAACACCCAAATAAAATCGAAACGGATGATTTTTGAGAAAAATACAAAAACAGGTCAATTAGTATTTTCAAAAAACTACTGGCTGATGTTATCTGGAATTTTTGATGATCTTGAAAAAGTTATGATGTCATCAAAAAAAAATTAAATGGCAACGTCGCATTTTTAATTTTATTTTTAATAGATCTTTTAATTGTCTAAACGACAGTCAAAAAATTTTTCATTCTGCTTAAGAAAAATTTTGAAAAAAAAAATCATTATAGAAAACAAAGAAAATTTTAATCGTAGAAATCAGCAAAAACTCTTACAATAAATGTTCAAAATGTTGTCCTTGAGCATCTTGGCAATACCCTAAACGATAATAAAATTCATTTTGAACATTTTCTATCATTTCAGGAGTGATCCTTCGTACTTCAATCTCAATCCGTTGACGCAAGCCTTCCAAATTTTCAGGTTTAGTTGCGTATACCTTGTTTTTTAGGTAACCCCCCAAAAAATAATCAATAGGCGTTAGATCTGGCGACCTAGCAGGCCACTCGATACCCCCCTCCTGCCAATCCATCTGTTTGGGAAGGTATTCTCGAGATAATGCCAAACATTTCCCGCATAGTGGCATGGAGCCCCATCTTGTTGAAACCAAATTCTTTGGCTGGGCAAATTAGGATCTTCATGGTTCGGAAATATTTCTGCTAATGACGGAATTAAATAATTTTGTAAAAAATCCAAATACATATCCGCCGTCAGGTTACCGTTGAAGAAAAAAGGCCCTATAATTCTGTTACCACTTAAACCAGCCCATACATTTAATTTCTGAGGATACTGAGTTCGTACCTCTCTCATCCAGCGTGGATTTTGGCGTGCCCACTGTCCAGTACCTGCAGTTTTGTCTATTAACAGTCCCATGTAATGTGAACGTAGCTTCATCTGAGAATAAGATATTTCTGATAAAAAACGGATCATTATCACACATAGGCATCAGTTGTTCGCAAAACTGTACACGCCTGTCGAAGTCGTCTTCAGACAGCTCATGAACCAAACAGATTTTGTAGGGATGATACTTAGTTTTCCGGAAAATATTACCAATTGTACTCTTCGACACGTTAAACTCCCGCGCAAGCTGCCGTGTACTAGAATTTGGAGTTTCCTCTACTGACAATAATACGTCGAGTTGCGTATCTTCTGCGATCTTTGGACGACCACTTCTAGGGCGATCTCGAACACGGCCTTCTTCTTGAAATTTTTTGTGAATCTTACTCACTGCAGAAATACTAATTGGGGCACGCTCCGGATGTTCTGTATTAAATAAGTCGCAAACTTCTCTAACTGAACGAGCCCTATCTCCAAAACCAATCATCATCAATATTTGAATACGTTCCCTCTCACTTAAAACCATTTTTAAACAGATTTTTTTAACTTACGCACAATTCGTATTTGACAGAATGTCACAAATAAAACAAAATGTGTTTGAAAAATAATCGACTTTAGGCCAACTATGTTTTTTTTAAAGACAAACTTTTCCATTTTCGAAGAAGTAATTAAATTTTTCTCGGTCATTTTCTTAAGTAAAATGAAAAAAATTTTTACAGTCATTTAGACAATTAAAAGATCTATCAAAAATAAAATTAAAAATGCGACGTTTCCATTTAAATTTTTTTTGATGACATCATAACTTTTTCAAGGTCATCAAAAATTCCAAACAGATACCATCAGTCAGTAGTTTTTTGAAAATACTAATTGACCTGTTTTTGCATTTTTCTCAAAAATCATCCGTTTCGATTTTACTTGGGTGTTTCCAGACTTTTTGGACACACAGTATAGTTTACATAAGCGTCCCTAGTTGTAGTCTTTTGTTCTTGTGTTTCCTGCCTGTAAATACCTTAGTCACCCAGCCCCCCTTTTTTCGAAAATTGAAATTCTAAAGGGTGTTCCAGGTTGTTTTAGTTGTTCCAAACATTGTTCAAAAGGATCTCCGGACAAAAATCAAAATTGTCAGAGATAATCGGAAAAAACGAGCTTTTGCCGGCCCCCCCTTTCTTAAAAATTGTAATTCTGACGGTTGTTCCAGGTTGCTCTAAGTTTGTTCTCAACTGTTCCAAAGTATTTCAAAAATAAATAATAATTGGCCGAAAAAATGGCAAAAAGCAATTTTTCGCCAATGCCTCTTTTTTCGAAAATCGAAATTCTGACGGTTATGTTCGGTTGTTCTAGGTTTGTTTTAATTTGTTTCAAAGTATTTCAAAGAAAAAAAATCAGAATTTGCCGAGATAATAGGAAAACACGATTTTCTCACAGTTCCCTTTTGCGAACATTGAAAGTCTGAGGGTTATTTTAGGTTTGTTCTAGACATTATTCTAATACTTCAGAACCGTATAAAAGATATTACAAAAATACGACATCCAAAAGTGAGAAGTTAGCCCCCCTTTTTTTGAAAATCTAAATTCTGACGGTTGTTTCAGGTTTTTCTATGTATGTTCTAAATTGTTGTAAAGTATTTGAAAGAAAAAATCGAAATTGACCAAGATTTATAATAAGTATCTAATATAAGTAGTAAATATATATTTTCCCAAGAGATTAAGGGGGACTGTTAGAAAACCGTTTTTTCCTATTAATTCGGTCAATTATGATTTTATCTTTGAAATACTATGGAACAATTTAAAACAAACCTAGAACAACCGTCAGAATTTAGATTTTCGAAAAAAGGGGGGATAACTTCAAACTTTTGAATTTGTTTCTTTTTTTTGCAATATCTTTTGATATATAAGAGATACGGTTTTGACGTATTCGAACAATGTTTAGAACAAATCTAGAACAACCGTCAAAATTTTAGTTTTTGCAAAAACTGGGTCTGACTTCATACTTTTAGCTCTCATTTTCCCCCATTTTCTCGTCTGATTATGATTTTTTCTATGAAATACTTTGGAATAATTTAGAACAAACCTAGAGCAACCTAGAAAAATCGTCAAAATTTAAATTTTCAAGAAAAGGGGGACTGGCAAAATCTCGTTTTTTCCGATTATCTCGGCCAGTTTTGATTTTTCCCGAGATTCTTTGGAACAATGTTTAGAACAACTAGAACAACCTGGAAAAACCCTCAAAATTTCAATTTTCGAAAAAAGAAGGGCTTCAATTATCTCGGCCAAATTTGACATTTCTTTTAAAATACTTTAGAACAATTTAGAACAAACTGGAACAACTGTCAGATATCCGATATTCGAAAAAAAAGGGGGGCTCTTCACATACTCGAAAAAGACACATGTTAATAAATGTCGAAACACTCAAGAAAATGTAGTTTTATTTATGGTATTTATGGCCGCTATTTGCCAAGAAAAGAAAAAATTGTTTTAATTTAGGAACATTATCAATACGAACAGGGCGGCAAAAATAAGTTCTTATTTTTATTTTCATATTATATACGTATATATGTATATGTGTGTGTCTATTTCTAACAAAAAAATAGGTAAACAAATTGCGAGAAGCAACATTCACACTCTAAGTACAAACAGTGTTTTTATGACGCACCTGTTATTTACCGCCTTTTATTCTGCATTGCTGTATAACTTGTGTTAGCAAAGTATGCCGGAGAGTTCAGACAAAAAATAATGTGCATACTACGCCTACAGTTTGTGTAATTAGGAATTGATCATCAAAAAAAAGCACATTTAGCAGAAGATTTGTAGTACATATAAATATAAAAAATTCGTTAGCGGTAGGTAGAAGGATATACATTTTGAAAAAGAATTAAATTCCCATCTTACGAATCAAAAACAAATTGTGTGTTCTATTTGCAAAAGAAATATTTTCAGCGTCAAAAAAAAGTGGAGGTATATCTTTCAAAGAACCAGCATAAAATACCATAAATATATTGGAAATTATAACTCATTTTTTTTTAGGGAGACACGAACACTTTTCGTAAAAGTGCCCAGATTAATCTACTACAATATCGAAGAGAATAAAAATTCATTTATCCCCAAATATTTACACATTTGTACCCGCCCTCCAGACAAACTGTTGGTCGGAAATCTATCCCTACCTTCTGCCTATTCTCTTGAGTGTAATGTGGGCTGCCTAATTTTAATTTCTTTTATATCAAATATCTAAGAAAATATCAATTTTGAAAAAAAAAGGACTTCATGGCGAGCAAGAGTTTTAAACGCTCTATTAAACAAAAAAAAATTATTCTTCTATGTTAAGAAATAAAGGAAGAAAAAGAAAAAAATGGTTCGACGTTTTATTTTTTTTTAAACACATTTAAAGACTATTTTGAAAAAAGGGCGTCATAGATACATTGCATTCATTCATACGTATATAAGAAAAAATAGTGCATTGCTTCATGTTACCAAATAAGCAAGTAAAAAGAAAAAAACGGTTACATGTAATAGTATATACCTATAATTTGGGTAGCCCGGAGCCTTAATGGGCCCTCTATATATATTCTCTCTACGATATTATTTTGAAACATACATTCCTCTACATGAAAATTATTAACTAAAGAAAAATATTTAATAATGTCTTATTAATCTCAAATACCAGTTTTCATTAATTTTTATGTAATTATTCACTTCATCTTTTTTTTAATTTATGGTGGTACTGAAAAGCACCGATTGTATGGCGAAACAGGAAAAACAAGGTTACAAAAAGTGTTCGAAATGCCCACCATCAGCTCTAATGGAGCCATCCATTCGGCGACGAAAGTTATTACGTACGTCGGCAAAATTTGGCATTCCCTCGCGAATGCGTTGAGCTGCAACAAAAATGTAATTTTGCAGGTCTGCGGCATTTTCAATGTCATGGTGACGATCATATATCAAGCTTTTCATGTATCCCCATAAAAATAAATCTAAGGGATTTAGATCGGGACTTCGGGCCGGCCACGGAATGTGACTTCCACGTCCAATCCATTGCGGGAAAGTTCCCCTTAAAAATTTACAAGTCTACTACTATGCGCGGGTGCTCGGTCGTGCATAAACCATATTTCATCTAAATACTCCGGTAATACATGTTCGAGAAAGTGTAAATAGGATTGTCCATTTAATCGTTCTGGGAGTATATGTGGTCCAAGTAATTGATCGCCCAATAACCCTGCCCAAACATTGACGGATATCCTAACTTGCGAGGAACTTTGGTGTATTTCGTGGGGGTTTTCGTACGCCCATAGGTGCAAATTACGATAATTCAAAATACCATCTTTGGTAAACGTTGCTTTGTCGGTAAAGAGAATTACCGATGCAAGATCTCGCTGATGAATTTCTTTGTGTTGAAACCACTCACAGAAGGCAAGTCGGCGAGGATAACCTAATTCCGTTAATCTTTGCACGCGTTGGATATGGTACGGATGAAGTAAATTAGTTTTCAAAATATTGTGCACCGTAGTTTGAGACACATTTACTTCCCGTGCTAGAGTTGTTGTACTAATGCTGCTTCCACGGTATTTAAAATATCCTCTTCTGCTTGTTGCACTCTGCGTAATTTTGAAAAACCGCGACCTGCGAAACGGGGAATTACTGATCCCGTTTCCCTAAGTCGATAAACGGCTCTAACAATGGTCCTTGTCGAAGGATGGCGTCGATTTGGGAAACGTTCTACGAACAATTCTTTTGCCGCAATGCTATTTTGTCCTGTTTCGCCATAAATTAAAATCATATCGGTATATTCGATATTTGTGTAGGCTGCCATTGCGAACGCATCTAACCACAATGAAGACTATGACTAACTAAATGGAAATCCCATCAGTGCTGTTCGTAGCGGTGAATTCTTATATTGCCGCTCGTATATTAACTGCGACAGTGTCGGATTCGAAGATAGAAAACTCAATTTCTCGTCACTGCGTGCACATTGGACCTCGATTTTTTTTGTACGGGCGTTTCTCATCTTTTTCTTTCACCCCCTTTTTTTAATGACGCTATTTAAAACTAACCCTGTATAATATTTTTTCCAGTAATAGTAGTTTTACGATCGTTTTAGCGTACTATGTTATCTCAACACGTTTACGTAACGGGGGCTACAAAAAATAAGCATAGGCGGTAAAAATGTCGACACGTATTTGTATTCACGGTAGAAAAACCATGAATTGAAAAAGTGGCTATAGACTTATTCAATAAATAAAATAACTAAGGGAGCCTGATATCAGATTTTCGGATTTTGTTTGATTTTAGTTATATCGAGCGATTATGACTATTTTGGAACCGCCAGAATTTTGATTTTTAAGAAAAGGAGACTTATGATTTTTTCTTTGGAATAGTTCATCAGCATTTGGTAACAATATCGTTTTATAATAAATAAACATTATATTACTTGGGGAAATATATATTTACTGCTTATATAAGATGTTTATTATAAATCACAATACAGTATGGTTATAGAACAGCATCATACAAAAATTCCCTTCAACACAATAATGTTCGGAAAGTGCAAGTCATTCCGCGTCTTGTATTATTCTATACTATTTTGTGCGGAGTTTTTATAAATACTCCTATTTTAAACATTCCGCAAAAATTATTATTTTTATTAGCATGGTATGCCCTCTTAAATATTATCTGAGGTTTTCACAGGTTTTAATTTTTCTAGCGATGCAATCTGGACTAGTCAGAAAACGAGCTACGTATGTGAAGAAATTTTACTCATTCTACACAACAAGTAGTAAGCCAAATATTGAAGAACAAACATGGGATACGTCAATTGCCCAAGCAGAAAAAGTTGTGGGATACCCAACATCTTTTCTCAACTTAAGGTGGTTGCTTAGTGACGAGTTTGCAAACACTGCCATATATTTACGCAAATTACTTGGGACAAATCATCCACTGTTGGACGTGGCCAAGTAAGTAGCTAAAACTACCCCTACTATCTTATCTATCTCAATAATATTTGTTACAGAGACATAATTTTGAATAATGAAAAACCATCATGGGGTCTAATAATCTTGTTACTATCCAAGGCCGGAGGACATAATAAACAATTTCCTCCAAATGACCAAGATATGACTGCAGGTATATGATCATATATTAATTCATACGATTAATATACGCGTCATCACATATATTTATTATTTTATTAGTTAAGCAAAGCGTATATAGAATACGGTGCATAGAAATAGGGACCGAAATAATTCAACTTTAAAAAAAGTGTTTTCAACGTATCGAATTTTCTGAAGCTATTTCCTCAAAAACGAGACCTTCTTACGTATAGGGACAGGTGCAATTGGAAAGCCCGCATTTTCTTCTATTTAACGCGCTCAAATTCATATTTTGATATCGCGGGGCGTGTGAAAAATTAAAATACGTATGTGACCGTCACCCGTCGAATGTGTCAAAACAGACCATCGTAATGAAAAATTACGAATGGCCATGATAAAATGCCGACTTACGTCAATATGTTTACGAATATGACTAGTGTTTTCCGCCATCTTTATCAACAACTGTCAGTGCCAGATTTATGGCAAATAAACGTACTTGATATATTTAGTTTTACGACAACGACAAAGCACTAAATTAATTCTCGGGACGAAATTAATACGTTTCATTCTTTTGACGATTACAAGTCTATTTTCTCTAAAATATTGAAAATTTTATCAAGCTCCAGTTCAGGCAAATAAATCGGTAGCCGGATGGCAAAGTCAAGGCATCCCATTAAAATGCTTTCGGTTGCCCGGGTTCGCATCTGGCCCGTACCGGAGTTTTTTTTTATACACTATGAAAAGTAAGAAGTTTGGCGGCGTGCTTAAGCGCCGGCTTCTCATGCATGGGATTTTGAGTTCAAATCTTGGCTGGAACAATTAGCTTTTCTCGAATAGGATATTGTGCTTTTATTTCATGTTCCTTGGATATGTATATGGCAAAACGTCGGCTTCCCAACATAATGGTCCCGGTGGCCCGGCTTATCATTTTTATATACAGTATGATTTTCTTTATTGATGATTATAAATTTTAATTAAAATACAGTAATTTCAAAACGCGTATGCCGTTTCCTTAAGGGAAAGAAGATTTCTTTTAACATTTATGTACCCCTACGAAATCATCATTTAAATGATTACGTGCGGCACAGTGGGCGGAGCACAATTTTCAAAAACTAGCTAAAATCAATTTTCTTCTTCTGATTAAAGTAAAACTCGGCATTCGGGTGTTTTTGGGATCGTTGATATCGAATCCGGAAACGAGATTTCAAAAAAACAAGATGGCGGATCCAATAACGCGGAAAGGTTTTTCGAAAATTGTTGAATACTTGTGTAATTCAGCTTTTGGGGATTCTTCGGGTCAATCACGAATCCGAAGTCAGCCACGTATAAAATATCATACGGCCTGTGGCAATAATAATATGGCGCTGGGTAAAATTACACAAAATAATGACAAATAAAGATCCGGAGGAGTCGTCACTTCTATATCAACCTACTGTTACACCCTAAAACAACGTCGCAACTAAATTATAAATCTTAGGTAAGTTACGGATCACTGTAGTAAGGTGGAAGTATTTGAAAATCGCAGGGCCGAGCTAACTCAAGTCGCAGATGGCGTGACGGTTCAAGAAATTAAACTTTATGAAAAGAGCGTCGGTCGGCGGCGACGCTAGCGACGTTGTCTCTGGGCACCAGGATACTACGATACCTAGGAAGTAACCTACCTGCGTTCTCTATGAACTGCCACTGGCTGTGTCCCTCCAATGAGATACACCTACGGATCACCCTGTATGGGTCAGATACACAAACCTTATCTAAGTGCTAGTCACGTAGTGAGATATTAAGGTTAAAAAGAAAAGAAAGAGAAAGATGGATGGTATGCTATATATTAATTAATAAAAAATTATCAGCACTCAATGACTCAACATAATTACGCAAAAAAAAAAATTATACCATATGTTAGGCAACTGACATGAACCAAAACTATAATTTAAGGTATTTACGAAATTTATTTTTACTTAAAAGTTATCAAAAAAAGTTTAATTAACACAATGAAAAATTAGTGAAATTTTAAAATTAATGAAATATATTCAAAGTTAATATGTGCGGCAAATTTATTCTTAAACACTTGATCTCAAAGCCTTATGAAAATAAGGTAGTAACAGTTAGAAAACTGACATAACCTCCGCTTTTATTGGCAGAGAAAGGTCGACAGCTGAAACGTTTCGTAGTCTTACAAGCTTAATTACATGTGGTCTTAAATAAGTCGCCAACCAGCGGCGATACTACTACATTAAACGTTATTTAAACTATTAAATTTTAAAAGAAAATCTAAATTTTGAGAAAGGTTGTAACGTGATACACAAATGCTTAAGTATACAATTGGTACTTAATTAACACATTATTAGACATAGGAAAATAGTATAAAAGTGAAATTACTGAATTTTACTGAAACGAAATTTTGCTTACAAATGAAATTTTAAGAATTTTCTTTACAAGTGATATTTAATTTAGTTCATTTTAAACATAGGTAAAATAGTATATATAAAAGAATTTACTGAATTTACTGTACAGAATTTATATTTACAAATGAAATTTAATTAGCACAATTTTAGACAAAGGTAAAAAAAATAGTATTGAAAAGGAAATTATTGAGTTTTACTGTAAAGAATTATTTCCAGCAAAATATTCTGAGTCGTACCTCAGGAAGTTACAAGAGTAGGCTATCAACGAGAGCTCTAACAATAATCCTACTTTGGGGTCACTCGGTATACAACGAAATCAAGTTAAAATATAAGCAAAATTTAATTAGCGGTAATGGTGACCTAACACATGAAAAGGTGATTGCAATAGAATCTTGCAAAACACTCGTTAGTTCTTAAAACAGATGTCCAGTTACTGACTCAAAATCCTGACAAATTAGTCGAAATAGAAAACGTACTCCTCGCAGAAGTCACTGTGTCGGTAGCTTCACACACCTGATTAAGTACAAGCCACTACGGAAGGTATAACGGACAATTCGACTAAGCAGGATCTGTGTTCTACACAATAATTTTATTCGATAGTGAGTACGTCAGCAAATACCATAAAATCGGTAACGTACTACTAGTTCCCCGACTTATCTCGGAGAACACGGTATCTTTACTTCAAAAGGGCACAATTGTACAAATAACTTAGAGCCCACACACGTGGTCAGCAAAACTTGGGTGACGAAATTCACATAAACGTCCCCGATAATTAGGTACGGTAAGGTAACGGAAATATCCACTTATCTCATTAGAGCCGCAGATCGATATTGTCTACTTTAGACATATAATAATTTTAAAAAGATAAGCAGCTTTGCACTTGTGCACTTCCTATGAAGAAATGACCTAAAAGTCCATTCCGATAGCGTGCTTCCCTCAACCATGCGTTCTAGACTTCACGCAGGCTTCTAAAATGCGGAAACAGTTCTGCCTGTACGCGGAAAGAATTTGAATAATTTAACTAACACAAAACTATATTGCAAAAGAGTCCGTCAGTAACGTGACCTTTATAATTAAACACAATCATCCTCGGAGTTCAAAATGATGACAAAATTCATTGGAAATTACACTTACAACGTACGTAAGATCACATAGATAGATATCACGAAGAAAGCAACTTCACGTCTACAAGGTTGGTATTATGCGAACTGTCAGATTAGTGATTTCGCCCGAAGCAAGTAAACAAACGCATCTCAAGCTACACACACATTATAAATGACCGACACCCAGGTAAATAGATTAAATATGACCGAATAATGCACACAGGATAGCGGCGGGACATATACCCGACCATAATTGTTCTTACAGACAATGGATCCCGACGAGAATACGGGTAATATGTACAGAAGGTTAGGTTCACCGCATAGCTCGGAAAGACGATATTTCTGCAAAATGCCCCTTATTACCAACAAGAGCATGTCCGTGAAAGAAGAAAATAAGTATGCACAGTGCCTAAGCTGTTCTTAAGTTACAATAAACCTTTTTTAAGCAAACATAAACAACCGTAAAGCCAAAGGAAGTTTTCGATTGCCACAATACATGATTCATTTGGGACATATGTAAATAAGGCGCTGAAAGAGTATCCCAACACAATACTTCCCTTCACAAACAAGGCAACATGAAAGCAATAAAACTAAGATGGAAACAAACAAGAATACGCAGGTATCGCAGCCTGTAAGCATAGAATGTCGATGGAAATAACAATGTGTACATCCGAAAATTAGAGCAAACGGATAGATATAGGAAGGGTAGCCCAAGCATAAGTTTAACGGGCTCGGAAATTATTCATTATAAAACGTAGACTTAAGTAAACCTAAACGTGAAATAAATTCAACGTGTGAATGTACGTAGGGACCTAAAATTAAATTTCAGTAAATTTAGCTTAAGGAACAGAAAGGTGTTCACACAATAGATATAAGGCATGTCAGACTAGATCACAAAACATACCAGGCACGGTCGATAAGTAAAGTTTAAGGTACCATATATTGCGAAATGCATAAGTAATGTTATTTTTAAATCATGCTAACACTAGATCGTGGTATATTAGTTTCTGGTGATATTTTGGTCGAACTAGTAGAGGGCTCCTCAATTACTGATAACAAGATTTTCAATTTATGAAAATCATGTCAACGAATTCGTTGCTTTCAAACTGCATATTGACTTAACTAAAAATCGTAATAATAATATGTCGCAAACAACAAATATACAAGAAAAGTACGTACCTACCCACTAATTCAATCAATAAATAACACAATGACAATATTAAACGCAGAAACTTAAAAATTCACTAATATTATACCTAATTAACAGCAACAATAAAATTTTAATTTTTGACGTTTATTTGTTTTTGTTTGTCAAATCGTTTACCCAGTATACTAATTCGAATCGAAAACAAATAATTTAGCGGTTTGTAATGAAAAATCAAAAATCCGAAATTATTGGGTTTGGACATACATTATAACGCAAAAATAAGCGCAGTTAACGCATCATTCCAAAAATTTAATAATATACGGGGTGCTCCATTTGAACAAAATCAGTAAACGCTCTTTGACGATAGCCAAATTGATTGCATCGTAACAAACACCTGTATAATAAAATGAATGATTATTTTGTAGGTTCAACACATCCCTTGGCTGCATACTTACTAAATAATTTTGTCTTAGATAATTGTAATACTACCGCATAGAATTATTATGGTAAACATTGTCGCGACCATTTTTTTTATAATTTGCATTAGTAACTCAACAATGCGTTATCCAAAACCAAAACCCCAGATATCGATGAAAACACAAATTGAAGTAGATAAGGAAAAACAAAAGATATACAGGGTGTTTCAATAAAAAAATTCGAATATGTGCCATTTTGACGCATCACCCTGTATAATTCAAATTATTTTCAAAATGTGTGTTTTATGTTACTGTGCCACTTTTTATAAAATAAATTTCTTCAGTACTATTTAATAACGCCTATATTGGACTTTGCCGCGCTAATGAGCAACCCTGTATGATGAAGTAGGGGGCTGATGAGTAAGAAATGAATCTAATTAATATATTTTTATACTTAAATTTATTGATCAAGTAAAGCAGGTGTTTGTACCTGTTAATCAAAATATTAAGACTCTAAAGTTAATACAGTGGGCAATGTTAAATAACCGGGCTAGCTCAAATGGGTTATATTCTGCACGTAATAATATCGAAATTCACAGGTATATGCTATTAATAAATCGCAATGAGAGGGATATTTAAATTAATATTTCAAATTTCGTGGCTTCAGGTGCGCAAATCTGTAGGATTTCCTTTAAATTTATTTCAAAGTGGGAGAACCCACGCTTTAGAGTTTAAGCGGAACCGGTAAGAATGCACGTGTACG
Source organism: Amphimallon solstitiale (assembly GCA_963170755.1). Taxonomy (NCBI): domain Eukaryota; kingdom Metazoa; phylum Arthropoda; class Insecta; order Coleoptera; family Scarabaeidae; genus Amphimallon; species Amphimallon solstitiale. The sequence continues at coordinate 405,615 of OY720679.1, read as the reverse complement.
CGATCAGCTACTGTGAATGTGAATTTAAGTTTATGTTCCTGAATTGTGAAATCGTGGGTGGTTTAAAATGAATCTATGTATTAATCTAAGGCGTTAAAGGATTCGACCTTACCTTACTCTTAAATCAGCTTTCCTTCGTACTGCTCAAAGATCTTGGATGTTCTTAACCTGAAAAGTTGATTCGGGCACAGCGCTATTGCTTATGCACGAAATAGATATGTGTACCTCTACTTTAATGAGAAACTGAATAACTCGATGGTGAAAACAAACACAATATTCATAAACAAATAAATTCCCGTTTATTAATATGGCAAAAACGTTAACACTGTACAACAAGTGATAGCAGATGTATTGAGAAAATAATAAACACAGTGGGAAATAAGGTTAAACTGGATTTGTCTAATGAACTTCATATCATATTTAAACAACAGAGATATAGACAAAGTTCTACATACGAAAGCATCTTTATGGCAGTTATAAGTGATTCTAAATTTTATCAGTGCGAAACCGTAATTAGTTTGATTAATTATGCAAGTAGTGAAGTGTCGTCCTAATTGTGAACGTTGTCATGGATTAAAATATTCTTGAATGTAAGTATTAAATGACTATTTACTAGCAATTGTCTAATGTAGTTGGTAATAGCAAAGTAACTTTATTATGTTGTATAAGAACTTGAAGAGTTGAATTTAATTAATTTAAATTATGGTTTAGATCAAAAATGAAAGATGCTTACAGTTATTATATTTGCAATTTGTTAAGCAATGATTGTGAACTATCGGTTAATTAACTTTGGTACCTTGTGATAAGTTATTGACATTTCGTTTATAAATGCAGGTATCCTGGAATAGGGCGGTCCCTTCTCACAGCTGGTGGTGTTCAATGTGGATCTGGGTGCTATTGTACGGCTTCCCGGATATGGCTTTGGTGACTGAGTTCCCGTCTCCTTTCTTTCTGCGGACTGTCACTTTTTTCTCAGGTGTGGAATTGAACTGTTGGTCAATCGTTCTCCAATTTCGTTTGGTTATTTATCACAGCAATATCCAGCTCCTCTTTTGTTTCGGTATCGATGTGTTAATTTCCAAAAGGATATAATTAGTTAGAGATCTAACCTCCAAAATTTCTTCTTTTTACACCGTCAAAATAAATGTGTTCGACCTTGATACTGTTCTAGGCGGGAACGGATCGAATTGGTTGGTCTGCTAGCGTCAACTTGAAGGTCGCACAATGTTTGTTATTGTATCGCACTCGTAAATTAATTCGTCAATGAATGATCGATGAAAGACCATCCAAAAACGACAAAAGCCAAAATATGAAGAACCTGGCGTTAGGCCGTGTGTGCTTTTTTATATGTTTCTCATGTTGTCATTGTTGTTTCCATAGAAACATATACAGTAACTGTTTTCAAAGTCTTATTATGGACAAATTTACTTTAGTATTTTAGTAAAATGATGTTTTTTAACAATTAAATTATCTCATCTTTCATTTAATACATAAAAATTATTTTATTGAGTTTTCTTTTAGAAAATCACATTTGTAAAGAATAAAGTTATATTTTAGCGTTTTGTCCATCATTTGTTCGATGACGTAATGGACGCTAATAAAAATAATTAAAATATCAAAATTTTGTATAAATATGCCTTCTCAGTAGAGCCTTTCCCCTTCACAAAATATACATTTAATTACATATTATAATTTCTCATCTTTCATTCCTTCTAAACCTCTCTATTTATATTCAAAATTAGTAGGGTTAGTCTTTGAATTGCGTTTTAGAAATGGTCTCTTAATTTATTGATGATTTATTGCTGTTACATGAATTTATGACACTTTCTTTATATTCTGATACTTTTTCATATCATCTACTTGGCTTACAATTTGTATTTTTAAGAGTTTTTGAAACACATGTTCTCAAATGTCAAACCACAACAATATACTCATTTAAATATTTGAACTTAAATTATTAATATGTCGATGCTGATTATGACAACGTAAATAAACATCAATAATCTTTGTATTTGTTTTGTTTGATTCAATATTAACCAAATTTATGTATGTATTATTTCTGAAATTTATTATGATTCGGACAAGATGGCGAATCATAATTCGGTTTTTGAAAAAAATGCTTAGATTAATTATGTGAATATGACAGACTTAATACTCAGTACAATAATTGTAAATTGACAGTTGGTTCATGAGGTATTTGTTTCTAGTAATCAACATTAGTTCATTTTGGTTTCTCAATATGTAATTTTAATTAGAAATTAGCCATGTACGTGCTATAATTTTATATTACTAGAAATGATGCTTCTGTAGAATTCAAACTTGCCTTAAGCCATGCGCTGTAAATATTGTGTAACTTTTGTTCATAAAAGTTCACAGTTTAAAATGATAGTAATTTCCAGTAGTATTGTATGTTTAGAAATTGTTTAAAATTGAAATTAAAATAGTCCATTTGTAATGGTTGTCTAAGTTTATATTAATTGTTATTTACCTATATAAATATGCTGCTATCACTGTTGTGTTTTAAAAATATACCTATTGAAAATGTTAAAATTATACTAATTTGTTGAATAAGCTATCTAAGTATTTAATTCTAGTTTTTCATATGTATACAAGGGATATTAGTTGGTGTTCCTGGAAAGAGTAATAATGGGTTTGATTTTATTAATCGAGGGAGTATATTGCTTTCTAGCTTTAAATATTTAATTGGGGTATCATAATTTACTAATTTTATTAGCAGTTTTGGGTTATAATTTGGGGACTTTTAACTATACTACGTAACACGAAGGTTGTGTGCTAAGCATCACCAATGTATGCCTGGTTGCATGTTGTAAGGCGATCATTGGATAAATTAGCATTTATATTTGTATTTGACTGGTCTTGGCTCATATACAAGACCAGTTCAATATATATATACAGGCTGGTTCACCGGGAACTGATCGGTCGATTGCGGAAAAACTATAGGTAGTGTTACCTACCACTTTATAGGGTTTTAACAAGGGGCCGGCAGAGACTCACTTTAGTGGTAGTGGTAACAATTCAAACACAGGGTTCACAGGAAACAAATAAATATTCTTTATTTAATAAAACAAATAACAAAACAAAGAGATCAGGAGAAAAGATAATAAACAAATGGTACAACACAAACAGTGTCTGTTGCACTGAGGTGGTGGGCTATGCGTCACTTTGCACTTAGTGGGGGGGGGGGGGGAATTTATGCACTCACGTAATCCACTGGCGTTATCGGTACTATGGTTGATGGGGTTGTGTCACTTAGCACTTGTTTGAGGAGGTGTGTGTGCACTCACGTAATCCAATGGTGTTATCGGCACTAGGGTTGATGGTGTTGTGTCACTTAGCACTGGTTTGAGGAGGTGTGTGTTCACTCACGTAATCCAATGGTGTTATCGGCACTAGGGTTGATGGTGTTGTGTCACTTAGCACTTGTTTGAGGAGGTGTGTGTGCACTCACGTAATCCAATGGCGTTATCGGCACTAGGGTTGATGGTGTTGTGTCACTTAGCACTGGTTTGAGGAGGTGTGTGTGCACTCACGTAATCCAATGGTGTTATCGGCACTAGGGTTGATGGTGTTGTGTCACTTAGCACTTAATTGACGACACTCACTATCTTGGCGTGTTGTAGTCCCAGAGTACGTTGGTGGCTCGTGTTGCGGGGCCTGATGGAGCCGCAGGCCAAGAACGTTGGGCCAATTGGAGGGCCTTGGTGTCGTTGGGCCTGAATTGGTTGGGCCTGGTGCCGTTGGGCCTGATGGTGCCTTAGGCCGAGCACGCTGGGCCTGATGGAGCAGCAGGCCAAGAACGTTGGGCCAATTGGAGGGCCTTGGTGTCGTTGGGCCTGAATTGGTTGGGCCTGGTGCCGTTGGGCCTGATGGTGCCTTAGGCCGAGCACGTTGGGCCTGATGGAGCCGCAGGCCAAGAACGTTGGGCCAATTGGAGGGCCTTGGTGCCGATGATCCTGACGGTGCCTTAGGCCGAGCACGTTGGGCCTGATGGAGCCGCAGGCCAAGAACGTTGGGCCAATTGGTGGGCCTTGGTGCCGTTGGGCCTGGTGGACCCGCAGACCAAGAGCGTTGGGCCCATTGGAGGGCCTTAATGCTGGCTGGTCCGAATAGGTTGGGCCAAGTGTTGTTGACGGCCTTAATGATGTGTGGCCGGTATTCTTTGGTATTTTGGCCTTTGGAGGATCTTCTTGGTATTGAAGCTGGTGTATAGTTGAGTAAAGTTGTAAGTCGAAGAATGGTTGAAGAGTGATGATGATTTGGATTACGCACCTAAATTTATACTCCCATCTTCCCAAGCGTCTTATGGGCGCACACTCTAATTGGCTGCTGCTGATGTCAGCAGTCACTCTATTGGGTTGCACACGGCACCACCATGACTCGCACAACACTCTCTATTCTGTTATTGGTTCGTCTATGTCACGCCACCACACGCCGCACTGCTATTGGAGATTGCTTATGTCACGTTATATGCGATTGGGCCACGTCACAACCGACGCGCACTCTGATTTGTCGGGGGTTCACAAAGTCCGTGCACAGGCCTGGAACCATCGGTGATGCAACGTCGTGTGTATATACGTATTCTGGGAGGGGCTAATGGTAACACTAGGAATGATCTGAAATTTTGACACTATACTAAAGTTGATGGAGGCCATTCGCCTAAAATATTTTCAAGATGACGGCACTCCGGGCTATACCGGAAGTAGGCACCAAATTCCTAATTTTAAATAGAATGCCTATACATTGTCAAATTTTTAAATTATACGTGAAATTCTAAATATATTTCATGTATAATGTTATATACCTAAGTGTAACCCTTTTTGACTTATTGAAATTCGTATGTTAAAGTTGACGTTTGCAGACAGAAAATCAATAGCACTTTTTCCATATATTTTTTCCCAGGCCTGTCCGACCAACGTCCCCAGTCTGCACCGCAGCCAATAAGGCTTATTGTGCTCAACCTGTGTTATCTATATTGTCCACTCCAGCAATGTTGTGTCCTGTACTAGTCTGTACAGGTCCTTTACTGGGTGTCTCTTCGGAATCTCTGGATCTACGTTCGGTTGCCGAAAGATGCTTTGCCTCTTGTGATCCAGTGCCTCACAGTTTACCAGGATATGCCCGACTGTTTCTGGTTCCTTATTGCAGAATCTGTAACTAAGGTCTCCATCATACAGGCCTATCCTGTTGAGATGCACTTTAACAGGTGCATGACCAGTCAAAAGACTCGTTATTGTTCGCAGCCGTTCCCTGCTCATGTGTAGTAGTTCTGTGGCTCTTTTGTTGCATGGTTGGCCAATAAATTCCTTACCATGATTTTGTCCTGGAACTGTTGCCCAGTGATGCTTGTGTTTTTCAGAAACCCAGTCTTTAACCTGGCTTCGGGTCATACTTTTGGGTACCCCCAGAGCCGGTTCTGGGCCTATGAATCTTGCTTCTGATCCTCTCCTAGCGAGTTCATCAGCTTTTTCATTGCCCTCAATCCCTTTATGCCTTGGCACCCAGGTCAGTTTTACCTTATTCCGGGTCGCCAGCAGTTTAAGTTCTTCGAGGCATTCCCAGACCAGTCTTGACGACACCTCTTGGCTAGATAACGCCTTTAGTGCCGCTTGACTGTCAGATAATATAAGAATCCGCCGGTGACTGACATCATTCCTATTGTTTTCTATAGCACATTGGAGTATGGCATACACCTCTGCCTGAAACACAGATGCATACCCCCCCCCCCCCAGTGCATAGTATTTGTTCTGGTTGGCAGAGTAAATTCCTGCTCCAGTGCCAGCTGCGGTCTTCGACCCATCTGTGTACCAGGTCTGATCCCGCATGCTGATACCTGGCATACCATTCTCCCAGTCGAGTCTTTCTGGAATGTTTACTTCGAATGGTCTGTTTAGGCTATATTGCTTTACCATGTGGCCCGTTCTCATGTTTAAGACATCTCCAGCCACAAGGTCCACAATTTTCAGCTGAAACCTGAAGGCCCCCATCCTAGCCTCCCCCTGTATCACAAGGTGAAGAGGCGGAAGACCTAAGAGGGCCTCCATGGCTGCATTTGCAGTGGTCCGCATTGATCCGGTTATGCCCAAGCAGGCAAGTCTTTGCACCTTGCCTAGTTGTAAAATGGCCTTTCGTTGTTGTGTCTAGGGCCACCACACTAGAGAGGCATACGTTAAAATCGGTTTTACCACCATGTTGTATGTCCAGTACAACATGTCCGGTCTTAAACCCCATTGTTTCCCGTGTAAGCGTCTAATTATCATTAGGGATGTTACTGCTTTCTTCGTAATTTTTTCCAGGTGTCGATTCCAGGTAAGTCTTGAGTCTAGCGTTACTCCTAGATACTTTACCTCCTTCGAGATCTGTATGTTTTCTCCCCTTAGGGTAAGCGGTCCGAGATCCCCCAGCTTACGCCTACGGGTAAATGCTACCAGGGTAGTTTTAGTGGGACTAATGTTTAGTTCCTCTCTTTCTACCCATCTAGATGTCCGGTTGAGGGCGTCCTGCATGTGCTCCCTAACCGTTGAGTTGAATTTGCCTCATGATATTATGACTATGTCGTCAGCATACCCAAGGACTTTGTGTCTCCCGTCGGTGAGCCCCCCCAGCAAGCCGTCCGCTACCAGGTTCCACAATAGTGGGGACAACACCCCACCCTGCGGAAACCCCCGGCGCACCCGTGCTGCCAGGGTCCCGGCCGCTACGGTCGTTTCTACTACCCTTCCTCTCAGCATAGAGTCGATCCATACACAGCAGGTATCCTCGACTCCCTTGTGTCTGAGGGACCTGGTAATTGAGTCAAAGAGGTATTGTCGAATGCCCCCTCCAAATCCAGAAATGCACCGAGCATCACTTCACCGCAGTCCAGCGTGGCTTCCACCTCACTGACCAGCCGGTGAAGCGCAGTCTCTGTGGAAACGCCTGTCCGATATGCATATTGGTCAGGATGAATCGGGTTACTCATCAGTACACCGTCCCTAATATGCCTATTCATGAGTTTCTCAAGCGTCTTAAGTACAAAAGACATAAGACTGATTGGTCTTAGGAACTTCGCCGAATCCTGTCCTGTTTTCCCAGGTTTCGATATGAGCGTTACCCTAATACGCCTCCAAGCCGTTGGTATATATCCGTAGGCTAGGCTGCTCCTTACAATGTTGCACAGTATTCTGTACAGAAGGTCCGTTCGCTTTTGTAACATTATGGGGTAAATCTTGTCCGGTCCGGGAGATTTGTATGGTTCAAATGTGCTAATTGGCCACTTGACTTTCTCGTAGTCTATGACTTTTTTCGAGGTGTGCCAGTCTTCTAGGACGCCCTTCGAAATTCTGCCTCAGTCATTAATTCCTGAGTTTGATCCATTATCTGTGATCCAGGGAAGTGCACTTTTAGGAGTTCCCTAACAGTCTCTTCACCTGTATTTGTGTATTCACCGAGACTGTTCTTCAATGAGCTAATTGTGGTTTGAGGTCCTCTTGTGAGAATTCTTTGTAGTCTGGCACATTCTTGAGTACTTTCTATTTCCTCACAGTGCCTCCTCCGTTCTCTTAGATTTCCTCAACTCCCTGTTGAACCTAGTCAATGTGGTTCTGTATATTTCTCACTGACCAGTTCTTTTTGCTTTATTAAAGTCTCTCCTGACTTGTCCCCTCAATGTCGCAAGACTTTCATTCCACCAGGGCACGTAAAACGAAGGCAGGTTTGTTCCCTACATTAATTATATCTAAATTATTTGATATAATATATTGTAGTAAAGCTCACCTCTTTTATTGGTGTTTGTGCTTCCCCGGGTGGTATGGTGTGCGTTTGCGTCACAACCGATGATCAACTGAGTCCCTCTTTGCCTGCAGTGCCTCACCAGTTCTTCCATTCCCCTGATCGGTGTTGACTCAGAATCATCGAAGGGCAAGTGGGCCGATCCGATAATTATATCCCTCGGCCCATTTCCTTCGATGAGTCTGATTCTCGCTGCCGTCAAATCCCTAGAACAGAAAGGATTTAGCGGCAGTACTTTTATACTTTTTTTTTAATGAGTATACAGGTCCGAGGCACGTCGATGGATCTACTGTATATTAGTTCTCCATCAACTCCACTCAGCTCTTTGATTTCTCCGTGGCTACCTGTATCAGGGCGACATCACACCCCTCCATCGCCACAGCAAGGACCGCCGAGGCCGCCTTATTGTGTTGGAGGTTGATCTGTACTATCCTGACCATTTCCCCCCCTTCTTCTTTCCCAACATCCTGAAGGTCACACGTCCAAGCTTGTAGTACGCCTTAAGCTGGGACCCCTCCAGGATATTGAGGGAGTTTGCGTCTATAGAGAAGGCCAGGAGTTGTCCTTCCTTCTCTATTTTCCGACTCAGTAGAAGCCATTCCCCCGTCCTTAGGCCAGGATTCTGCATCCTAAGACGAGTCCCAATGACTTATACTGTAAACGCTTCCGGCTCAGGTATTAGAACAAGAACCCTTGTCCTTGCTGGAAGGTCCTCAGGACTCACCACAGTGAGTGCTGACCCCTCTCAGAGCTGCCCAAGAGATTCTATGTTCCCTCTAAGCCATTCAGCAGTCCCTTGATTAGCGCAGGTCATCCATAGGATTTCTGCGCTAAAGGTTGTTCTGTTAAGTTGTGGAGGAGAGCTGCTACTCGAAGGAGCAGCAAACATCTTCTCCACTAAAGCGTTTTGAATCAGGTCGGCTTGTTCGTTACTCAAAATCACCTCCTGGTGGCTACTAGGGACTACTGCTAAGCGGATTCCCTTCGCCTCGCTATAGGAACCAGTCTGCGGTGTAGCACCGCTCCTAGGTTTCTTAGCACTCGTGTCTTTTGATGGCGTTCGAGACTCCGATCGAGTCTTTTAATACCCTCTACCTTCGTCTCCCTCGTCACCCCTTTCTTGTGAGGATTGCTTGCAGTCCACGTGCCTGCAGCAATCATCCGTTCTTTCATGAGCCTCTTTCTCTGAGCCCCAAAAAGCTTTTTTCTTGCGAGTCCGATACCCTGTATCCCCTTCGTAAACTGTTCAGCATCCGTGATGTCACCTGCTGAAGATTTAGCGTCAGAGCCTCCTGTTTTACCAGGTTCTCCTTGACTTGACCTGTCAGAGTCGGCTACGTTAGTAGCTCCTATGACAGTTTTGTCGAGATTGTCCGAGTCAGAATCTGACTACCCACCCTCTTCATTTTCTTTTCCTTAAAAAGTGTTCTTCTTTCTCCATGCTGTTCCCACGAGTATAGGGGAAGTATGTGGTCAACTCCTGTGGAGCCCCCTACACAGGAGTAAGGCAAAATACTCTGGAATTTCGCCCAGTTTTCCAGAGGCTGCGTTTGCGACGGTGCACCCCCACCGGCATTCACCCCTCTTCACGGATCGCATTACACCTTGGGTTGGGTCTGTTTGAGCTGTCCTTAGTTTACAGCTAGCGCGGCTACTAAGGTCCCCCACCAACTACAAGGTCTCACAGCTCCTTGGGGGGACTTTTTCCATATAAAGATGAATTTATTATTTAATTTGAAATAAATTCTCTCAAATAGATGGCTTAATTAAATACAACTTGTATAAAATTGTTACAATTTTTAATACAGAGTGTGCGAATTATACGCCTGAAGACGAATTTGGAAAAATTGCCAAAAGACAATTTTTTTAAATGGGAAACGGCAACTTTTATAGTTTTATCTTATTCTCCAATAAAAATAAGGATCACTTTGTATAAATATGTCTATTATAAAAATTGGTAGTTTTTCATTCTGTTTGCATTAGTTCTTTTTTCATTAGTTAGTCATGACAGTGTTTACAAAATTATAAATTGTCATTCGTTGAAGAAAAGTCATGTACCTTATCATAATTTCAATAAGTCATGCCGGGGCGCTTAAATTATACAAACGATGATTATTTAAATTTATTTAATATTTATGGGGAATATAATAAAGTTATGTCAAGAACATGTGATACACTTGCATTACAGTATTATCATTATTAATAACTGGTGTATTTCCCTGAATCTTTGCCCTCACGGATCCAAAGTTTCTGAAGTTTTCTATAATACGTTTAACGGTATTGGTAGATGGTTTCCGTTTTTGCGGATATCGAGTTGCAAATGCATCACATGTTCTTGACATAACTTTATTACATTCCCCATAAATAATAAATAAATTTAAATAATCATCATTTGTATAATTTAAGGGGACTTACGCAGAGGTGCCGACTAACTGCCGTAAGGAGGGCGTAAGGGGGTGGCGCCATATGCGCTAATGTAAATTCTGGACTTAACAAGGTTTCATTAAAACAATAGTACCGCTTGTGTTTATGAAATATCAAAACGAAATTTAAAACACTAATAAACAAAGGCTCAATGCATGCTCGACTGGAATTGGTTTTTAAAATAAAGTTTCTAAAACTGTGTTAAGATATTGTAAATTTTGCCAACTTTGAGAGTGAAATGTAGGAGTAAATAATTTGAATTATCAGAATGTACTCCCAACGAAGGCTTAATTAATCCTTTGTATTCAATTTAATGCAAAAACATAATAAGAAAAACAAAAATGTCTGCTGTTTGTTTTATTTTAACGAATACCTTACATCTACAGAATTTACATTAGCGCATATGGCGCCACCCCCTTACGTCCTACGTCACGGCAGTTAGTCGGCACCTCTGCGTAAGCCCCCTTAAGCGCCCTGGCATGACTTATTGAAATTTTGATAAGGTACATGACTTTTTTTCAACGAATGACAATTTACAATTTTGTAAACACTGTCACGGCTAACTAATGAAAAAAGAACTAATGCAAACAGTATGTATTGTAGAAGATAAAAACACTAACTTGCCAATATTTCGAAAACTACCAATTTTTATAATAGACATATTCGTACAAAGTAATCCTTATTTTTAATGCAGAATAAGATAAAATTATAAATGTTGCCGCCTCCCATTTAAAAAAATTGTTTTTTTGGCAATTTTTCCAAATTCGTTTTCAGGCGTATAATTCTGTATTAATAATTGTAACAATTTTATACAAATAGTATTTAATTAAGCCTTCTATTTGAGAGAATTTACTTCAAATTAAATAGTAAAATCATCTTTATATGCAAAAAGTGCTATTGATTTTCTGCCTGCAAACGTCAAATTTTACATAAGAATTTCAATAAGTCAAAAAGGGTTTCACTTAGATATATGACATTATACATGAAATATATTTAGAATTTCACGTAGAATCTAAAAACCTGACAATATATAGGGTATTCTATTTAAAATTAGTAAGTTGGTGCCTACTTCTGGCATAGCTCGAAGTGCCGCCATCTTGAAAATATTTTAGGCGACTGGCCCCCATCGACTTTAGTATAGTGTCAAAATTTCAGATCATTCCTAGCCATAGTTTTTCCGCAATCGATCGATTCAATGCCCGGTGAACCACCCTGTATATTATAACGATATTTATATATTAAAGTCATGTGTATAAGGAAAAGATAGTATACATATTTATATATCTAATTTTATAGTAAATCAAAATTATGCAACTTAAGATACACAAAATTACAATAGTATAATTCAACCTTAGTAAATATTTTTATATGTCAAAGAAAAGATAAAAGAATTCAGAAGTTAATAAATTCCCAAGAATTAAGGGAAACTTGAATAATAACAACATTTAAACAATATTAGAAAAACATTTTTTATTAGTTACTCAAAATTAGACAACTTAATATACAAGTCAAATTTGAAATAAAAAAAATCAACTTAACCATTAGTGGGCATTATGAGAAAAAAACAATGGAATTAAAAATAATTTTTACACAGATAAGAGACGAAAAGGACGCTCTTAAAAATTTAACTTAAAAAGATATTATTAAAGAAAATTTAAATACCTCTGTGAGTGTATACAAATTAATTAATATTTCTACGATAAAGATATACACAAAATAGTGAAAGTATTTACAGTTGGAGGGTTTCATCGACTGATTTGTATTCCAATATCTACAAGTAATCAAAATAAAATTAAGTATTCTGAATCAAAGTGATAAATTAATAATTACCTGAGGAAAGAAGAATTAAACGTAGTGTTCGAGGTATAGGCAGTTCAAGTTTTGGAATTTTACACCAAGATACCGGTTCCCGTAAGAAGAAGACCACCAGAATATAAGAAGAGACAAAATACGCTACTTGGAGATAATTGTCCACTAAAACAAACCAATTAAAGTATCAAACTCGAGTTAAGTACTTATATTTTATTAAAATTGAGATCTTATAAAAAATCAGAAATAGTAAAAAAATATAATTGCCATACAATTAATATAGTTAATTTAGTATTAAGTATGTACTTTTATTGTAAGAATTATTCTATTCTAATTTTTCATCATAATTTAATATAATATAATAGTAGCTGCATATAGAATTTTCACAAATAGATTATAAAGAATTTTTCGATTAATATTAATTTTTTTTTCCAACTGAATTTGATTTACGTAAAACTTATATACATACCGTTTAGATTTATTGAATCCTGTTGTGTTTGTTTATAACAATTCCAATGGTAACAGTTCACTAACAGTTTTTTATTGTATTAATAAGGTTTGATTATAACCTAATTTTATGAAGTTCATGTATTTTATTTTTCAATATATTTTTTTTCTTATGATTGTTAACTGTTGTTTTCTTAATACAAAGGTAATCTTCTACAATAAGAACTATCACACACTGAGATGTTATATGAGTCTTATAAATAAATTTAAACTGAGCTAATAATATTTTAAGTAAATTTTATGCCGGTAAGAATAAACATAACCAACTTTTAGTTGCGTACAAGCATAATTTTCCCACGTATTCGTTTGCAATACAATGAATTTAGGTAGAATCATATTCATGTTAATTTTTGATACAGTGAGGTAAACTAAATATTGTACAACTCAGAATTATATTTGAAAATTAATTAGCAAAGAAAGCAAATTACCCCCACAATTAGAAAACCCAAACCCATGATTACTCTTTTCAGGAACCTCAACTCATACCTCCTTTATAGATACATAAAACTAGAATTAATTAGCTCATTACACAATTTAGCATAATCATTACATTCATAATAAGTATATTTTTACAGTACAACAACGACAAATACAATTGATTTAGGCAAATAAATAATTTAAAAAGGATTTGACAACCATTACGAATGGTCGATTTTGATTTCAATATTTAACAATTACCAAACACACTATATCAATGAAAATTACTACCATTTTAAAATATAGACCTTTGTGAACAAAAGTCACTGAATAGTTACAGGTCATAACTGAAGGCAAGTTTGAATTCTACGAAAGCATCATTTCAAGTAATACAAAATTATAGCACATACATGGCTAATTTCTAATTAAAAGTGCTTATTGAAAAACCAAAATGAACTAATGTTGGGTACCAGAAACATTTACCTCATGAACCAATTGTCAATTTACAATTATTGTACTGAGCATTAAGTCTGTTAGATTCACATAATTAATCTAAGCATCATCTTAGATTTGAATTATGATTCGCCATATTGAACGAATCATAATTAATTTCAGAAATTTCACATACATAGTTAAAGTTAATTTTAAATAAAACCAAACAGATACAAAGTTTATCAAGATTTATTTACGTTGGAATATTCCTCAGCGACATATTTACAATTTAAATCCAAATATTTAAATAAGTACATTGGATAGTTTGACAGTTGACAACATCAGTTACAAAAACGCTTAAAAATACAAATTACAAGCCATGTAGATGATTTGAAAAGGGGTTAAATTGTTTAGAAAAGGTCATAGTTTCATGTTACAGCCATACATCATAAATAAATTAAAAGACCATTTCGAAATAGCAATTCAAAAACTAACCCCACTAATTTTGCATATAAATAGAGAGATTTAGAAGAATTGAAAGGTGAAAAATTATTAAATGTATTTAAATGTATATTTTGTGAAGGATAGGTTCTACTGAAAAGGCATATTAATCCAAAATTTTTATATTTTAATTATTTTTATTAGCGTCCATTACGTCATCGAACATATGACAGTCGAAACGCTAAATTGGCCCTTTAATCTTTAAAAAATGTGGTTTTCTAAAAGAATTGAAATAATTTTATTGCACTAAACTAAATGAAAGATGGGAAAATTGAATTGTTAAAAAACATCATTTCACTGATAAACCAAAGCAAATTAATCCATAATAGGACTTTGTAAATAATTACTGTATATGTTGCCATAGAAACAACAATGACAACACCAAATTTATATAAAAATGCACATATGGCGTAGAGCCGAGTTCTTCTTAAAATGTTGTCTTTTGTCATACGTGGATGGTCTAGTATTGATCATTCATCTACGAATTAATGTTCACGTGCGATTAAAAAGTTACGTTGTGCGACCTTCAAAGGGACGCAAGAAGAACACCCAATTGGACACGTTCGCGCCGAGAAGTGGGTCAAGGTCGAACCAATTTCTTGACACTGAAAGGAGAAATATTGGAGGTTAGATTTCTAAATACTAATATTAAATGCAATCAAAAACATCCACACCGAGATAAAACCGAAGCCAAAGGAGTTACTACCAATATCAATCAACAAAACGAAGTGGGAAATAAATAAGAAATATACTCACCTGTTACCTGTTAGTCCACATTTTGGAGATACATCCCAACCGCAGAAGGGTATCATACGGAGGACATAGCCGCTCACCTGTTCAAAGCCACTACCAGGAAGCCGGACGATATATACAAAGCCACTAGGACAGCCACCGCAAGCATCCCAGGATACCTGCTCGAACAATCAAGGTGTTAGAAACTCATTAAGGTACAAAGTCTAATTACTGTTGAATTAACAATCAGTGCTAAAACTATGTCGAACATAATGAATGTAACATCTTTCAATCTCATCTGATTCTCGGTCTTAAATAAAATTCAACTTTTAAAGTAAACATACAAAAACATTTAGGTCATTGTGCTATTACAATTACATTAATCTATTTTAGGGCAGGTTTTTCCAACACCGGTTAATGTATCCGGTTAACTAATCATTGATTACGCTTAATCGTTGATTATCTCTAACCGGCGTTTTTCAACGCCAAGAAATACGCCGGTTATCTGATCAGTGATTAAGAGTTTATTTTAGAAGGTTGGTAACAAAAATGCTCGTACATTTGATCTAAATTAGAATATTTGTTATAATAATATTGGCGCTATTTCCTATATTTCAATTTGTTCTGTGTGCTTTTTGCCTTTATTTTTTTAAAGATTATATTCTTTATATGTAATTAGAAATTTCATTTTAGTAAATAAGGTTATGTACTTATTTTGTGAATATTGCATGAGAATTTCTCTGTACATACCACATATTTAAAATTTCTATTATTCAATAAATAGCAAATGCCACAAACTTGAAACTGAAATAAATTTATTGATTACTTATTGCTATTGAAAAATACAAAAATTTTGTAAAAAAGAAAAAACTAATACAATATACGTACATATATGAAATTAACAGTTATCAAAATTATGTAAAATATATATGTAACAAAATCATAAAAATAGGAAGTTTGCTGAAAAACAAAAGTCTACATCTAGGGTCTTAAGCTGGATTATCAGTCACACTATAATGATATAAAATATTGTACTTTGCATTGCCATATCCGAGATAATTTAACTTTCACCAAATTCCTGTGGGGTGAATAAAGCCAGATATTTTTACTGAAAGATCATACATCAGCTGTTTATTAAGAACAATGCATTCTAACTAATATTATGTCCATTAATCAAAGAAGGTTTATTGAGAAAATCTTGTTTCCAAATTGGTTTACATGATTTCAACATAATAAATGTTATGTTCTGGAGGAATCGGTGTGAACTTGACAATGCCTGTAATAATTATTAGTGCAGAAATTAACTGCACGTCAACTTTACAGGCATGTACATTATTCATCCAAACCCAGTTCAGCTAAAAGAATTTTAAATGTCTGCATACAATCTCAACGTAAACCTGCCAGCTTCTCTAGAATTTCTTCCATATTTTCAATCTCATTTGTAATTTTCAGTATAGTTTAATATGTTAATGACATATCTAAAGTGAGTCTAAAATATGTTCGACTAAAATGATGTTTTCACAAGGTGCTATTAAATGCAATTACAAAAAAGGGAATGAGCAAATGCAAGCATAAATAGCCACAGGATCTTAGAATCCACACGAATTAAGGTAAAGTCCCAGAATTGTAGTAGAATAGAAAAACTTCCAAAGCTATATCATCCTCATCAGAGAAAAGAATGTATTCGTAGTTATTAATTAATTAAATTTCTGTAGTAAGCTAAAAGTTACACATATTTAATATTATGCTATTTTTATACTGTTCATTACATTTATAGAAGAAACAATACCATTACTAAATCACTGATGTAAATAATTATTAATTAATTCCAAAAAATACTTTTATACAATAAAACAAATGCATATGAAAACAACAGCTGTCAATAATAACAGAAATAATGACAGAAATTCAAATCTTGTAGGTTATGCGCATGTGTATATAGGCCTAATCACTGTTTAATATTTTATCAGGTATTTCTTTCGCCGGTTAAAATTTGGTCGATTAACGACGTTCTTAATCAACGATTAGAGTTAACCGGCGTTGGAAAAACGCAAATTTGTCCTAACCGATGTTTTAATCAATGATTACGCTAACCGGCGTTTTAATCGGAGTTGGAAAAACCGGCCCTTAGTAAAATATCAGGATTTACTTACAATCAATATCGTTCTAATCCATTAATACGTTCACTTTAAATTTAGTTCACACCAATAAGGTTTAAAATCGCTTACAGTTGCCATATGATGCTTTTAAGAGTAGAACCTTTGCCTATAGTTATGTTACGAAGTTCATTGGATAGATCCACGTCCATATTATTAATTATTGTGTTTATTATTCGTCAAATATTCATATCAGATCATTGTTGTATACTGTTCTATAATTTTACCATTTTAAAGAAATCGAAGTTTGTTTGTTTTGTAAATGATGTGCTTGTTTCTACCATCGATCAATTCTGTTTCACCCTAAAGCAGAGGTACACGTATTCTATTTTGTGCATTAGCATTAGCGCTGTGCCGCAAAGCAATCTTTCTAGGTTATAAACTCCGAGATCTTCGCAACGTTGTAGGAAGGCTGAATTGAAAGATTAAGGTAAATTCGAATCCCTTTAACGGCCCGAGAGAAATATTTAGAGTCCATTTTAGAGCACGCACCACTGAAATAACACCAATATCACAAATTAACTTCACTTTCACTGTAACAAGTTGCACACACGAGTTTTCTTGCAGTTTCCTGCTAACAGTAAAGCGTGGCTTTCTCCCACTTGAATTAATTCTAAACGAAACTTATAATTTGTACGCCGAGTGCCGCGAAATTTGAAACATTAATTTCAATTTACTTTTCAACTATTGATACACATATACCCATGAATTTAGAACATCGTTAATTCAGAACTTGTAAAATTTAACCCACTTGAGCTAGCCGGTAGATTTAACATTGCCCAAAGTATTAGAATTTTTATAAAAATATTTATCATTCAAATCTTTATCATTATTGCACGCGCTACTTCATTCTGTCACCGCAACGTGTAACTTTGATAGTGGTGTTTCATAATCAGTTGAATCAATTTTCAACACTTTTATTCGCGATTAAATTAGGCGCCCCACCCTACTTCAATATATATATATTGAACTGGTCTTGTATCTTAGCCACGACCAGTCAAATATGTAAAATATGATTATTTAGATTTTCGTTCATGTTTTAAAAGATTCACTTTTGGACGAACCCTTGTACATTGTAGTTAAAATAATTATTATTGAATTGGGCATATAATTAAGGTCAAATGCGCATACAATGTGCGCAGACTCGCATCACACATAACAAAGATATAAAACATTTGTATCCTGCTCATTGGTTTACTTATAAAAATGTTTACTTTGGGTCGACAAATATGGCCATTGCAAAAGTATGATTTATAATAAAAATCGACTAAAATTGTTAAATTTGCAAATTAATAGGGATACTTCAATATCAATACTTGGTGTATCATAGGTTTTTGTAAACAATTGGAAGTTTAAAACAGTGTAAATTTTGTTAGCATCATGAAATGGAACGAATGGACGTTCGCAATAAATGTCTTTATCAGGTCAAATATAACTTTAATTAGGTAAGGAAACAAACTTTTGCATACAGACATATGGAACCAAAAGCCCTTTACATATTCAAGTACTGTACAAATAGGGCATGAGCATTATCAAGATTTCACCACATGTTTGAATATAGGTTGTCAAAAGTCACCCTTAAATAATTTTATTTTTTATAAATGAATTTTTGTCTGGTAAAAAGAAACGGAAAGGAAAGAAAGAAACGATGTAATTAAATGTTAAGAGAACCATTGTAAACGCCGTTGCATTAGAGATACACATATTGAGTATGTTGTTAGGCAAATCAAAAATTATAAAAAATAACATTTTTATGAGCAGAACTGTACTAAGAAAATCAAACGCGCTACTATTAAACTTTTGTAATGCGCGTTTAATTGTCAAAAACTAGAATTCTAAGATTGTATATAGTAGAAATAAATTTCAAAAGACTGTATGAATGCAATAAAATCGCGAAACAATAGGGTTTGCCTTTTGAAATGAACGGATGGTTGTTGACTTGATTGAATTTTGTTGGTTGCCTTGACAACCACCATACAAACATGGGAAAGTATAAAAGGACAGTACCTTGATTTAAAAGGGATTCCTTCTTAATAAAGCAACCAGTGAGGTTGGTCTAAATATTCGCGAACACCCCACATCTGTGTATCAACGTGCGGTATTCTTCATACAAAGTGCGAACTAGTGGGACTACACACATTGAAGTCCATCCTGTGTTTTCGATATTGGAAAAACCAAGGATGCAAATAACGTACTGGAAAGAAAGAAATAATCAACAAGGATATTAACTTCAACTACCAGGGAGTTAACCAAACAACAATTCAAATATATTTGAAAAAATACGAACCTGAGTCCGGCCATCTACAACGAGTCAACACATCAGAACAAGGTGCAGCCAAGAAGATAAACCAGGGCTGCCTATCAAGAGAATCAAACCGGAGGATCAAGACGTTCCTTCAACTACGAACATCTGTGGAGCCCCCTTCAAGAACGACAGCAGCGCCTGCATTCTTTCCATCCAGCGAACTTAAAGTTAAACAAACAAGAACAGTATGTAAAGTGACAATTGTATAATTTCACGTTCATTAGAAGGAACCAAGATAAACTTGTAAATGACTGATAATCAAGTCAGACTTAAGTGTAATCCGAGTTTTTTTACCAAGACTAAACGTTCATTTCTAACGTAGCCCGTTTTAAATAGTACATAATAGCCGGATAATTAAATAGTTAAACTATAATTCAAATACCATTCATGCATTTTAAATTAGACAACGATCTAAGTTTAAAACTTACGTGTCACATTAGTTTAGTTTAAGAGACGAAGAGTCAGATAATCATATTTAGAAATCCAATGTTGAATCCAATTGTTTACCATTCGTAAAGTAGACAGATTAAATATTGTTATGTGTATGCCTAATATGACTTGCGTAGAGTAATTTGTTCATGATATTCCAAGTAAAGATTATGCCTAAAGACATTCTTGATAAAGATGTTTTAAACTGTAAATATAAAGTTACACTCAATTCAATAATAATAAAGAGCATACCTAATCAAAAAAATACCTGTTTTCATTTGACCCAGTTACATCATCCTCAACCTTGACCGAACAGCTGTTTTAAAAAAGCATGCTCGATCGTACATTTGTTATATTAGTAGATTCTCCGAGAACGTCCTGTGGAACCACTTTGGAGGAAGATATAACATAGAAGTAAGTCGTGTACCTTTCGTCAGGTTCAATAACCGAATCCTTTTTAACGACCAATTAATGAGATTAAGCCTATTCATACTTAAAAATCACGACGACGTGAAAATATCAGATTGTTTTCGTCGGTTGATATAAAGACTTGAACGTGAAAACGCGCGGACTTAGTTAGCGTCTATGCATGTTGGTTATGAGAGTAATACCAACACTAGAAATAGAATTGAACCGTTCCACGATTAGTCAAATATTTAAATAATTCAAAGATTAGTTCTAATATACAGGGAGCAGTCAAATAAACTAAAACACAATTTTAATTTTATTAATACGGAACTTTCACATGGTTTAAAACAGAGCTTCATGCTATTTTAATAAAATACGTTACCCACCTTATAGGTAGGCAACCAACATAGCTAGCCGGAGGCAATTAAATATTTAAAATATATTTCAATTTATAAAATAATTACAAGAAATTCTAAACGGTACTTACCGTATCGTATGCAAGTGCTTTTTAAAGGGGATACGCTTAACATACCCCCATATCATCTGGTGCCAACAACGTGGTGGCATTTTTAAAAACCTATTGAGGAGTACATTGACTGCAGGTTTTTTTTGTGTCAGTCTGTTTCAGAGAACCAGAAGAATATTACGAAGAGGAGAATACTTATAAATAATTGAATTACTTGTAGAATAAAAATATAAACAGTAAAGTGTGTATTTTATTTAATTTATCAATATACATGTACATATACAGGTTGATGGTGGATGAATAAATAAACACTGGGTATAATTAAAATCATTTATTCACTGTGGCATAAAAATTAGAAACAGGTCAATATATAATTTACTGTATTATTGTACAGGGGTCGTATCTAAGCGACATTACACACATATTATTTGTTGCGCTTTTATCTATAAAAACATAAAATTACAAAATGAATACGCGATCACGGACCGGTTCAATAACCCTACCGGAATCAGCGAGCGAAGACGAATCTCCGCAAGAGCAAGGCGATACCACACAAATAGAAAAGAGCACTACAGAACAAGGAAGTGGTTCAAAGCCAGAGGAAAATAGTATGCTACAACAGATCATATGGATGATAAACGGAGTAGAGAATAAAATAGATGACACTAAACAAGAAAATAAGAATAATATGGAAAAGCTGGGGAATAGAATGGATAACAATAGAAAAGAAGACAAAGCGGAAAACAGAAATGGACCAGGTAAATAGGGGCACCGGAGAGATGGAAGTTCGGGTAGAAACCAAACTCAACAAACGAATAGACTCAACCGAAGAGAAGTGTCTGAAAGAGATAACGCGCGTCAAGCAAGCAAACAAGGATCAGAATAAGGATGCGGAAAGTGTTTTACAAAAATGTGAGAAGAGCAAAGAAGAACTAAACCGGTTGATATTAAAAGCTCAGAACACCCGCAATAATAACAACCTCATGCCTACACCAAGCTTCTTCAACGCGGGATTACGGATCGAAAACGTGGCTCACTTCAACGGTGATAGTATGTCTACTCATCCAATGGCATATTTGAATAATGTTCTGAAATACACCGAGGACGTAGCAGATTTCAAACAACAGCTCAACATAATTCGAGCGACTTTAACCAACGGAGCTGCAGATTGGTTTGAGAGAGTAGAAGATAGTTGCGAGGATTTAGAGCACTTTGCGGAGCTATTTAGAAGAAACTTTTGGAGCGAAACGCAGCAAAACAGAGCCCGCATACGCTTACTCACAGGCATATTTAAAACTGGTAAGATCTCACGCGAAGCTTACGCCTTAAAGATCTACAATTATAGTAAGCATATCGCAAATATGGATGAGTTAACCATTTCGCAGCAGCTGCTGAAACATTTTATACACACTGACACACATGCGATAATATGCCAGAATGTGACTAACATGGATAGTCTGGTGGACATACTCCGGAGATTAGACGATTTCTCGGACAGCACGAACTTGAACAGAGATTACCGAAACAACCCTAAAAACGAGAATCCACATCTAGACGCCCGACGCAATTTTGACTCAGGCCGACTAGCAGCAGATATGAATAGAAATTCACAACGCCCGCCCCTACCACAGGCTAGAACATTTAATTCTTCCAACAACCACGACTATCAAAGTCAACTTCGTTCTTATAACACATATGCGAGAAACGACCAAACAAGAACGAATGTTCCACCACTCCACAGAAATCCTAATCAATGGAGGAATAACGGAACGACTCCCGGAAATGGGAACATGCAGGCGAGGAATAATAATCCTTCAAGGCCGGACCAGCGACCGTATAACCCAAATACGCCTAGACACAATTATCAGGAACAGAACCAGCGATACTATGGTAATGCAAATAACAGACAAATAAATACCATCGGCCAGGATAGAAGATCAAACGTTGAATGGGACACACCGGTGGAAAATAGTAACACCCGAAATAATATACCAGGCACAGAGCCAGAAAAAAAAAACTACGATGGATTTGCGATCTCAAATGACAGAGACAAACCAGACTCCATGTTCTTCCAGGGATCTGAATTAGACTCACAGGATATCTCTATAAATAGTAAGTTTTTTAATAAGTTAAGTCTAGATGTAGGTTTGGGGAAGCATTTAAATAATGGTGATGTAGGAAAAATAATCACCAGTATAGAGACATTACCATTTATTACCTTTAATATAGGAAACATAGCGTTTAAGGCATTGTTAGACTCCGGGGCGGAAATTTCATTAATCAAAGAAAACATGGTAGAGCAAATACCGGATTATGTACAAAACATTATTAAAATTAAATGCACAAACATTATGTCGGCAAATAGAAGGAAAATGGGTCAAATCAACAAACGAATATGCATCGAAGTAGATATGAACGGACATAACTATGTAATGCAATTCTACATTTTAAACAACTTATTTTACGACTGCATCTTGGGAGTAGACAATATGCGAACTTTAAGAATGCATTTAAATTTTGAGAAAGAGAAGGCGATCATAGGAAAAAATGAAGTAGAACTAAACACCTTAGAAGATCTAAGGGAAATCAACGCATACCTACAATATAAGGAGGAGATTGGGTGCGACATTACAAACGTTATTATAGCAGATAGAGAAGAAAACGGGAAGGCACAAGAATACTTAGAGGAAGCCATGTTCGAACTGCCGAAGGAGAATTTGGATAAAGTGTACATGCACAACGGGATAAAAGAAGAAACAATAGAAAGCAAAATAATTAGAAATGAGTCAGACATACAAGAAATCTTAGATAAACAAAATTTAAAGGAACCTTGGATGGCAGAAAATCTTTTAGACATCCTTTCAAACAATGTGCGTCTAATCAACGACGAGGTAGTGTTCGCCAAGGACTATGAGCACAAACTACTAATTGATGATGATACTCCGCTACCTTGCAAGAACTATCCGATACCGTATCACTTCCAACAGCGAGTAAATGAAGAATTGCTGAAATTGGAAGAGGCGGATATTATCGAAAGGTCTAACACCTATTTCATTAACCCAGTGGTCTTGGTTAAGAAGAAAGACAACTCGATCCGCATCTGCATTGACGCGCGCTCTGTCAACCTGAGGATCAAACCGGAGTACGAGATGCCACAGAACATCGACGTCCTACTTACTAAATGCGGAAATAAAAGATGGTACACCAAACTGGATCTGAAGAACGCTTTTTGGCTAATACGCTTAGAGGAATCATCACGGAAATACTGTGGTTTCAACGTGAACGGAGTCACTTACCAGTTCACAGTTTGCCCGTTCGGAATCCGCAGTTCTCCCGCAGGTTTAATTAGATTCCTACACAAGATATTAGATAAGTATGAGAAATTCGCATTACATTATCTGGACGACATCATAATTTTCTCCGATGACATCGAATCTCATATGAATCATATAGAAACTATTATTCATACATTACAGGTAAATGGTATGAAGTTGAATTTAGCGAAATGTCAATTTTGTCGCAAAGAAGTAAATTATTTAGGCTACGTCGTAAATGAACAAAATATCCTACTCGACCCACAGCGATTAGAGGACATTCAAAACTATCCACGTCCTAACAAATTAAAAATGCTAAGAGGTTTCCTCGGACTGCTAAACTATTACCGAAAATTTGTCTCCAACTACAGCCAGAAGACACATACTTTACTAGCGCTACTGAAGAAAGGAGCTAAATGGAAGTGGACCTCTGAATGCGAAGAATGCTTCCAAAATTTAAAAAACAACTTTGTCGAAAATCTCAGACTGTATCACCCAGATTTTAATCTTGAATTCATTGTCAGAACAGATGCTTCTTACAACGCTATCGCCGCAGAATTAGTACAGATAAAAGACGATACTGAAATACCCATTTACTTTGCCTCACGGACGTTAAGACCATGCGAGACCCGGTATGGGATATCAGAACTCGAAATGTTAGCCGTTATCTTCGCATTAACTAAGCTCAGATACTATTTGATAGGGAAGAGGTTCGTCCTTGAAACGGATCACAAGGCCCTGTTAAACATTATGACCACCAAACTAAACAATAATCGTATATACCGTTGGACACTACTCATACAACAATATGATATGGAAATCAGATACAAGCCAGGGAAAGAAATGATCGCTGCAGACATTCTGAGTCGTAAGCATGGAGAGACCAAGACACAGAACGTACAAATCAATCTGGTACTATTAGCTCGAGAAGGAACATTTTCGTTACAGCGTATTAAAGAAGCTCAAGAAACACCCGAATTAAAACAACTCAA
The DNA here is from genome assembly GCA_963170755.1 of Amphimallon solstitiale. Taxonomy (NCBI): domain Eukaryota; kingdom Metazoa; phylum Arthropoda; class Insecta; order Coleoptera; family Scarabaeidae; genus Amphimallon; species Amphimallon solstitiale. The sequence goes on along the minus strand of OY720679.1, from coordinate 380,935 downwards.
GGAGAAACTTCAAGTAGAAAAGGAATATAAAGGAATGAAAATCCAAGAGGACCTAATAATCAAGAAAATAGGAAAAATTGAAGTATATGTCACCGACGCAAAGCACACAACTGAAATCATACGAAACATACATGAAACCTACAACCACATAGGAGCAAGGAAATGTTGGCTGGTATTTCGTGAAGCTTATTATTGTAAAAACGATGAAAAAATCATTAAAAACCTAATCCGACAATGCGGAACGTGCGAAATGGCCAAGGAGAAAAACTTCACCAATCAGAACGTTAGCCAGAGCATAATCGCAGCCGACCGACTACAATTAGTGGCCATCGACTTCATATCGAACCTTATACCAAGCACTAAAAGATATAGGAACATTCTTGTCATATGTGACATATTCTCCAAACATGTTCGTTTAATTCCGACTCAGAAATGCAACACAGAAACGGTGTTACAGGCATTACAAGAATATATTACTGAATACGGAACGCCCAACACTATCTTGGCGGACAATGCCACCTATTTCACGAATCAACGATATCAAGAGTTTCTAGACAACAGACAAATTAATTCCTATCACACATCAATCAGACATCTCCAGGCTAATCCATCGGAGAGATACATAAAAGAAGTTTTGAAATATCTCCGAATACTTTTAGTCGACTGCCACCATAAGTGGGCTAAACACATTAAACAAATTGAAGTGGTTATGAACAACACTCCCAGCACGGTACACGAATCATGTCCCATTACTATATTTACCGGGCAACCTCCGCAGAGGCCATGGAAAAGCGAAGAGATAGCTGACTTAGGACAACAATATGAATTAGTGAGACAGAAACTAATAGAAAGGAAAGATAAATGGGAAAGGAAAAAGAGAGAACAACAAAAGAGATATAAAATTTACCAGATAAACGATAAAGTCATTATACGCTCACTCAGAGTAACAGATAGAAAAAACAACATTGTTGCTAAATTACTACGACCATTTACTGGACCATTTACTATCCATAGGAAGTTGGGACTAAATACATACGAACTAATCGACGAAGAAACAGGAATCATTAAAGGCACTTATCACGTATCCATGATACACGACTCTTTGGCCGATGGTCACGAAAACGAATAAGTATCGCCCACCTGACATAAAGAGCCCAAAATTAAGGGGCATGGCGGTTGTTACAGAGGACAAACAATCGTTGGTGACTAGCAACACTACCCAAACCAGAGCTACCATAAACATCCAAAAGCCCTCACAACACCAAAACCCCAACTACAGGAAGCAATTCGGACGAACCCAACCCGAAGACATTTAAACTACTCCAAAAACCCCAGCTACAGGAAGCTATTCGGACGAACCCAACCCGAAGACATTGAAACTCTTCAGACGAGACCAATCTGAACACAACCCCAAAAATCTCTTAGAATGTTGAAGATACATACAAGAATTACCTACAACTCCCATGAAAGACACAGAGTCTTTATAAAATTACAAAGAAGAAGTTTGTCCGGAAATTAGGATATAAGAATATTAACCGTAGAAAATAGGAATTATAGAATAAGTACATTCACCTAGAATTTTAATACAAATAGAATTAGTTTGATTAGTTTTCCCCATTCCTACAAATAAGTATTTAGTAGCGCATCATGAGGTAATATAAGTTGTAAAATTTCTTTAACACCTAAATCAGAAGAGAAATTTTATACACAAGAAAAAAAAATTGTTAAGAAGAAAATTCAACACTAGAAAGAAAAAGTTAGTAAATGCAAACGATTAGAGCACAGCGTACAAAACAAGAAATGACGGAAGTCAGAAAATATGAAATAGCCGCCTTTATGAAACAAATATGAAAACTACATGTACACAAGAATGTTCATGCCGAATAATAAAAGAAGAAAAATTCAAGAAGTGATTATCGAGTGATTTAAAAAGACTAAATGTATAGAAGAATGGGCCTAGAAATAAAAATATACCACTTAGCAAAAGTATGCTTATGTAAGAAAAATTTAAACCATAAAGAAACCCATGAAAAGAGATGGTATTATGGTAAAAATAAAAATGATTACAGGTAATGTACAACCTAAAATATGTAAAATAGCACGAAAATATAGTGCACATTGGAATGATGTATATTCCACAAATAGGAAAGAGAAAAATGACAAAATGTCGAATATAATTATTACAGTAATAATCTGTGAAATAATAAAGATAATTTATGTGTATACATACACATTGGTATATTAGAGATAGGCCACCCTCATTACGAGAAGGATATACACTCGATACATCGCAGGCGAATGCAGAACAAGAAAATAAAGAATTAAGGTACAAAATAAACAATTTTCTAAAGGCAGATATAAAATACACACACACACACACAGTAAAGAAAAACGTATGTACGCTAAACAGATACTAACTAGTTTTCACAATTTAACAAATGCATAAAAATAATTAGATGCACAAACAGAATATAAAAATTTCATCTTAACACTAAACATACATTATACAGGTTTAAGTCAATAAATAAAAGTTTGAAAAATTTAACAAACACAGAACAGCTTATATTACAACATATGTTCATACAAACATACAATATGTACATCAAAGAGTTGCATAGATAATGTGTTCACCAACTATACTAAATACGAGGCCCACACGTTTATCACATCTATTTCTGACCATCACGGCATTAGCTTCCACTTTAACTGTATACAAGCAAAACAAAATTACAGAAAAACAAGAAACTTATCGCATACAAATTACGATATTTTCGAAAACGCTATTAAAGAAAAAACATGGTTAAGCTCACAGAAAGTAAACAATGCTGATATAAAATCAAACATAATCTTAACACAAATACTCTCTTGCTTGGAAATCGCTTTTCCTTTGAAGACCAAATTAATAGGAGCTAATAAAACCAGCCAACCTTTCTCGTTCAGCAATGAACTTAGACAGATTAAAGAAACTCTTTCATTAATACAAGAAACCTATAACCGCGTTGGAGGTGATGATCTTAAACAAATATTTAATTCTTACAAAAACTTTTACATCACGAAATTGAGAGAAGAGAAACGAAATAAGTACTTACGCTCTGTATACCAATCTGATAACATCCAGAAAGAGTTTTGGAACATCATCAAAAGGGAAACAGGCTCATCTAACAACTTACAACATCGGACACCATCTGCTAGTGAATTAAATAATATATTCTGTAATACGGCAAATGAGTTTTCTGCATTGCATAAAGACAACAATGAATCAATAAATTTTATAGGAAATATTCAGTATAATGAACGTTCATGTTTTCTAGTACCAGTGACACCTTTGGAAGTACAGACTATCATTCAAAACATTAAAGCGAAAGATGCTTTGGACGTATATGGCATGAATACGAAAATGCTAAAAAAATGTTCGAATTGCCTACTGGAACCACTTGCTGATTTGGTGAATGCGTGTTTTGAGCAAGGAATTGTGCCTGATAACATGAAAATTGCAAAAGTGACTCCTATTTACAAATCCGGTGACCCCTATAATCCAAAGAACTACAGACCTATTTCTGTGTTACCTACACTGTCAAAAATCCTCGAAACCGCCCTCTTACTGCGCCTCACATCATTCCTGGGAAACCACTCCATTCTAACCGGGCAACAATTTGGATTCTGTCCGGGAAAATCGACAGTGGTGTATTATCGGTTTTAAACTTTGTTTGGGATGCTATGGAGGATGGGGACGATGGTTTGGTGGTGATGTGTGATTTGTCTAAGGCCTTCGACTGCGTAAGACATGAGATTCTCTTGAAAAAACTAGATCGCTACGGCGTTCGTGGTTTAGCATCGAAGCTTTTAAAATCGTACTTCGAGAACAGAAGACAAGTTGTGTATGCAAACAATGAAATGAGTGAATCGCGACATGTTGAGCACGGAGTAGCTCAGGGGTCGCTTATTGGTACTCTTCTGTTCTGTATTTATATAAATGACTTGCCATACAATATTTCAAGCCATGTGGTATTGTACGCAGATGACACTACTTTTTTATTCAGAGGTACAGATGAAAAACAACTTAAAACGAAGGCTGAAACGACATTGTCCAGGGCTGCCACTTGGTTTGCATCCAATGGTCTTACTGTCAATGAAGCAAAGAATGTTCAATTACCATTCACCTGTAAACGTAGCAAAACACCTGCAAATGCCGGGTCTGCAAAGCTTTTAGGAATTACCCTGGATACTCGGCTGACCTGGCGGTCTCACATTGATGAACTTCATACACGTCTTTCCAGTGCTCTTTACGCCATACGGAGGTTAATAACTTTATTAAATAAGGATGCAGCAATAACGGCATACCATGCACTTTTTCATTCCCGTATGAGCTATGGTATTCAACTGTGGGGCGAATCAACACATGCTGTAGACATATTCATTCTACAAAAAAAAGCAATTCGAGCAATAGAGCAGGTCAATGGAATGACATCGTGCAGGCCTCTCTTTGTTAGAAACAAAATCATGCCTTTGCCATCAGCATACATCTTTAGACAGCTTCTTCGAGCTAAATTGGAGCTACCCACGTTAAATAGAAAAGGAGATGTGACGCAGTTGCGACTAAGATCTCAATCACAGGTTCTACTTCCGAATCACAGGTTGCAGACCACGAGTGCCAAACATAGACATCTAGAACTAGTTAATAAATTACCGAACACTTGGATTGAAAAGCCAGTGCCACAATTCAAAACATCCATTAAGAAATACTTATTAGAAAACAGCTTCTACTCGGTTACTGAGTTTTTACAAGATATCAAGAAGTTTCATTTACATTGAATTATATCTATCATTAGTACACACATACATTGTTATATAGCACACGCCTACACACATTCACACACACACGCTCACACACACACCACTTGTTTCGACGTTACCGCTGTATTTTACATGCATTTGTATTTTATATTAGTTGGTACAATAAAGCTATTCTATTCTATTCTATTCTATTCTATGACATACACATAATTCTAAAACTTAGATACTAAGGCCCTAATTATAATCACAACTAGATATAACAGTTCATTAAGAAAAAAAAAATTTGTTACATAAAATGGATACATTAATTGTTGCAAACTGTTACTAGGAAAAAAATATTTTACAGACGTTTATAACGAACGCATATTTTTACAAATAAAAATCTACCTTCGTTAAGGGGCAGATGAACTGGTCTTGTATCTTAGCCACGACCAGTCAAATATGTAAAATATGATTATTTAGATTTTCGTTCATGTTTTAAAAGATTCACTTTTGGACGAACTCTTGTACATTGTAGTTAAAATAATTATTATTGAATTGGGCATATAATTAAGGTCAAATGCGCATACAATGTGCGCAGACTCGCATCACACATAACAAAGATATAAAACATTTGTATCCTGCTCATTGGTTTACTTATAAAAATGTTTACTTTGGGTCGACAAATATGGCCATTGCAAAAGTATGATTTATAATAAAAATCGACTAAAATCGTTAAATTTGCAAATTAATAGGGATACTTCAATATCAATACTTGATGTATCATAGGTTTTTGTAAACAATTGGAAGTTTAAAACAGTGTAAATTGTGTTAGCATCATGAAATGGAACGAATGGACGTTCGCAATAAATGTCTTTATCAGGTCAAATATAACTTTAATTAGGTAAGGAAACAAACTTTTGCATACAGACATTTGGAACCAAAAGCCCTTTACATATTCAAGTACTGTACAAATAGGGCATGAGCATTATCAAGATTTCACCACATGTTTGAATATAGGTTGTCAAAAGTCACCCTTAAATAATTTTATTTTTTATAAATGAATTTTTGTCTGGTAAAAAGAAACGGAAAGGAAAGAAAGAAACGATGTAATTAAATGTTAAGAGAACCATTGTAAACGCCGTTGCATTAGAGATACACATATTGAGTATGTTGTTAGGCAAATCAAAAATTATAAAAAATAACATTTTTATGAGCAGAACTGTACTAAGAAAATCAAACGCGCTACTATTAAACTTTTGTAATGCGCGTTTAATTGTCAAAAACTAGAATTCTAAGATTGTATATAGTAGAAATAAATTTCAAAAGACTGTATGAATGCAATAAAATCGCGAAACAATAGGGTTTGCCTTTTGAAATGAACGGATGGTTGTTGACTTGATTGAATTTTGTTGGTTGCCTTGACAACCACCATACAAACATGGGAAAGTATAAAAGGACAGTACCTTGATTTAAAAGGGATTCCTTCTTAATAAAGCAACCAGTGAGGTTGGTCTAAATATTCGCGAACACCCCACATCTGTGTATCAACGTGCGGTATTCTTCATACAAAGTGCGAACTAGTGGGACTACACACATTGAAGTCCATCCTGTGTTTTCGATATTGGAAAAACCAAGGATGCAAATAACGTACTGGAAAGAAAGAAATAATCAACAAGGATATTAACTTCAACTACCAGGGAGTTAACCAAACAACAATTCAAATATATTTGAAAAAATACGAACCTGAGTCCGGCCATCTACAACGAGTCAACACATCAGAACAAGGTGCAGCCAAGAAGATAAACCAGGGCTGCCTATCAAGAGAATCAAACCGGAGGATCAAGACGTTCCTTCAACTACGAACATCTGTGGAGCCCCCTTCAAGAACGACAGCAGCGCCTGCATTCTTTCCATCCAGCGAACTTAAAGTTAAACAAACAAGAACAGTATGTAAAGTGACAATTGTATAATTTCACGTTCATTAGAAGGAACCAAGATAAACTTGTAAATGACTGATAATCAAGTCAGACTTAAGTGTAATCCGAGTTTTTTTACCAAGACTAAACGTTCATTTCTAACGTAGCCCGTTTTAAATAGTACATAATAGCCGGATAATTAAATAGTTAAACTATAATTCAAATACCATTCATGCATTTTAAATTAGACAACGATCTAAGTTTAAAACTTACGTGTCACATTAGTTTAGTTTAAGAGACGAAGAGTCAGATAATCATATTTAGAAATCCAATGTTGAATCCAATTGTTTACCATTCGTAAAGTAGACAGATTAAATATTGTTATGTGTATGCCTAATATGACTTGCGTAGAGTAATTTGTTCATGATATTCCAAGTAAAGATTATGCCTAAAGACATTCTTGATAAAGATGTTTTAAACTGTAAATATAAAGTTACACTCAATTCAATAATAATAAAGAGCATACCTAATCAAAAAAATACCTGTTTTCATTTGACCCAGTTACATCATCCTCAACCTTGACCGAACAGCTGTTTTAAAAAAGCATGCTCGATCGTACATTTGTTATATTAGTAGATTCTCCGAGAACGTCCTGTGGAACCACTTTGGAGGAAGATATAACATAGAAGTAAGTCGTGTACCTTTCGTCAGGTTCAATAACCGAATCCTTTTTAACGACCAATTAATGAGATTAAGCCTATTCATACTTAAAAATCACGACGACGTGAAAATATCAGATTGTTTTCGTCGGTTGATATAAAGACTTGAACGTGAAAACGCGCGGACTTAGTTAGCGTCTATGCATGTTGGTTATGAGAGTAATACCAACACTAGAAATAGAATTGAACCGTTCCACGATTAGTCAAATATTTAAATAATTCAAAGATTAGTTCTAATATACAGGGAGCAGTCAAATAAACTAAAACACAATTTTAATTTTATTAATACGGAACTTTCACATGGTTTAAAACAGAGCTTCATGCTATTTTAATAAAATACGTTACCCACCTTATAGGTAGGCAACCAACATAGCTAGCCGGAGGCAATTAAATATTTAAAATATATTTCAATTTATAAAATAATTACAAGAAATTCTAAACGGTACTTACCGTATCGTATGCAAGTGCTTTTTAAAGGGGATACGCTTAACATACCCCCATATCATCTGGTGCCAACAACGTGGTGGCATTTTTAAAAACCTATTGAGGAGTACATTGACTGCAGGTTTTTTTTGTGTCAGTCTGTTTCAGAGAACCAGAAGAATATTACGAAGAGGAGAATACTTATAAATAATTGAATTACTTGTAGAATAAAAATATAAACAGTAAAGTGTGTATTTTATTTAATTTATCAATATACATGTACATATACAGGTTGATGGTGGATGAATAAATAAACACTGGGTATAATTAAAATCATTTATTCACTGTGGCATAAAAATTAGAAACAGGTCAATATATAATTTACTGTATTATTGTACAGGGGTCGTATCTAAGCGACATTACACACATATTATTTGTTGCGCTTTTATCTATAAAAACATAAAATTACAAAATGAATACGCGATCACGGACCGGTTCAATAACCCTACCGGAATCAGCGAGCGAAGACGAATCTCCGCAAGAGCAAGGCGATACCACACAAATAGAAAAGAGCACTACAGAACAAGGAAGTGGTTCAAAGCCAGAGGAAAATAGTATGCTACAACAGATCATATGGATGATAAACGGAGTAGAGAATAAAATAGATGACACTAAACAAGAAAATAAGAATAATATGGAAAAGCTGGGGAATAGAATGGATAACAATAGAAAAGAAGACAAAGCGGAAAACAGAAATGGACCAGGTAAATAGGGGCACCGGAGAGATGGAAGTTCGGGTAGAAACCAAACTCAACAAACGAATAGACTCAACCGAAGAGAAGTGTCTGAAAGAGATAACGCGCGTCAAGCAAGCAAACAAGGATCAGAATAAGGATGCGGAAAGTGTTTTACAAAAATGTGAGAAGAGCAAAGAAGAACTAAACCGGTTGATATTAAAAGCTCAGAACACCCGCAATAATAACAACCTCATGCCTACACCAAGCTTCTTCAACGCGGGATTACGGATCGAAAACGTGGCTCACTTCAACGGTGATAGTATGTCTACTCATCCAATGGCATATTTGAATAATGTTCTGAAATACACCGAGGACGTAGCAGATTTCAAACAACAGCTCAACATAATTCGAGCGACTTTAACCAACGGAGCTGCAGATTGGTTTGAGAGAGTAGAAGATAGTTGCGAGGATTTAGAGCACTTTGCGGAGCTATTTAGAAGAAACTTTTGGAGCGAAACGCAGCAAAACAGAGCCCGCATACGCTTACTCACAGGCATATTTAAAACTGGTAAGATCTCACGCGAAGCTTACGCCTTAAAGATCTACAATTATAGTAAGCATATCGCAAATATGGATGAGTTAACCATTTCGCAGCAGCTGCTGAAACATTTTATACACACTGACACACATGCGATAATATGCCAGAATGTGACTAACATGGATAGTCTGGTGGACATACTCCGGAGATTAGACGATTTCTCGGACAGCACGAACTTGAACAGAGATTACCGAAACAACCCTAAAAACGAGAATCCACATCTAGACGCCCGACGCAATTTTGACTCAGGCCGACTAGCAGCAGATATGAATAGAAATTCACAACGCCCGCCCCTACCACAGGCTAGAACATTTAATTCTTCCAACAACCACGACTATCAAAGTCAACTTCGTTCTTATAACACATATGCGAGAAACGACCAAACAAGAACGAATGTTCCACCACTCCACAGAAATCCTAATCAATGGAGGAATAACGGAACGACTCCCGGAAATGGGAACATGCAGGCGAGGAATAATAATCCTTCAAGGCCGGACCAGCGACCGTATAACCCAAATACGCCTAGACACAATTATCAGGAACAGAACCAGCGATACTATGGTAATGCAAATAACAGACAAATAAATACCATCGGCCAGGATAGAAGATCAAACGTTGAATGGGACACACCGGTGGAAAATAGTAACACCCGAAATAATATACCAGGCACAGAGCCAGAAAAAAAAAACTACGATGGATTTGCGATCTCAAATGACAGAGACAAACCAGACTCCATGTTCTTCCAGGGATCTGAATTAGACTCACAGGATATCTCTATAAATAGTAAGTTTTTTAATAAGTTAAGTCTAGATGTAGGTTTGGGGAAGCATTTAAATAGTGGTGATGTAGGAAAAATAATCACCAGTATAGAGACATTACCATTTATTACCTTTAATATAGGAAACATAGCGTTTAAGGCATTGTTAGACTCCGGGGCGGAAATTTCATTAATCAAAGAAAACATGGTAGAGCAAATACCGGATTATGTACAAAACATTATTAAAATTAAATGCACAAACATTATGTCGGCAAATAGAAGGAAAATGGGTCAAATCAACAAACGAATATGCATCGAAGTAGATATGAACGGACATAACTATGTAATGCAATTCTACATTTTAAACAACTTATTTTACGACTGCATCTTGGGAGTAGACAATATGCGAACTTTAAGAATGCATTTAAATTTTGAGAAAGAGAAGGCGATCATAGGAAAAAATGAAGTAGAACTAAACACCTTAGAAGATCTAAGGGAAATCAACGCATACCTACAATATAAGGAGGAGATTGGGTGCGACATTACAAACGTTATTATAGCAGATAGAGAAGAAAACGGGAAGGCACAAGAATACTTAGAGGAAGCCATGTTCGAACTGCCGAAGGAGAATTTGGATAAAGTGTACATGCACAACGGGATAAAAGAAGAAACAATAGAAAGCAAAATAATTAGAAATGAGTCAGACATACAAGAAATCTTAGATAAACAAAATTTAAAGGAACCTTGGATGGCAGAAAATCTTTTAGACATCCTTTCAAACAATGTGCGTCTAATCAACGACGAGGTAGTGTTCGCCAAGGACTATGAGCACAAACTACTAATTGATGATGATACTCCGCTACCTTGCAAGAACTATCCGATACCGTATCACTTCCAACAGCGAGTAAATGAAGAATTGCTGAAATTGGAAGAGGCGGATATTATCGAAAGGTCTAACACCTATTTCATTAACCCAGTGGTCTTGGTTAAGAAGAAAGACAACTCGATCCGCATCTGCATTGACGCGCGCTCTGTCAACCTGAGGATCAAACCGGAGTACGAGATGCCACAGAACATCGACGTCCTACTTACTAAATGCGGAAATAAAAGATGGTACACCAAACTGGATCTGAAGAACGCTTTTTGGCTAATACGCTTAGAGGAATCATCACGGAAATACTGTGGTTTCAACGTGAACGGAGTCACTTACCAGTTCACAGTTTGCCCGTTCGGAATCCGCAGTTCTCCCGCAGGTTTAATTAGATTCCTACACAAGATATTAGATAAGTATGAGAAATTCGCATTACATTATCTGGACGACATCATAATTTTCTCCGATGACATCGAATCTCATATGAATCATATAGAAACTATTATTCATACATTACAGGTAAATGGTATGAAGTTGAATTTAGCGAAATGTCAATTTTGTCGCAAAGAAGTAAATTATTTAGGCTACGTCGTAAATGAACAAAATATCCTACTCGACCCACAGCGATTAGAGGACATTCAAAACTATCCACGTCCTAACAAATTAAAAATGCTAAGAGGTTTCCTCGGACTGCTAAACTATTACCGAAAATTTGTCTCCAACTACAGCCAGAAGACACATACTTTACTAGCGCTACTGAAGAAAGGAGCTAAATGGAAGTGGACCTCTGAATGCGAAGAATGCTTCCAAAATTTAAAAAACAACTTTGTCGAAAATCTCAGACTGTATCACCCAGATTTTAATCTTGAATTCATTGTCAGAACAGATGCTTCTTACAACGCTATCGCCGCAGAATTAGTACAGATAAAAGACGATACTGAAATACCCATTTACTTTGCCTCACGGACGTTAAGACCATGCGAGACCCGGTATGGGATATCAGAACTCGAAATGTTAGCCGTTATCTTCGCATTAACTAAGCTCAGATACTATTTGATAGGGAAGAGGTTCGTCCTTGAAACGGATCACAAGGCCCTGTTAAACATTATGACCACCAAACTAAACAATAATCGTATATACCGTTGGACACTACTCATACAACAATATGATATGGAAATCAGATACAAGCCAGGGAAAGAAATGATCGCTGCAGACATTCTGAGTCGTAAGCATGGAGAGACCAAGGCACAGAACGTACAAATCAATCTGGTACTATTAGCTCGAGAAGGAACATTTTCGTTACAGCGTATTAAAGAAGCTCAAGAAACACCCGAATTAAAACAACTCAAGGAGAAACTTCAAGTAGAAAAGGAATATAAAGGAATGAAAATCCAAGAGGACCTAATAATCAAGAAAATAGGAAAAATTGAAGTATATGTCACCGACGCAAAGCACACAACTGAAATCATACGAAACATACATGAAACCTACAACCACATAGGAGCAAGGAAATGTTGGCTGGTATTTCGTGAAGCTTATTATTGTAAAAACGATGAAAAAATCATTAAAAACCTAATCCGACAATGCGGAACGTGCGAAATGGCCAAGGAGAAAAACTTCACCAATCAGAACGTTAGCCAGAGCATAATCGCAGCCGACCGACTACAATTAGTGGCCATCGACTTCATATCGAACCTTATACCAAGCACTAAAAGATATAGGAACATTCTTGTCATATGTGACATATTCTCCAAACATGTTCGTTTAATTCCGACTCAGAAATGCAACACAGAAACGGTGTTACAGGCATTACAAGAATATATTACTGAATACGGAACGCCCAACACTATCTTGGCGGACAATGCCACCTATTTCACGAATCAACGATATCAAGAGTTTCTAGACAACAGACAAATTAATTCCTATCACACATCAATCAGACATCTCCAGGCTAATCCATCGGAGAGATACATAAAAGAAGTTTTGAAATATCTCCGAATACTTTTAGTCGACTGCCACCATAAGTGGGCTAAACACATTAAACAAATTGAAGTGGTTATGAACAACACTCCCAGCACGGTACACGAATCATGTCCCATTACTATATTTACCGGGCAACCTCCGCAGAGGCCATGGAAAAGCGAAGAGATAGCTGACTTAGGACAACAATATGAATTAGTGAGACAGAAACTAATAGAAAGGAAAGATAAATGGGAAAGGAAAAAGAGAGAACAACAAAAGAGATATAAAATTTACCAGATAAACGATAAAGTCATTATACGCTCACTCAGAGTAACAGATAGAAAAAACAACATTGTTGCTAAATTACTACGACCATTTACTGGACCATTTACTATCCATAGGAAGTTGGGACTAAATACATACGAACTAATCGACGAAGAAACAGGAATCATTAAAGGCACTTATCACGTATCCATGATACACGACTCTTTGGCCGATGGTCACGAAAACGAATAAGTATCGCCCACCTGACATAAAGAGCCCAAAATTAAGGGGCATGGCGGTTGTTACAGAGGACAAACAATCGTTGGTGACTAGCAACACTACCCAAACCAGAGCTACCATAAACATCCAAAAGCCCTCACAACACCAAAACCCCAACTACAGGAAGCAATTCGGACGAACCCAACCCGAAGACATTTAAACTACTCCAAAAACCCCAGCTACAGGAAGCTATTCGGACGAACCCAACCCGAAGACATTGAAACTCTTCAGACGAGACCAATCTGAACACAACCCCAAAAATCTCTTAGAATGTTGAAGATACATACAAGAATTACCTACAACTCCCATGAAAGACACAGAGTCTTTATAAAATTACAAAGAAGAAGTTTGTCCGGAAATTAGGATATAAGAATATTAACCGTAGAAAATAGGAATTATAGAATAAGTACATTCACCTAGAATTTTAATACAAATAGAATTAGTTTGATTAGTTTTCCCCATTCCTACAAATAAGTATTTAGTAGCGCATCATGAGGTAATATAAGTTGTAAAATTTCTTTAACACCTAAATCAGAAGAGAAATTTTATACACAAGAAAAAAAAATTGTTAAGAAGAAAATTCAACACTAGAAAGAAAAAGTTAGTAAATGCAAACGATTAGAGCACAGCGTACAAAACAAGAAATGACGGAAGTCAGAAAATATGAAATAGCCGCCTTTATGAAACAAATATGAAAACTACATGTACACAAGAATGTTCATGCCGAATAATAAAAGAAGAAAAATTCAAGAAGTGATTATCGAGTGATTTAAAAAGACTAAATGTATAGAAGAATGGGCCTAGAAATAAAAATATACCACTTAGCAAAAGTATGCTTATGTAAGAAAAATTTAAACCATAAAGAAACCCATGAAAAGAGATGGTATTATGGTAAAAATAAAAATGATTACAGGTAATGTACAACCTAAAATATGTAAAATAGCACGAAAATATAGTGCACATTGGAATGATGTATATTCCACAAATAGGAAAGAGAAAAATGACAAAATGTCGAATATAATTATTACAGTAATAATCTGTGAAATAATAAAGATAATTTATGTGTATACATACACATTGGTATATTAGAGATAGGCCACCCTCATTACGAGAAGGATATACACTCGATACATCGCAGGCGAATGCAGAACAAGAAAATAAAGAATTAAGGTACAAAATAAACAATTTTCTAAAGGCAGATATAAAATACACACACACACACACAGTAAAGAAAAACGTATGTACGCTAAACAGATACTAACTAGTTTTCACAATTTAACAAATGCATAAAAATAATTAGATGCACAAACAGAATATAAAAATTTCATCTTAACACTAAACATACATTATACAGGTTTAAGTCAATAAATAAAAGTTTGAAAAATTTAACAAACACAGAACAGCTTATATTACAACATATGTTCATACAAACATACAATATGTACATCAAAGAGTTGCATAGATAATGTGTTCACCAACTATACTAAATACGAGGCCCACACGTTTATCACATCTATTTCTGACCATCACGGCATTAGCTTCCACTTTAACTGTATACAAGCAAAACAAAATTACAGAAAAACAAGAAACTTATCGCATACAAATTACGATATTTTCGAAAACGCTATTAAAGAAAAAACATGGTTAAGCTCACAGAAAGTAAACAATGCTGATATAAAATCAAACATAATCTTAACACAAATACTCTCTTGCTTGGAAATCGCTTTTCCTTTGAAGACCAAATTAATAGGAGCTAATAAAACCAGCCAACCTTTCTCGTTCAGCAATGAACTTAGACAGATTAAAGAAACTCTTTCATTAATACAAGAAACCTATAACCGCGTTGGAGGTGATGATCTTAAACAAATATTTAATTCTTACAAAAACTTTTACATCACGAAATTGAGAGAAGAGAAACGAAATAAGTACTTACGCTCTGTATACCAATCTGATAACATCCAGAAAGAGTTTTGGAACATCATCAAAAGGGAAACAGGCTCATCTAACAACTTACAACATCGGACACCATCTGCTAGTGAATTAAATAATATATTCTGTAATACGGCAAATGAGTTTTCTGCATTGCATAAAGACAACAATGAATCAATAAATTTTATAGGAAATATTCAGTATAATGAACGTTCATGTTTTCTAGTACCAGTGACACCTTTGGAAGTACAGACTATCATTCAAAACATTAAAGCGAAAGATGCTTTGGACGTATATGGCATGAATACGAAAATGCTAAAAAAATGTTCGAATTGCCTACTGGAACCACTTGCTGATTTGGTGAATGCGTGTTTTGAGCAAGGAATTGTGCCTGATAACATGAAAATTGCAAAAGTGACTCCTATTTACAAATCCGGTGACCCCTATAATCCAAAGAACTACAGACCTATTTCTGTGTTACCTACACTGTCAAAAATCCTCGAAACCGCCCTCTTACTGCGCCTCACATCATTCCTGGGAAACCACTCCATTCTAACCGGGCAACAATTTGGATTCTGTCCGGGAAAATCGACAGTGGTGTATTATCGGTTTTAAACTTTGTTTGGGATGCTATGGAGGATGGGGACGATGGTTTGGTGGTGATGTGTGATTTGTCTAAGGCCTTCGACTGCGTAAGACATGAGATTCTCTTGAAAAAACTAGATCGCTACGGCGTTCGTGGTTTAGCATCGAAACTTTTAAAATCGTACTTCGAGAACAGAAGACAAGTTGTGTATGCAAACAATGAAATGAGTGAATCGCGACATGTTGAGCACGGAGTAGCTCAGGGGTCGCTTATTGGTCCTCTTCTGTTCTGTATTTATATAAATGACTTGCCATACAATATTTCAAGCCATGTGGTATTGTACGCAGATGACACTACTTTTTTATTCAGAGGTACAGATGAAAAACAACTTAAAACGAAGGCTGAAACGACATTGTCCAGGGCTGCCACTTGGTTTGCATCCAATGGTCTTACTGTCAATGAAGCAAAGAATGTTCAATTACCATTCACCTGTAAACGTAGCAAAACACCTGCAAATGCCGGGTCTGCAAAGCTTTTAGGAATTACCCTGGATACTCGGCTGACCTGGCGGTCTCACATTGATGAACTTCATACACGTCTTTCCAGTGCTCTTTACGCCATACGGAGGTTAATAACTTTATTAAATAAGGATGCAGCAATAACGGCATACCATGCACTTTTTCATTCCCGTATGAGCTATGGTATTCAACTGTGGGGCGAATCAACACATGCTGTAGACATATTCATTCTACAAAAAAAAGCAATTCGAGCAATAGAGCAGGTCAATGGAATGACATCGTGCAGGCCTCTCTTTGTTAGAAACAAAATCATGCCTTTGCCATCAGCATACATCTTTAGACAGCTTCTTCGAGCTAAATTGGAGCTACCCACGTTAAATAGAAAAGGAGATGTGACGCAGTTGCGACTAAGATCTCAATCACAGGTTCTACTTCCGAATCACAGGTTGCAGACCACGAGTGCCAAACATAGACATCTAGAACTATTTAATAAATTACCGAACACTTGGATTGAAAAGCCAGTGCCACAATTCAAAACATCCATTAAGAAATACTTATTAGAAAACAGCTTCTACTCGGTTACTGAGTTTTTACAAGATATCAAGAAGTTTCATTTACATTGAATTATATCTATCATTAGTACACACATACATTGTTATATAGCACACGCCTACACACATTCACACACACACGCTCACACACACACCACTTGTTTCGACGTTACCGCTGTATTTTACATGCATTTGTATTTTATATTAGTTGGTACAATAAAGCTATTCTATTCTATTCTATTCTATTCTATGACATACACATAATTCTAAAACTTAGATACTAAGGCCCTAATTATAATCACAACTAGATATAACAGTTCATTAAGAAAAAAAAAATTTGTTACATAAAATGGATACATTAATTGTTGCAAACTGTTACTAGGAAAAAAATATTTTACAGACGTTTATAACGAACGCATATTTTTACAAATAAAAATCTACCTTCGTTAAGGGGCAGATGAACTGGTCTTGTATCTTAGCCACGACCAGTCAAATATGTAAAATATGATTATTTAGATTTTCGTTCATGTTTTAAAAGATTCACTTTTGGACGAACTCTTGTACATTGTAGTTAAAATAATTATTATTGAATTGGGCATATAATTAAGGTCAAATGCGCATACAATGTGCGCAGACTCGTATCACACATAACAAAGATATAAAACATTTGTATCCTGCTCATTGGTTTACTTATAAAAATGTTTACTTTGGGTCGACAAATATGGCCATTGCAAAAGTATGATTTATAATAAAAATCGACTAAAATCGTTAAATTTGCAAATTAATAGGGATACTTCAATATCAATACTTGATGTATCATAGGTTTTTGTAAACAATTGGAAGTTTAAAACAGTGTAAATTGTGTTAGCATCATGAAATGGAACGAATGGACGTTCGCAATAAATGTCTTTATCAGGTCAAATATAACTTTAATTAGGTAAGGAAACAAACTTTTGCATACAGACATTTGGAACCAAAAGCCCTTTACATATTCAAGTACTGTACAAATAGGGCATGAGCATTATCAAGATTTCACCACATGTTTGAATATAGGTTGTCAAAAGTCACCCTTAAATAATTTTATTTTTTATAAATGAATTTTTGTCTGGTAAAAAGAAACGGAAAGGAAAGAAAGAAACGATGTAATTAAATGTTAAGAGAACCATTGTAAACGCCGTTGCATTAGAGATACACATATTGAGTATGTTGTTAGGCAAATCAAAAATTATAAAAAATAACATTTTTATGAGCAGAACTGTACTAAGAAAATCAAACGCGCTACTATTAAACTTTTGTAATGCGCGTTTAATTGTCAAAAACTAGAATTCTAAGATTGTATATAGTAGAAATAAATTTCAAAAGACTGTATGAATGCAATAAAATCGCGAAACAATAGGGTTTGCCTTTTGAAATGAACGGATGGTTGTTGACTTGATTGAATTTTGTTGGTTGCCTTGACAACCACCATACAAACATGGGAAAGTATAAAAGGACAGTACCTTGATTTAAAAGGGATTCCTTCTTAATAAAGCAACCAGTGAGGTTGGTCTAAATATTCGCGAACACCCCACATCTGTGTATCAACGTGCGGTATTCTTCATACAAAGTGCGAACTAGTGGGACTACACACATTGAAGTCCATCCTGTGTTTTCGATATTGGAAAAACCAAGGATGCAAATAACGTACTGGAAAGAAAGAAATAATCAACAAGGATATTAACTTCAACTACCAGGGAGTTAACCAAACAACAATTCAAATATATTTGAAAAAATACGAACCTGAGTCCGGCCATCTACAACGAGTCAACACATCAGAACAAGGTGCAGCCAAGAAGATAAACCAGGGCTGCCTATCAAGAGAATCAAACCGGAGGATCAAGACGTTCCTTCAACTACGAACATCTGTGGAGCCCCCTTCAAGAACGACAGCAGCGCCTGCATTCTTTCCATCCAGCGAACTTAAAGTTAAACAAACAAGAACAGTATGTAAAGTGACAATTGTATAATTATTTCACGTTCATTAGAAGGAACCAAGATAAACTTGTAAATGACTGATAATCAAGTCAGACTTAAGTGTAATCCGAGTTTTTTTACCAAGACTAAACGTTCATTTCTAACGTAGCCCGTTTTAAATAGTACATAATAGCCGGATAATTTGCTACCCCCTTGTATATAAATTATAATTGGCCAAGGCCCTAAACAAATTCGGTACCCAAATTCCAAGAAGGTAGTAAGTTAGACACCACCACGGTAATTAACCTTCTATTTAAATTTAGAGAGACGCTGGCCTATTTATTAATCACCAACTTATAACACTCTAGTCTTACCTCTTACTTCCCCAAGGGTCGATGTTAAATATGGGAGTCAGCACTGCCTCCCGCTACAGTCAGAGAAGGGCGAGTTCGAGCACCGTACTAAGTCGAAGGTTAAGTTGTCAGGGCGCCTATCCGTAAAAATATGCTAAGCCCAACAGATATTCAGACCCCGGACCAGATCCAATGTAAAACTCCCCAGGTGATAAGAAAATAAGACCAACACACGCTCATTCAAACTTAACAAACAGTTTATTGAAATTTAATCACAGATCTCAACAGCGCATTCCAATTACTGTACATATCCGGCTATATTATATAATCTTTGATTTTCAAGAGATATATAGAACAAAGGAAAAAAAACAGTGAAAAGTAAATCACAAGCGCAACTCAGTTGCCAGTATTAAATTCTGAAGGATTAATTAAAATTTAAATGGCCACCCAAGGTGATCCACAACTCAAAATTATCAATGACGTACAATTACATAATTTAAGAAATTCGAAATGGTGAACACAAGAAACAATCTTAAAATTAAAATTAATTAACCAACAATATTCTTACAAGCACACAGTTATAAGGCAACTTGCCGGAAGTCCCTCCAAAGTCGAACAGTTTGATCGTGATTTGCAACACGTCAACACAAAAATAAAACACTCTGTATACCAGAGGCAACCGACAATCTATTCGACATCAGAGTGCAGACTCTAAGTTATAAGTATATAATTCTATTAAAAAAAAAGCGCTAGTTAACTATGCTTTACATAAGAAAATGTGATTCGAGTAAATTCAAAAATTTCTTACGAGATTGTACAAAAATAAATTACAATGGTTGACTAAATGCACTAAATAACAACTAAGAAGTTACACAAGACAGATGTGAGGCTACACTGCCCATACACATCCAAAATTTAGTTCAAATTCTGAGTCCAAAAATAAAAAGGCTACGTAACGTCTCCAAAAATGTCAAAGTAACCTCCAAATTGAGGTCACTATAATTAATAAAACTACGTTGATTTAATTAATTCAAAACATAAGGCTCATATGCCACAAGAAGTTAAAATAGGAAATTACGATGACTTATTTAATTAGCTAGGCCGGAAAATTGAAATTTACTGTTCAAAGTACACGATATTGACATAAATTTTACCAAAACTGTTTAGTCAATAAACTCTACACTCTGGATAATATCAGAGAAATTTACACAGACACAGTACCTTAAAGAAAGTCACATCCACAGCTACCAACATGATACCTTCTACGGATCCACACGTTACAAGGAATCTGCTCGCCTATCTTCGGCTAACGACATCTCAAGAAAATAGCGTATGAAGGCTACAGAATTCCAATAATCTGTACCTTAAATATGTCTTCACCGCAAGATCCAGCAATAAATTTCCTGGCACCGTAAGATTACCATAGCACGTGGTTCTTAAATCTTAACCACAACAAAAGTGCTCAAATGAGGTCTAGGCCATGCACCACACTAACCGCTATATTTGAAGATAGAAACAACACAAATTAAAATCGATTAGACACGTGGAAAAAAATACTTACAGCAATTAAACAATTCCTAGCCAAGAAGAAAATATCCTCGCAAGATTCAATCAAAACGCCAAAATCCAATAATAACACTTGAGAAGTACTATAACATCCGCTTTTGTAAGCGATTACAGACGATAAACCTCCTAACTCTCCAACATTCTCAAGTAAAGCTAAGGAAATTGCTTCTGCTCTTGTGGTATTTAACCCTTCCTCGACGACCGTTAAAGTGCAAGAGAAAGACTCTAACATGTCAAAGCCCGACCATCAAACGGAACACGACAATTGCTCTAGAAGACCGAACGACCCAATCTGATATTTTAAACGTATGACAAAAATGCAGGTTCAAATGACCATAGAAATATGGAAAATAATTATAAATAATTTGTTACATAACTCTAGGCCCAAAAGAAGCACTAAAACTAAATTAGCAACAAATAAAGAAAACAAATTTATTAAATAAAACAACGTACGCCATCTACCCGTCAATGCATGTATACGCCACACACACCTGCGATAAGGCAGAACGCGTGCAATAGGAATCTTAAGCAAATCTACACCAGATGGCAGTAGTAGTAGGAAGATGACATAAATTTAATCCAAAATAAATTACGTATTCCACGACAACTAAAATAATCCATTAAAGGATAAAATACAACAAAAAAAATTGTAACAAATTCCTCCCTCACCCCAAAAGGTTATTTACTTGTAAATTACCGTTAAGCCAAGAGTTATGAAACCAGGAACTGGACTGTGTGTAACACAACATATAAACATACGATACAATAGAACCAAGTAAAAGTCGACAACGACTAGGCAAAAAGGAAAGACAAGAGTGCGCGACCATGTCCGACAGCAAACGCAGCATCACCAAACGCTTGACCAAAACCACCACGCGACAAACGTACATTCCGGAAACACAACAACTGAAGATCGCCAAACAAAATAGACATAGCAAAAAGGAGTTTAAAGTCTGGACCGGCGTTGTCCCGACTGAAACGCTGAAGGCGAGCGATAAAGCCATAAGGCGAAAGTCAATATCAAATCCTGGAGGTAACATTTTGACAATAACAATAGCAAAAAGGTCGCCAGGACACGACCCTTGGAAGGCTGAGAACTATCAAATAAAGACCGTTCTTCTTTATACCTTCGCAAATAAACGTCTAATCAGAGCGAAAAAGTCAGTACGACACATACAACACGATAAAATAACTATCAAATGCAAATTCTAGACCATACGATACGTAACATAATCCCAAAATGGTAAAGGTTCTAGAACTGCTATACGGTACGGAAGTCATAAAATCGTTAATACTTAATCGTAAGCGATACGAAAGTCATATTTGGTACGGAACGTCACAATCTGTACGGCAGAGTCGAGATCGGTACAAAAGTCAAAATCGGTACGAAATACATAACTATAAAAGTTACACGGAAGTCGAAAATAACTTAACTGACGTAAGTTATACGGTACTCAAAAGTAACATACAGAGTTACACGAAATTAATCCACCCAATTCAATCGTCGCTGTGTGGGCTATCGACAAAACATAGGGAGAACATCCCAGATCAGAACACGCAAGGAAATACGTCGAACCCACGACAACTAAAATTGAAGATGTTAAAAGAAACGGGGGAAAACAGAAAATTTTCGGGACACCTTTTACGCCCAGGCATAAAACCCACAGGTATATTCTTAAGGCCTACCTGCAAACCAAAAGACTTGCAAGAGTTCAATCATCGTTAGGTTGTGCTTTAAGATGTTCAACACTCCATGTACCCGGAACAAAAAAACTACAAGCTCGGAGATATACTTCCTGGATCGATCACAAAATTAAAGTCCAAGAAACATTAGCAGATTATCAATAACTACAATAAACCAAAATAAAAGTCCGCTAAATTCACCAAGAAATCACAAGTGGCTCATACAACACCACTAACTGGACTATAGATCGTAACAGAGCTTATTCATGATGATAATTGACAACTGAACTCATACGGAAGATAACGAACAAAGGTTCGTTACAGGAAATCAAAAGATTTCAAGACATACAACACACAAGTGTAAAAGTTACTAAGGACCACAAAACTAAACAATACATATGGGAAAACTCTAATAACCATGAAAGGAAAGATGGATACTGCTATCTCATGAAGCAATTAAACCAAGGTAAGAATACAATTACACCCGTTGACTTTTGACGTGCAGATACAAATTATCCCACATATGTGGTTACAAAATACGGTACGAGACGATACTCCAAAACGATACGATAACCTTCCATTTGGTTCAAAAATCCCGAATTATACGGAAACTATACGGTACTATACTATAAATTAGGTGAACAGGTAGAAGGCTCCACACGATAAGCCAAACTGTAAAAGTGAAATTCAAACAGGTTTACACTTCACGAAGATAGGGAAAAGGGGTCGAGAAAATTAAATTATCCCAATACGTAACTACAAATATTTCTGAAATTAGACAAACGAAAAATGATCATACTCTGGACAATCACATACACTTTAAAAACATCTCTTTTGAACATCAACCGCCAAACTGCACACATGGCCTATCAAATTTGTTAGAGTACTCAACATAAGAAACATTGTAGCGCAATCTATCCACAACATAACAGAATGAACTAATGGTATCAACAATATTAACGATAACAACGGCATGAACGGTACGGAAAGGCGTTATCGGAAATAATAATACGAAAATATACCAGATATCAAAATTCATTCCAATCAAACATACAAAAACAGATTGTAAAAGTAATATTCACGAAAGGTCAAGACAACTGAAGACCACACAAACACAGCCAAAGCCAAATCTTAAAAGCGATTCAAATTATCCGCAATAACATTAAGAAGTGACAAATCCCATATAATCCCATATTATTATTATTAAACAACCTATTACACGATATCTATTATTACTATTATTCTACTATTAACTCAAGGGCGATACAACAACAAAAAAAAACTATGAGACTGACTGCATAAGCGATGACCCACAGTGACGAAACAGATTCGAAAATATTAATTCTACTAACTAACGAAATAATTAAGTTCAAAACAAAGATAGATTAACACATACAAGTCCTACTACCAAAAATAGTAAAATCACGAAATATTATCAAACAGATCCAATAAGTACTCTAAACATTCATACAAAACAATCAACCGCCATTTTGAAGGTCAGAACCACTATGCCGGTAGCCTACACAAGATACACAAAGTTGTAAAATACCAAGTCACAACCAAAAGACTTAAACTCGAAATTTTTTACAGAAATATTACTCAAAAATATTTAAAAGACGGAAATTTCTCTCAAACAATTTGGCCCTATACTTCGCAATTGGTTCTCAGATTTCCAATACTGTTATTTAACAATGTATACGGTAAGTGCTTAAATGTACGAAAATAATCAAATATACGGAAGCATTCAGATATACAGAAACGTTCAAAAGTACGGAACATACATTAGCGATAAAGTATCAAACATTCTACATGCAGTAACTAAGGGCCAAAAGTACACATAACATTCGAAATCACACACAACGTAAGACGTAACTGTAGTATAAGCTGGGATATACTTTACTTTTACTCAAACAAAAAAAAATATGACAAGGTCTCCAATGCTGAAATTAACTAATTCCTGAAAATGCCTCAAAAGTTTCTGAAATTCCCAAAATCCAAAATTCTTGATTTATTAAAAAAACTAATTTTTTTTCCCTTCAAAAAGGCCTCACAATGTTGGCCGCTAAAACCCTTTTTTTTTAAAAACGAAATTCTTTTCTAAGGCCCCACACGTTGGCGCGCCAAAAACCTTGCTACCCTCTTGTATATAAATTATAATTGGCCAAGGCCCTAAACAAATTCGGTACCCAAATTCCAAGAAGGTAGTAAGTTAGACACCACCACGGTAATTAACCTTCTATTTAAATTTAGAGAGACGCTTGTCTATTTATTAATCACCAACTTATAACACTCTAGTCTTACCTCTTACTTCCCCAAGGGTCAATGTTAAATATGGGAGTCAGCACTGCCTCCAGCTACAGTCAGAGAAGGGCGAGTTCGAGCACCGTACTAAGTCGAAGGTTAAGTTGTCAGGGCGCCTATCCGTAAAAATATGCTAAGCCCAACAGATATTCAGACCCCGGACCAGATCCAATGTAAAACTCCCCAGGTGATAAGAAAATAAGACCAACACACGCTCATTCAAACTTAACAAACAGTTTATTGAAATTTAATCACAGATCTCAACAGCGCATTCCAATTACTGTACATATCCGGCTATATTATATAATCTTTGATTTTCAAGAGATATATAGAACAAAGGAAAAAAACAGTGAAAAGTAAATCACAAGCGCAACTCAGTTGCCAGTATTAAATTCTGAAGGATTAATTAAAATTTAAATGGTCACCCAAGGTGATCCACATCTCAAAATTATCAATGACGTACAATTACATAATTTAAGAAATTCGAAATGGTGAACACAAGAAACAATCTTAAAATTAAAATTAATTAACCAACAATATTCTTACAAGCACACAGTTATAAGGCAACTTGCCGGAAGTCCCTCCAAAGTCGAACAGTTTGATCGTGATTTGCAACACGTCAACACAAAAATAAAACACTCTGTATACCAGAGGCAACCGACAATCTATTCGACATCAGAGTGCAGACTCTAAGTTATAAGTATCTAATTCTATTAAAAAAAAAGCGCTAGTTAACTATGCTTTACATAAGGAAATGTGATTCGATTAAATTCAAAAATTTCTTACGAGATTGTACAAAAATAAATTACAATGGTTGACTAAATGCACTAAATAACAACTAAGAAGTTACACAAGACAGATGTGAGGCTACACTGCCAATACACATCCAAAATTTAGTTCAAATTCTGAGTCCAAAAATAAAAAGGCTACGTAACGTCTCCAAAAATGTCAAAGTAACCTCCAAATTGAGGTCACTATAATTAATAAAACTACGTTAATTTAATTAATTCAAAACATAAGGCTCATATGCCACAAGAAGTTAAAATAGGAAATTACGATGACTTATTTAATTAGCTAGGCCGGAAAATTGAAATTTACTGTTCGAAGTACACGATATTGACATAAATTTTACCAAAACTGTTTAGTCAATAAACTCTACACTCTGGATAATATCAGAGAAATTTACACAGACACAGTACCTTAAAGAAAGTCACATCCACAGCTACCAACATGATACCTTCTACGGATCCACACGTTACAAGGAATCTGCTCGCCTATCTTCGGCTAACGACATCTCAAGAAAATAGCGTATGAAGGCTACAGAATTCCAATAATCTGTACCTTAAATATGTCTTCACCGCAAGATCCAGCAATAAATTTCCTGGCACCGTAAGATTACCATAGCACGTGGTTCTTAAATCTTAACCACAACAAAAGTGCTCAAATGAGGTCTAGGCCATGCACCACACTAACCGCTATATTTGAAGATAGAAACAACACAAATTAAAATCGATTAGACACGTGGAAAAAAATACTTACAGCAATTAAACAATTCCTAGCCAAGAAGAAAATATCCTCGCAAGATTCAATCAAAACGCCAAAATCCAATAATAACACTTGAGAAGTACTATAACATCCGCTTTTGTAAGCGATTACAGACGATAAACCTCCAAACTCTCCAACATTCTCAAGTAAAGCTAAGGAAATTGCTTCTGCTCTTGTGGTATTTAACCCTTCCTCGACGACCGTTAAAGTGCAAGAGAAAGACTCTAACATGTCAAAGCCCGACCATCAAACGGAACACGACAATTGCTCTAGAAGACCGAACGACCCAATCTGATATTTTAAACGTATGACAAAAATGCAGGTTCAAATGACCATAGAAATATGGAAAATAATTATAAATAATTTGTTACATAACTCTAGGCCCAAAAGAAGCACTAAAACTAAATTAGCAACAAATAAAGAAAACAAATTTATTAAATAAAACAACGTACGCCATCTACCCGTCAATGCATGTATACGCCACACACACCTGCGATAAGGCAGAACGCGTGCAATAGGAATCTTAAGCAAATCTACACCAGATGGCAGTAGTAGTAGGAAGATGACATAAATTTAATCCAAAATAAATTACGTATTCCACGACAACTAAAATAATCCATTAAAGGATAAAATACAACAAAAAAAATTGTAACAAATTAAATAGTTAAACTATAATTCAAATACCATTCATGCATTTTAAATTAGACAACGATCTAAGTTTAAAACTTACGTGTCACATTAGTTTAGTTTAAGAGACGAAGAGTCAGATAATCATATTTAGAAATCCAATGTTGAATCCAATTGTTTACCATTCGTAAAGTAGACAGATTAAATATTGTTATGTGTATGCCTAATATGACTTGCGTAGAGTAATTTGTTCATGATATTCCAAGTAAAGATTATGCCTAAAGACATTCTTGATAAAGATGTTTTAAACTGTAAATATAAAGTTACACTCAATTCAATAATAATAAAGAGCATACCTAATCAAAAGAATACCTGTTTTCATTTGACCCAGTTACATCATCCTCAACCTTGACCGAACAGCTGTTTTAAAAAAGCATGCTCGATCGTACATTTGTTATATTAGTAGATTCTCCGAGAACGTCCTGTGGAACCACTTTGGAGGAAGATATAACATAGAAGTAAGTCGTGTACCTTTCGTCAGGTTCAATAACCGAATCCTTTTTAACGACCCATTAATGAGATTAAGCCTATTCATACTTAAAAATCACGACGACGTGAAAATATCAGATTGTTTTCGTCGGTTGATATAAAGACTTGAACGTGAAAACGCGCGGACTTAGTTAGCGTCTATGCATGTTGGTTATGAGAGTAATACCAACACTAGAAATAGAATTGAACCGTTCCACGATTAGTCAAATATTTAAATAATTCAAAGATTAGTTCTAATATACAGGGAGCAGTCAAATAAACTAAAACACAATTTTAATTTTATTAATACGGAACTTTCACATGGTTTAAAACAGAGCTTCATGCTATTTTAATAAAATACGTTACCCACCTTATAGGTAGGCAACCAACATAGCTAGCCGGAGGCAATTAAATATTTAAAATATATTTCAATTTATAAAATAATTACAAGAAATTCTAAACGGTACTTACCGTATCGTATGCAAGTGCTTTTTAAAGGGGATACGCTTAACATACCCCCATATCAATATATATATATATACAGCAAGAGCGCGCGAGGTATGATCAACCGATGGTATACGTAAACTCGCATCTAAACGTGGTCCGATAATACTTATTAGAGTTACGGCACAACATACTAGCATTGCCTGCTCATATTCGAACTCATAGTGATCTGATTATTTTTTCGCAGATTGACAAAAAGAACAAATTAAATTTTCCCTTTAAGTGATGACGATTGCTTAGATAACTAAGTCGATAATAACGCGAAGATTGTAATATTTATAACGTAATTATGATTATCCTTATGAAATTAAATAATAATGTAGTTGTGTAAAAAGTTATAGCAGTACAACTGGGTTTTAGAATGAAATAAAAACAACCCGCCTGAAACATCTGCAGAATAAACTAAGATGTCTAGAGAAAAATAAATAAATAGAAATTTCATGGTAAAAAAAAACTATAAATAAGTATAACAGAAATACCATAAAATAACATAAAAACGACCCTTGAAATAGAAATTAAAATTAGAGATTCTCTCCAGTAAATATAACGAAATAACAACTCTGGAAAAATAAGTTGAATACATTTATAGCAGAATTATGCATTCAAAAATAAAATAATTACTCTAGTTAATAAAAAAAAACGAGTGCAAGTATAAACCTACGTGCATTCCTCTTTGCAGCCAGCACGCAACTAATGTAAATATCTATATCTGGCGAACACAGCTAGCGGAGATCATTTTTGCGAATATACGTCCGAAGAATATCGACTGGCATCGGGTGATCATACCCCGCGCGCTCAAGCTTTATATATATATATATATATATATATATATATATAGATGCTTTATATTGATTTTGTTAACAACCAGCCACTTTCACTGATGTGATCTATTATGAATATATAGATTTTTACTGTTTATAAAACAGAATTTGGGTTTTCAGAATTTATTTTGAAAATAAAACGCAATTTTTCCTTATGACGTTTCGGGCCTTTATTTGGTCCTTCATCAGACCTATTAACAACCAAATTAGTAATATTAATCACTGTAAAATATAGTGGTAACATTTAAAAAAGAGAAACATTCATTGTGTTTACATACAATTTAAAATAACACTGAACAGTTTATTCAAGTGAAGAAGAGAAAAAAATTTCATTAAAAAAAAAAAAAACGGACATTTAGAAACTTATTGTTGAAGACACCATTTGGTTAATACTATAAAAACAACAATTTCATCTACGGAAAGTCAAAACGATTACATTTTAAAAATTTTTCATCAAATGAAACATTCAATTTCTGTCTGTGCCGTGCAAGATATAGGCACTCTTTAATATGTATTTAAATAATTCAGGAACATTATATTATTTTTGTGAATGAAAAAACTCGAGAGGCTAGATACAAGCAAATACGCTTTATACAAAAAGAAAACCTTACTTTGTGAGACAAACGATCACGACGGCCGATACACAGGTCTGTCCAAACGAATCTTAAGAATAAAAACATATTATTTTATAGTTGTATATTGTCAATTTAGTGTGGGGGATTAATTTTAATGTACCCAATTAACCCGCTGTACACGCTACTGCAAATGCGGGATTGCTCCTTGGTATTTATTTAGGTTATTGGAAAATAGTTTGATGGCTACGGCTTCCAGGAAAGTTCGTTTGTTGTAATTATTTTCTTTAAATACTGCTGTTACCCCATTGACACAGTGTTAACTTCAATGGGGTAACAGCAGTATTTAAAGAAAATAATTACAACAAACGAACTTTCCTGGAAGCCGTAGCCATCAAACTATTTTCCAATAACCTAAATACCAAGGAGCAGTCCCGCATTTGCAGTAGCGTGTACAGCGGGTTAATTGGGTACATTAAAATTAATCCCCCACACTAAATTGACAATATACAACTATAAAATAATATGTTTTTATTCTTAAGATTCGTTTGGACAGACCTGTATATCGGCCGTCGTGATCGTTTGTCTCATAAAGTAAGGTTTTCTTTTTGTATAAAGCGTATTTGCTTGTATCTAGCCTCTCGAGTTTTTTCATTCACAGAAATAATATAATGTTCCTGAATTATTTAAATACATATTAAAGAGTGCCTATATCTTGCACGGCACAGACAGAAATTGAATGTTTCATTTGATGAAAATTTTTTAAAATGTAATCGTTTTGACTTTCCGTAGATGAAATTGTTGTTTTTTATAGTATTAACCAAATGGTGTCTTCAACAATAAGTTTCTAAATGTGTTTTTTTTTGTTTTGTTTTTAAAATGAAAATTTTTTCTCTTCTTCACATGAATAAACTGTTCAGTGTTATTTTAAATTGTATGTAAACACAATGAATGTTTCTCTTTTTTAAATGTTACCACTATATTATACAGTGATTAATATTACTAATTTGGTTGTTAATAGGTCTGATGAAGGACCAAATAAAGGCCCGAAACGTCATAAGGAAAAATTGCGTTTTATTTTCAAAATAAATTCTGAAAACCCAAATTCTGTTTTATAAACAGTAAAAATCTATATATTTATATATATATATATATATATATATATATATATATATATATGTTTTTTTGTTTTTTCTTGGGTTAATTGGGTAAAAATAAATTACAAAATTAAAATAATACGATCCATTTACTTTAACGTTTCAATGTTTATAACATCTTTTTCAAAAAGTCCAATCACAAATTAAAACTACAAATAATACAAACAGTCATAAATAAAAGAACGGCACAAAGGTGACAAAAAACTTACTCTGTAAATTCCAACACTTTTACACATAACAGCTCTCTGACACACACAATGTTTTGTTATTAATTTTTTATAATTGACTCCCATCGGGAACAGTAAGTTGCATAAACGAAATTTTATATTGGGCTTTTTTACCCTTTTAAATATCATTTTATAATTTGGCAACTAATTTATATTTTAAAATTGTGTACCGATATGTCGACGTTTTAAACAGTATTTGCGAGCTCTTCAACAAGCAATGACAAAATGTTAAATGTTTTTGTGACTTTATTTCTTTCTATGATGTTTTTTGATTTTTTATCCTCCCACTTGGCAGTTATCACGTCTGTATTTTAAGGTGAAATAATAGTATTATTAATTTTGTATATCGAAAATGTTATTATATTATTAATTTTATATGTAAAAAACCCAAACCGTAAAATCAAGAAGTGGGTCACATGTGATAATTGTTATTATAGGATGGGAAAGTAAATGTTTGAAAGATTTTCGGTATCTGCCCGATCATTAATAGCATTCTTATTTTTTTTGATATGAACCATTTCCAAAAATTCTCTAGCCTTTGAATTATATTCTTTGTCGATAATTTTAACTTTTTTGTAATCAAAACTATGTTTTGTGGTGGATACATGTTTTTTTAAAGCGGTAGTATTCTTACAGTATTTGTGGCCGTTTATTCTATTCTTCAGGTATTGCTTTGTTTGACCTATATATACACCATTACATTGTCCACAGGGGATTTCGTAAACTACATGCGTTTCGAACTCCATTGGTGTTTTAGTTTTGAGGTTAGACCACAACTGTTTTAAATTATTTGAATTTTTGTTCGCTATTGTGATGTTTAATGGTTTGAATACACGTTGTAACTTTTCAGATAAGGTTTTTATATACGGCAGGGTTATGTACTGTGTGTTATTTGTCATGTTTGCTTTTTCTTGTTTGTCTTTATGCTGGTTTGTTTGGCCGTTGTGTAATGCATACGTCTTTCTCCTCACAAGTTTATCAATCAAGGTTGGCGGATAGTTGTTATTGACCAGTGTGAGCTTTATTTTTTTAATAATTTCTTCCCGATATATGGGTGATGTAAGTGTTAGGGCTCGGTTAATGATATAAGATACAACATTTTTTTTATATGCCATCGGCGTAATGGAGTTGAAGTTCAGGTACCTCCCTGACCAGGTGTCTTTTGTAAACCATTTAGTTAGGATTTTTCCGGTTCTGTAATCTCTTATAAGGGTGGTGTCAAGAAAGTTTAATACTGAGTTATTTTCTTTTTCATAAGTGAATTGAATGTTTTTATGGAACTTATTAAATTGTTGACAAATCTGTTCTATGAATTGTTCCGGTATTGCAGTGATACAATCATCAACATATCTCTTAAAAAAAGGCAAATTTATTGGCAAATTGGGTATTATCGACTCTTCTAGATTCTCCATTACTAACTGTGCGACAACCGCCGATATGGGTGAACCCATTGCGCATCCAAACGTTTGTTTGTAAAATTTATCTTTGTATTGGAAATATGTGGAAGTGAGGGTGAGTTCTATGGCATTGAGAAATTCGGTACGGGTTAATGTGGTGTATTCACTTAGTTCGTTCCATTTTTTTGTAATTAAAGCCTTTGCAAGATCAACAGGAATGCTTGTGTAAAGTGAAGTGACGTCAAGAGATACTAATTTGTAATTTTCCGGCAATAAAACGGTATCAATGTTACCTTTCAGCTTATAGGAATTACTCAAAATAATGTTATTCGAATTACCTGAGCTCTTATAGCTGTAGTACTCTAATACGGGGAGACGTGGCGTCCTTCCTTCAGGATGGCACTACACTTATTCACTGGGTGTTCCAGGATAGGGCTTATATTAGTGTCGGGGGTTAATGAAAGAGTTGTTTCAAACCACATGAATTTATTACCACAACTCGGTCACTAATAACAATAGCCACGCAGGACTATAAAGAAATGGCTTAAGGCAACACTAAATATTAAGAGATATATACATAGATTGAAATTATATACACTGTCTACTGAGACACCTTGACCAAAGGGCTAATGATCCCACACACAGGGGGATAAGACAAAGGGGGTGGTCGCTAGATACTGGCAGTTTAAAATAGAGAGGGATATTTGAGACACTCAGTTGGGGTTCTAGGGGATAAGGCTCCCTTCGGGGTACCTAGTCAATTAACGCCTAGAATGGGTAAGGCTGCCTTCGGGTACCAAACCAACTAACTACTTCTGAGTGACGTGACGGGGCTATCTTGAGATTGCCAACCGTGCAAGCTTAGGAATCAGTTCAGTACTTACGGTTGTAACAATGGGTACGACGTGAGGTCACTTTAGCCACACGTCACAAGTCACTGGGAGGGTGTATCGGCACAGGTCGGACACTTGAATAACGATCCGTGGTCTGGATCTTTGTTGAAGCACTAAGTGGCACTCACAACTTCAACAACCTCTCGTATTTGGTTGGGTCACTTTGTTCAACAACCTCTCTTTTGGTTGGGTCACTTTGTTCAACAACCTCTCTTTGGTTGGGTCACTTTGTTCACAGCCTCACTAACAGGTCACGAATGCTCCTTGGATGTTGGTGGAAGCACGCAACTGCTGTTGATTCGGACTCTCAGTCCTCCTCGTAAGTGTTCGGCTTATCCTTTTTAGGTCCTTCCTCGTCTTCGGGTATCTTCGGGTCACCTCGGAAACGTTCGGGTTTGCTTCGTCTCGTTCGTGGAAGCCTTCCTACGCCTTCGGGTATCTTCGGGTCACCTCGGAAACGTTCGGGTTTGCTTCGGCTGCGTTCGGCTTGCTCGTAGAAGTCGTCCTACGTCTTTAGTTCTCCTCGGGTATGTTCGGCTTTGCCTCGGAAACGCTCGGGATTGCTTCGAGTCGCTTCGGCTTGCTCGTAGAAGTCGTCCTACGTCTTTAGTTCTCCTCGGGTATGTTCGGCTTTGCCTCGGAAACGCTCGGGATTGCTTCGAGTCGCTTCGGCTTGCTCGTAGAAGTCGTCCTACGTCTTTAGTTCTCCTCGGGTATGTTCGGCTTTGCCTCGGAAACGCTCGGGATTGCTTCGAGTCGCTTCGGCTTGCTCGTAGAAGTCGTCCTACGTCGTCCGTTATCCTCGGGTAGGTTCGGCTTTGCCTCGGAAACGCTCGGGTTTGCTTCGAGTCGCTCGTGGAAGCCTTTCTGCGCCTTCGGGTATCTTCTGAAACGATTGAGCACGTTTCAGAGATCTTCGGGAAAACTTTTCCCGGCTTCGGCTTTTCGTCGGATGCGTTTGAGCTCGCTCGTAATGTTCGGCTCGCTCGTAGAAACTTCCTGTGCCTTCGGGTATCTTCTGAAACGATTGAGTACGTTTCAGAGATCTTCGGGAAACTTTTTCCCGGCTTCGGCTTTCGTCGGATGCGTTGCTGTTGTCGCTCTAAGTCTTTAGAGTCGACTCGATTCAGCAGCTAGAGCTGACTGACTGACTTGATATAAAATTTCTTAGCTTTTATAACATTTTTAACGACGTAAACAAATGACGCGCTTGCAGGTGGCCTTTCGAAAGACGTATTCTATTCGTTAGAATAACGACTCTTTTGATTGGTAGGAGCCCTTGTTTCTTGTGTAAAATATTTTTCACTTGATAAATTTTCGAAGAAATATATGGGAATTTATGGGAAATGTGCATCGTTTGTTATGTTTGTTTATAACAATTTCATCCACGGATCGAAATGATTTTTAAGTCCGCACAATCCTAGTAAATATTAATAACGACAATATGCAATGTTTATTAGCTCATTTTTCAGTATTATTATATTTATTAATACTGTTAGAAATATATGGGAATTTTATGGGAAATGTGCATCGTTTGTTGAAATTGTTTATAACAATTTCATCCACGGATCGAAATGATTTTTAAGTCCGCACAATCTTAGTCAATATTAATAACAACAATATGTAATGTTTATTAGCTCAAATTGATCGCAAGCACGTCGTTTAATTCGTCTCCAGGAGACGGCAAAGGTAACAATTCGACCGCTCCCGGGGAAGACGTTGCTTGAGGTTTGTTTGAGCACATTAAATTAACCTAAGTAAAGTCTCTATGGTCGCGTATATCTACACACGCGAAGGAGGGTTGTTTCGCGATGTGTTCTAAAAGGG
This sequence comes from Amphimallon solstitiale, assembly GCA_963170755.1. Classification (NCBI taxonomy): domain Eukaryota; kingdom Metazoa; phylum Arthropoda; class Insecta; order Coleoptera; family Scarabaeidae; genus Amphimallon; species Amphimallon solstitiale. Next base: position 346,095 of record OY720679.1, on the reverse strand, counting down.
AGGGGGAGGTATACGATACACAATGGTTTTGGGTTTTAACTCAGCCTTGAACACGTCACTAGTTCACACCCAGGTAACGGCGTATTAACAGTTTGGCCGCTCCCGGGGAAGACGCTGTTCGAAACCTGTTTAAGCACACACTAAATTACCTAAGTAAAGTCTCTACGGTCGCTTATAACTACACACGCGAAGGAGGGTGTTCGCGATTTGTTCTGGGGGAGGGGCGTACGGATGATTCACTGGGCGCTTCCAGTTGCTCCGGGTGGGCGGCCTGGGTCCTGTGTAGGAACCTTTTCGGGGGGCTCATTAGTTGGGGCTATGTCTCGTGGCCCGTGTGTTGGGGGAGCTATGTCTGGTGGCTCCTGGGGTGGGGCTATGTCTTGTGGCCCGTGTGTTGGGGCCACGTTGGGTCGTCGCATGGGCCGTACCTGGTCCAAGTGAAACTTCACTAGGCGTGCGCCTGGACGCTCGACCCAAATAGCTGTAGGGCCGGCGTTTTCGACCACTGGGTACGGTCCCAACCAACGTGGTCCGAAAGGTTGGCCAGGGGGCAAGTGGGCTTTCACCGTTACACTCGCCTGGCCGCAGTTCAAGTGGCATTGGGGCGTTGGCATTGACATACCTTCGCTCCCGATGCCTCAGTGCATTAACCGGAATATATCGGGTCCGGTTGGCGGCTGGTTCTGGTGGATTCACCTGCGGGTCTCGCCATTCTCCGGGCCGATGCATTTCGAAGCGTTTGGGTGTCTTCGGAAGTTTTCGGTTCGCCCGTGGAAGTCTTAGTTCGGCTTCGGGTGACTTCGGAAGTGTTCGGTATTCTTCGGAAATGTTCGGTTCGGCGTTATGTCGGCGGATTTCATGCTTCGTAGCGGCAGTAGTCGTGACAGCCTCTCCTTCCTCGAAGAGTTCCCCGAAGTCATTCAGGGTTCTTTGGAAGGTCTGCTTGTCTACTGCCGCCCAAGTGGTTGCAACCATGTGTGTCTGCATGGTTCTCGTGGGGCGTTTTTCAGGGCCCCCTGTAATGAAGGGTAGTGCTTGGCTTATCTCTGTGCCCACATGTATGCACCTCTGCGTAATATCCATTACTGCCTGGTGTTCCTTGAGCCAGGGCTCTCCAGGATGAGGGCGGCTCGCATGTTTGGCACTAACGTCGCATTATATGCGAACGTATGTTACGAGAGGAAGCCTTTAGGTGCTCTTGTGATGAGTCTAGAAGGTGGATTCCTCGTGAATTTCGGGTTTTTTCGAAGCCATTGTCTCCCCCCTGAGTTCGTCGATGCTTTCTGCACCGAAAGTTTCCGTGTCTAAGGTACGTGAAACTTTGCCACACTCACGTTGGCGCGCCAAAATGTTACCTTTCAGCTTATAGGAATTACTCAAAATAATGTTATTCGAATTACCTGAGCTCTTATAGCTGTAGTACTCTAATACGGGGAGACGTGGCGTCCTTCCTTCAGGATGGCACTACACTTATTCACTGGGTGTTCCAGGATAGGGCTTATATTAGTGTCGGGGGTTAATGAAAGAGTTGTTTCAAACCACATGAATTTATTACCACAACTCGGTCACTAATAACAATAGCCACCCAGGACTATAAAGAAATGGCTTAAGGCAACACTAAATATTAAGAGATATATACATAGATTGAAATTATATACACTGTCTACTGAGACACCTTGACCAAAGGGCTAATGATCCCACACACAGGGGGATAAGACAAAGGGGGTGGTCGCTAGATACTGGCAGTTTAAAATAGAGAGGGATATTTGAGACACTCAGTTGGGGTTCTAGGGATAAGGCTCCCTTCGGGGTACCTAGTCAATTAACGCCTAGAATGGGTAAGGCTGCCTTCGGGTACCAAACCAACTAACTACTTCTGAGTGACGTGACGGGGCTATCTTGAGATTGCCAACCGTGCAAGCTTAGGAATCAGTTCAGTACTTACGGTTGTAACAATGGGTACGACGTGAGGTCACTTTAGCCACACGTCACAAGTCACTGGGAGGGTGTATCGGCACAGGTCGGACACTTGAATAACGATCCGTGGTCTGGATCTTTGTTGAAGCACTAAGTGGCACTCACAACTTCAACAACCTCTCGTATTTGGTTGGGTCACTTTGTTCAACAACCTCTCTTTTGGTTGGGTCACTTTGTTCAACAACCTCTCTTTGGTTGGGTCACTTTGTTCACAGCCTCACTAACAGGTCACGAATGCTCCTTGGATGTTGGTGGAAGCACGCAACTGCTGTTGATTCGGACTCTCAGTCCTCCTCGTAAGTGTTCGGCTTATCCTTTTTAGGTCCTTCCTCGTCTTCGGGTATCTTCGGGTCACCTCGGAAACGTTCAGGTTTGCTTCGTCTCGTTCGTGGAAGCCTTCCTACGCCTTCGGGTATCTTCGGGTCACCTCGGAAACGTTCGGGTTTGCTTCGTCTCGTTCGTGGAAGCCTTCCTACGCCTTCGGGTATCTTCGGGTCACCTCGGAAACGTTCGGGTTTGCTTCGGCTGCGTTCGGCTTGCTCGTAGAAGTCGTCCTACGTCTTTAGTTCTCCTCGGGTATGTTCGGCTTTGCCTCGGAAACGCTCGGGATTGCTTCGAGTCGCTTCGGCTTGCTCGTAGAAGTCGTCCTACGTCTTTAGTTCTCCTCGGGTATGTTCGGCTTTGCCTCGGAAACGCTCGGGATTGCTTCGAGTCGCTTCGGCTTGCTCGTAGAAGTCGTCCTACGTCTTTAGTTCTCCTCGGGTATGTTCGGCTTTGCCTCGGAAACGCTCGGGATTGCTTCGAGTCGCTTCGGCTTGCTCGTAGAAGTCGTCCTACGTCGTCCGTTATCCTCGGGTAGGTTCGGCTTTGCCTCGGAAACGCTCGGGTTTGCTTCGAGTCGCTCGTGGAAGCCTTTCTGCGCCTTCGGGTATCTTCTGAAACGATTGAGCACGTTTCAGAGATCTTCGGGAAAACTTTTCCCGGCTTCGGCTTTTCGTCGGATGCGTTTGAGCTCGCTCGTAATGTTCGGCTCGCTCGTAGAAACTTCCTGTGCCTTCGGGTATCTTCTGAAACGATTGAGTACGTTTCAGAGATCTTCGGGAAACTTTTTCCCGGCTTCGGCTTTCGTCGGATGCGTTGCTGTTGTCGCTCTAAGTCTTTAGAGTCGACTCGATTCAGCAGCTAGAGCTGACTGACTGACTTGATATAAAATTTCTTAGCTTTTATAACATTTTTAACGACGTAAACAAATGACGCGCTTGCAGGTGGCCTTTCGAAAGACGTATTCTATTCGTTAGAATAACGACTCTTTTGATTGGTAGGAGCCCTTGTTTCTTGTGTAAAATATTTTTCACTTGATAAATTTTCGAAGAAATATATGGGAATTTATGGGAAATGTGCATCGTTTGTTATGTTTGTTTATAACAATTTCATCCACGGATCGAAATGATTTTTAAGTCCGCACAATCCTAGTAAATATTAATAACGACAATATGCAATGTTTATTAGCTCATTTTTCAGTATTATTATATTTATTAATACTGTTAGAAATATATGGGAATTTTATGGGAAATGTGCATCGTTTGTTGAAATTGTTTATAACAATTTCATCCACGGATCGAAATGATTTTTAAGTCCGCACAATCTTAGTCAATATTAATAACAACAATATGTAATGTTTATTAGCTCAAATTGATCGCAAGCACGTCGTTTAATTCGTCTCCAGGAGACGGCAAAGGTAACATCAATAAATTTTTTGAAATCCCAAGAATCCTTGGTGTAATAGGTATTCTTGCCAGCAATAGGTTTTATAACATCCGCCAACATGTATCCACCACAAAACATAGTTTTGATTACAAAAAAGTTAAAATTATCGACAAAGAATATAATTCAAAGGCGAGAGAATTTTTGGAAATGGTTCATATCAAAAAAAATAAGAATGCTATTAATGATCGGGCAGATACCGAAAATCTTTCAAACATTTACTTTCCCATCCTATAATAACAATTATTACATGTGACCCACTTCTTGATTTTACGGTTTTGGTTTTTTACATATAAAATTAATAATATAATAACATTTTCGATATACAAAATTAATAATACTATTATTTCACCTTAAAATACAGACGTGATAACTGCCAAGTGGGAGGATAAAAAATCAAAAAACATCATAGAAAGAAATAAAGTCACAAAAACATTTAACATTTTGTCATTGCTTGTTGAAGAGCTTGCAAATACTGTTTAAAACGTCGACATATCGGTACACAATTTTAAAATATAAATTAGTTGCCAAATTATAAAATGATATTTAAGAGGGTAAAAAAGCCCAATATAAAATTTCGTTTATGCAACTTACTGTTCCCAATGGGAGTCAATTATAAAAAATTAATAACAAAACATTGTGTGTGTCAGAGAGCTGTTATGTGTAAAAGTGTTGGAATTTACAGAGTAAGTTTTTTGTCACCTTTGTGCCGTTCTTTTATTTATGACTGTTTGTATTATTTGTAGTTTTAATTTGTGATTGGACTTTTTGAAAAAGATGTTATAAACATTGAAACGTTAAAGTAAATGGATCGTATTATTTTAATTTTGTAATTTATTTTTACCCAATTAACCCAAGAAAAAACAAAAAAACACATATTTTACAAAAAAGGGGTAAAGAAAAACAACATTTTATATTTATACTATTATTATCCAGGGAGAATGATGGATTTGAATCATATCAAAAACAACTATGGAGAAGAAATATACAAACGATGTAAAACAATTATTAAACACCAATGGAACATTAATAAAGCTAAAAATAGACGAATTTTTTTGCTTGTCTGTAAAAACAATAATTGTACACCTACGTTCTTAAATTTTAAATTCGACCATGTGAGGCCCGAATGTGAACGGCTTGCTTTGAGATTCCATAGTAAAATAACAATTTTAAAAACTCTCTTTTGAACTTAACAATTACGGATACGGTAAGGCGTATAAACAAACTTGAAAATGACATTATTATACAAAAACAGTTATTACAACAGTTTAATTCAGATTTACACAGCCGTTTTTTGCGGGCTCTCCAACAAAAATCCGAGCATCACTTTCTAAAAATTAGGGAACGTCATATCCGGAAAATCGAAATTCTGCAGAATCGTTCGAACAATACTAATAAAACAGATATAAAAATTAATACTGATAACTGGTTTAAAAACATTTCGAATACTGAAATCCCACAAAATGTACAAGATATTTTAAGCCTTGGCCCAAACCATGGTATAACCTATAATGACCCTAATAAAATTCCTGTAAAAAATATTATAGCAAATATAGAGAGCGGAATATCGACAATCACTGATAAGGACAAAAAAACGGAAATACGTGCGAAGGTGTGCAATATAATAACAAACTTCAAACAATCATCAAATATATTTTCGAAAAATAACCAACCGCACAAAAATTTTGATAAAGATATAAACGTAACAAAAGCCTTCATTAGAAATAACCCACAAATCTGCATACTCAAACCCGACAAAAGTAATAAAACCGTTGTTATGAACATTAATATCCAAACATACTGCAAACACACTAAAAATAAACAATGCTCACGCACCAAAAATATATGGGTTACCAAAACTCCATAAAAACCATATTCCGTTACGGCCTATTGTTTCGTGTATGCAAGCACCGTTTTACAACTTATCCAAGTATTTGGCGGATGTTATAAAACCTATTACTGGCAAGAATACCTATTACACAAAGGATTCTTGGGATTTCAAAAAATTTATTGATACCGTTTTATTGCCGGAAAATTACAAATTAGTATCTCTTGACGTCACTTCACTTTACACAAGCATTCCTGTTGATCTTGCAAAGGCTTTAATTACAAAAAAATGGAACGAACTAAGTGAATACACCACATTAACCCGTACCGAATTTCTCAATGCCATAGAACTCACCCTCACTTCCACATATTTCCAATACAAAGATAAATTTTACAAACAAACGTTTGGATGCGCAATGGGTTCACCCATATCGGCGGTTGTCGCACAGTTAGTAATGGAGAATCTAGAAGAGTCGATAATACCCAATTTGCCAATAAATTTGCCTTTTTTTAAGAGATATGTTGATGATTGTATCACTGCAATACCGGAACAATTCATAGAACAGATTTGTCAACAATTTAATAAGTTCCATAAAAACATTCAATTCACTTATGAAAAAGAAAATAACTCAGTATTAAACTTTCTTGACACCACCCTTATAAGAGATTACAGAACCGGAAAAATCCTAACTAAATGGTTTACAAAAGACACCTGGTCAGGGAGGTACCTGAACTTCAACTCCATTACGCCGATGGCATATAAAAAAAATGTTGTATCTAATATCATTAACCGAGCCCTAGCACTTACATCACCCATATATCGGGAAGAAATTATTAAAAAAATAAAGCTCACACTGGTCAATAACAACTATCCGCCAACCTTGATTGATAAACTTGTGAGGAGAAAGACGTATGCATTATACAACGGCCAAACAAACCAGCATAAAGACAAAAAAGAAAAAGCAAACATGACAAATAACACACAGTACATAACCCTGCCGTATATAAAAACCTTATCTGAAAAGTTACAACGTGTATTCAAACCATTAAACATCACAATAGCGAACAAAAATTCAAATAATTTAAAACAGTTGTGGTCTAACCTCAAAACTAAAACACCAATGGAGTTCGAAACGCATGTAGTTTACGAAATCCCCTGTGGACAATGTAATGGGGTATATATAGGTCAAACAAAGCAATACCTGAAAAATAGAATAAACGGCCACAAATACTGTAAGAATACTACCGCTTTAAAAAAACATGTATCCACCACAAAACATAGTTTTGATTACAAAAAAGTTAAAATTATCGACAAAGAATATAATTCAAAGGCGAGAGAATTTTTGGAAATGGTTCATATCAAAAAAAATAAGAATGCTCTTAATGATCGGGCAGATACCGAAAATCTTTCAAACATTTACTTTCCCATCCTATAATAACAATTATTACATGTGACCCACTTCTTGATTTTACGGTTTGGGTTTTTTACATATAAAATTAATAATATAATAACATTTTCGATATACAAAATTAATAATACTATTATTTCACCTTAAAATACAGACGTGATAACTGCCAAGTGGGAGGATAAAAAATCAAAAAACATCATAGAAAGAAATAAAGTCACAAAAACATTTAACATTTTGTCATTGCTTGTTGAAGAGCCCGCAAATACTGTTTAAAACGTCGACATATCGGTACACAATTTTAAAATATAAATTAGTTGCCAAATTATAAAATGATATTTAAAAGGGTAAAAAAGCCCAATATAAAATTTCGTTTATGCAACTTACTGTTCCCGATGGGAGTCAATTATAAAAAATTAATAACAAAACATTGTGTGTGTCAGAGAGCTGTTATGTGTAAAAGTGTTGGAATTTACAGAGTAAGTTTTTTGTCACCTTTGTGCCGTTCTTTTATTTATGACTGTTTGTATTATTTGTAGTTTTAATTTGTGATTGGACTTTTTGAAAAAGATGTTATAAACATTGAAACGTTAAAGTAAATCGATCGTATTATTTTAATTTTGTAATTTATTTTTACCCAGTTAACCCAAGAAAAAACAAAAAAACACATATTTTATAAAAAAGGGGTAAAGAAAAACAACATTATATATATATATATATATATATATATATATATATATATATATATATAGAATAATAAAGTATAGAATTTCATGGGGTAACTCCGCTCAAAATGCAACTGCGGACACGTGTTTCGAACTACTTGAAATTCTATACTTTATTATTCTATAATCCGCAATATTTCTTTTCTTTATTGTTATCCTGTGGGTTCAGATGGCTTGCAGGTGGACAATGTCTACCTCGCGGCGACGTTAGATTCATTCTCAGTATCGAGGACACTCTAGCTGAAGCCTCAATTGGTAGGCTGTCCCTTGTGTATGTCTCTGATTGTTGCTTTTCAGCTCCAAGGTTATCCCATCCTATTCCTTGGCTACACTGCGCTGACGAGAACCAAGTAGTTCGAAACACGTGTCCGCAGTTGCATTTTGAGCGGAGTTACCCCATGAAATTCTATACGAACACCAGAGCCGAGCTGATGAATGTTCACGTTGTAGTGGTTAATGAAACTAATGCATATGTGTTAGTCCTCGGAGTGGTGTATTTCTTTTCCTTAAAATCATTAAAGTAATTATCATCAATTAATTATTACGCCGCTAAATTCAAGAAACTTCTCACATATTTAGATATATACGGCAAAGAAACGAATTATATGTGTTTAATATATACGTTAAACACATATAAATATTAATTGTAATTAACCAGAATGAAATTAGGATTTCTGTGTTCCAACACAGAGTGCACTGAATGTGCTTTACTTTCGTAGAAGGAAAACATAGTAGTTAATATGGTTCCTTCGTTAAATGAGAATAATTAGAAATTATCTCTCAAGCTTACAAACATCGTCCCCGAAACTATATATACAAAATTTCGGTAGATAGGAAAACGAACACCAGAGCCGAGCTGATGAATGTTCACGTTGTAGTGGTTAATGAAACTAATGCATATGTGTTAGTCCTCGGAGTGGTGTATTTCTTTTCCTTAAAATCATTAAAGTAATTATCATCAATTAATTATTACGCCGCTAAATTCAAGAAACTTCTCACATATTTAGATATATACGGCAAAGAAACGAATTATATGTGTTTAATATATACGTTAAACACATATAAATATTAATTGTAATTATCCAGAATGAAATTAGGATTTCTGTGTTCCAACACAGAGTGCACTGAATGTGCTTTACTTTCGTAGAAGGAAAACATAGTAGTTAATATGGTTCCTTCGTTAAATGAGAATAATTAGAAATTATCTCTCAAGCTTACAAACATCGTCCCCGAAACTATATATACAAATTTCGGTAGATAGGAAAATGAACACCAGAGCCGTGCTGATGAATGTTCACGTTGTAGTGGTTAATGAAACTAATGCATATGTGTTATTCCACGGAGTGGTGTGTTTCTCTTCCTTAAAATCATTAAAGTAATTATCTTAAATCAATTAATTAATACGCCGCTAAATTCAAGAAACTTCTCACATATTTAGATATATACGGCAAAGAAACGAATTATATGTGTTTAGCATATACGTTAAACACATATAAATATTAATTATATATATATATATATATATATATATATATACCGGGTGTATTATGAAAAACCTTTGGTGCTGTAACTTCCTTATATTTTATCTGATTTTGATGAATGATATGTCAAACTAAATCGTTTTTAAAACACTGTAACCTGTTATTAATTTTTTTTTTGACATTTCGTTTTTGACAGACAGTAGTTAACTTTTTTTTTTTAAATTGTACTACATATTTTTTTTTACTTATTCTAATAAAGATTTATTTCCTGAAGACACCTCCATTAAATTGAGTGACAAATTTATTGTTATTAAAAAATTACGAAATTTACAGAAATCAAGCTATCATAGCTTTTAATAAATCAAATGTTCGAAATTGGACCCATTTTCTTCCAGACACATTTGACACCTCCTATTAACTATTATTAAGTCGCAAAGCAGCTACAGAATTTTTTCCGCATTCAAAATATACTTGGATCGCATCCACACATTCGCCATTATCCATTCCAATAACAAATTTTAGAAATAAATCGTTGGAAATGTTATAATGAATGTGTGACTGACAGATGTCATAGCTCTCTTCGAAAATATGGAATGCACTTTTATCGTTCAATATGACTGCTTGATTTTTAAATTTTTAAAATAAACACTGTAAATGTTGTTGTTGACCCACCGCTCACGGGGCGTAACTTCCGTATAAGCCTACATCCTTCATTTGGTGTCAGTTATATTGAAACTATGAGTGTTTTCACAATTTTATTTATTTTAATAAAAACACTTAAACCTGTTTACAAAGTAAATCCCACAATTGTTATTTAACGAGAGATGTTGATTATCTTACTGTTTGTAACGAAGTCTGTAAAGAAACTGATGAAACACTGGTAACATTGGTTTATAATACTTTATGGGCTATATAGTATTGAATGTAAGTGATTTTAAATGCTACACACATTTGCTGGTAATAAAATGAAATAGAGTATTTAAAATGCATTTAAGAAATCTCTGTGTTCGGAAAAACCAGAATAAATTGAACTAAAAAAAACCTTCAATTCCTCGTTTTTTTTCATACAAGGGTACCATTGTTTACAGTTTCATATTCAGAAAAAAAAAAATATTTGAATAAGTAAAAAAAAAAATATAGTACAATTTAAAAAAACACAGTTTGCTGCTGTCTGTCAAAAACAAAGTGTCAAAAAAAAATTCAAAGCGGATCACGTTACAGTGTTTTTAAAACGATTTTGTTCGACGTATAATTTATTACATTCGGATAAAAAATAAAAAAGTTACAGCACGAAAGGTTTTTCATAATACACCCGGTATATAACTTTTTCTTGGTATTAGTGACCTCAAATAACTCAAAAATGCACAGTTTTAAACGTTTCGACAATTTTTATTGTCTTCATCAGTAAAACTGTAAAGAAAAATACAAATTTTAATTAAATACAGGAACGTATCACATCTAAGCTTTTGAAACTTACCTATAAAATTTATTGTTTTATGTTATTGTGTATTCATAATACCTTACAAGGTATTTTCAATACTATAAAATATACTTCATATTAATTTTGTTAATGTATAGCATTTAGAAATAAAAATTAAATCAATCTTTTTTTTTTTGGTCAAACTCAGCAATACCTGGAGGAAAGATTAAAAGGACATAAGTATGCTAACAATCCTACAGCACTCAAGAAACATAAAGATAAGATGAAACACAATTTCAATTTTGAAAATGTTAAAATTCTTAAAACCGAAAACAATGCCAAAGTAAGAAATTTTCTTGAGATGATTGAGATAAAACGAAACAACAATACAGTTAATGATAGGAATGAAATTGATGGTTTATCAAAAATCTATTTTCATATTTTATAACGTAAACATATTAATATATGTAATATATTTATAGTGTGCGTTTGGACAAAATTTCAAAATGACATTTATTTCTAAATTTGATTTTTGACAGTTTTTCAAAAAAGATTGATTTAATTTTATTTCTAAATGCTATAACATTAACAAAATTAATAAGAAGTATATTTTATGGTATTGAAAATACCTTGTAAGGTATTATGAATACACAATAACATAAAACAATAAATTTTATAGGTAAGTTTCAAAAGCTTAGATGTGATACGTTCCTGTATTTAATTAAAATTTGTATTTTTCTTTACAGTTTTACTGATGAAGACAATAAAAATTGTCGAAACGTTTAAAACTGTGCATTTTTGAGTTATTTGAGGTCGCTAATACCAAGAAAAAGTTATATATTATAAACGACCAAGAATTAGTTTTATTTATTTATATATATATATATATATATATATATACTTATTTAACCGTCTACACAGACCCGATCTGCTACATACAGTAATCGTTGTCAGGCCCGCAAAGACGTTGTCAGTCCCGGTTTCGGGACTGACAACGTTTCTTGTGTTATTTCGGTCTATTATTCAATGCTTATGATAAAAAATGATATTTCAAAAAAAAAAATTTTGGGTCCGCTAGCGCGGTATAATATCAACTTATATACAAGTTTAGTTCAGGCATTTTCTGGGAGAGGGCCAGGCGTGTTTGTGTAAAAACTTTTACTCTTACGTTCTCAAGCCCACCATATCATACCGACGTTCCCAAGCCCTAAACTTGACAGCTACGTAAATGACGATAAGCGAAACACTTCTAGGAATAATACTTGTTGAACTAACATATTGCCCCTTTCTTTTAATACTTTTCATTTGGTCGAGTAATGCAAAATATTATTTTGAGACACTTGCTTCTAGATTCTTTGGAATACTATCCTTAACTATATTTCAAATAAATTGATGATGTAGAGCAATCTACTTATTTATATTATATTATGTTTACCTATCACTTAAAATCATATTTTGTATAAAACAGTGTTAGAATTTATGTCACGACAAATATCTCGTCTATTGTATTAATGGTTAGAAAATGGTAGGTATACAAGAAAATTATTAGATTATTTATTCTTAATAATGTGTTAAAATCGGCAAAAACAATTTTAACATCAAAATATTCAGGTAAAGAAAAAAAAAAATAATATTTTAAATCGAAAGTAATTATTACATATTCTACACGAACTTATCTTTACAACCGTCTACCATACGTTGTTCTTAATTAATTTACCACGTAATACAATAATAAAACAGGCACACATTAATAGAAAATCTGTGTTGGAACCTGCATTCCCGAATTTCATGACGATTCTCTGTATCCCAGAAATGATGTTTCCTTTTGTTAGAAATGCCGTTACTATTGAAATTATATTTATTACTCCAAAGAATTATTGTTAAACCAGTTAAAAAATATTAACCTCCTATACCCAACTCTTAAACCGGAAATCGATTTAATTTTATGTGGGATCATTTTATATTTTTTTAGAATGGAAAGACTTATTCCTATGTCGAGTACTGCTTCACGTATTAAATTGCTAGGATGTACTTTAAAATATGCCAATACCATTACATATTCTTCATGTGCTGCAAGTTAATTTCTTGGTCTTATCATTTTAGCACTAAAACTCCGTTTCTTCGTAAACTACGTTCAATTTTTGCCAACGTGCGAGTCTGTGTACCCTTTCTGGATACAAGGTTCGATACAATGCAGAAGCTTCAATAAGATTCACATTGCATCTTATGTACGCTCTCAATATATCCATTTTTATCTTTATTACAATAATCATTGTCACCAATTGTGTCACAAGATGAAAATAAACAATGCTAATTTACTGTCACTTCGATACGCTAGCAATAACACGTAGTATAAGAAAGTATTGTGATGATGAAAATTTTCAACTTCGAGATTTTTGCAGATGTCAAAGTTTTGAAGTCCAATGATACCGAAAAATTGGTGTTTGCAAAAATCTCTCTCTCTCTCTCTCTCTCTCTCTCTCATACGTTACGAGTATAAAAGTATTTAAAACTTAATTTTCAGAACCTTCGGTATAAAAAATTTTTAAAAATTAGCACCGAAAGTAACACTTTTATCGGATAGATTTTTTTGCAATATGTCGTAAATTATGAATTCTATATAGAGTGAGGACGCGCGGGTTGGAATAAATTCATTTAAAATTACTGGTTTTGTTTTATGGAAAAACGCTCCGATAGGTCGATTTTTATTTTTAGCTGCGGTTTTTCTGGTGGTAAATTATTGTACTAAGAGTGGTCCAAAGATAAGTTACGACCATCATTTCTTTTTTTTTCAAATGGAAACATATGTTTTTTATTTAATTTATTAATTCTGAATCGAATCCTAAGTATGCTTCATGTACCATGTTCTATACCCAAACTCAACAGTTATCGAGAAATTATAACCGAAATACAACAAATTAAGCCGCAAACGTTAACTGCAGTGTTACGAGAAACTGATCTTCGGCTTGCCTATTGTCAGGAAGTTAGTGGCTAACAGTTTGAACATTTAATTTGACTTGTTTTTCTGTTTTTTTAATAAATCGGTTGTTTTCATACTAGAGAGTGAAATAAATGAGTTGGGGTATAGGACATGGTACATGAAACATACATAGAATTCGATGCAGAATTAACAAATTAAATAAAAAACATATGTTTCCATTTGAAAAAAAAAATTGATGGTCGTAACTTATTTTTGGACTACCCTTTGTACATCAATTTACCATCAGAACAACCGCAGCTAAATATGAAAATCGACCTATCCGAGCGCTTTTGCATAAAACAAAACCAAAATTTTTAAATGAATTTATTCCAACCCGCGCGTCCTCACTGTATATTTATCAAGTCTACAAAGGTATTTAGAGCTGGATTTGGAATATTTGTTTGTATTAATGAAATTTCAAAATTTGAACCGGAAGTAACACTTTTACTCTTAGCGAGTAGCATTTTCTTTTAAATATCTCGCAAAGTATGCATTCTGCGGAGATTTATTAAGAGAACAGAAGTACTTATACCAGGATTTTGAATAATTTTTACATCAAAAAATTCTTAAAATTTGGAGTTGAAGTAACACACTTACTCACAGGTTTATGTTTCTGAGATAAAAGTATTTAAAACAATTTAGAACAATTTTATATAGTTTGAAACGCTCATAGGTATAAAAAAGCTGTGTCACACCTCATTAGTTAAACTGTTTAGGTTGTTAACGCGCTCAGTTAGTTATTCTATTACGCGGTAAATAAATGAAACAAGTATAACATGTGATATACTGTTGTAAAGATAAATTCCTGTAGTTTCAGAATATGCAATAATACTGGGTATGTTCCATTTAAAATATGATTTTTTTTTAAGTATTTGATGTTCAATAGTTTTTCCGATTTTGACACATTATTAAAAAATTATCCAACTTTCTTATATATAATTCCTCAATCATTCATACAATAGCCGCGATATTTGCTGTGACACATAAAATCTAACACACTAATTAAGCAATAAATTTTAATACTTAAAAATGCCCTTTAAACAAAGTAAAAAAAAAACATTGTGTACTTTATTTATAAGCGCAAGATTATTTAAGAATGTCAACATGGCCAATATAGTATTGCAGTTATAGTATTATTTACCAAAAATAGAGAACTTTTATGTATGGTTGAAATAAGGAATTCCACATTCAACAAGGTCAGACCTTCTTGGAATCAAAAAAAATAGTATAATCATTAAGGTTTGAAAATTTTATCAACGAATTTATGGAAACTTTAGTTTTCGTCGCTCTGCTAACACAGATTATATATTACAACTATATTATTATAATGGACTAATTATTTAAAATCGAAACTATTCCATCTCGTCTTTGCTGACAGATGCTTTAAATAAATGGAAAGCAAAGCTTTTTAATAATGAACTACATGTATATATATATTTGAATCCAAGAGTTGAAATTGCATATATGTGATATATGTATAACTTCTGTAGATAAGCGAATTACTCCGTTGTAGTGTAAATGCTGACCTTTTCATACCTTTTGCTGTTATAATAGCTATCTATTTTGTCTACCTCATTCTCCACTTAATTTTTTAATTGTCAAACGACAACTGTGATTACTCCTGAATGTGGATACTTTTGATTTTTAGAGTACCTACCTAAATAACACGTTGTTTGACCAGTGTGGCATATTGGCCAGTGAGTTAATGGCGTATTTAATAATAAAGACTCTAATAATAACAATAATAGTATATTAAATTCACCTAATTCGAAATAGTTTATTTCTTGACACTTTTTTTTTTTTTTATTCAGCTAGCGAATTTGACGGATTTCAATCGTCGACTTAATATTATAACGTAATTTCAGATTTGTTCAAAGTTGTTTCTTTTCAAAAGTTTGATTTTTTAAATACGGAATCATTAGCATACAAGCTATTGTTGTAATGGGAGTTAATAAATTAAATATTTGAATAAATGCTTTACTAATCCCTAAAATTGATTATATAAAATGTAAACAGAAAGCAAGCAAATCTCTTAGTTTTGATAAATCAGCTGTTCTACCAAGGTTATTAAAGAGAACCGGACTTGTTTCTTCTTTTTCAACTAATAAATAAGAATTTTATTATATATACAAAGCAACAGTAGCGGCTGGTGAGTTCGATTAGGGTGGGCAGTTACATATACACGAGTGGACAAGACTGATTCGTTTATTATCGGTCTTATATTGCCAGATGCCGAGTATAGCACCGATAATAAACGAATCAGTCTTGTCAACTCGTGTATATGTAATTGCCCACCTTAAGCGAACTCACCAGCCGCTACTGCAAAGCAACAACTATCGCCGACCTAAGTTGTTTTGTATTGTTTGTTATTTTATCAAATAAATCATTTTCGTCTACTTATATAATACTTTATTTACCTATAACTACATGGGTATCGGTTACATGGTGTAAGTGGAAGAGATTGTGTCCCTTTCAGATGGCACAATTAATTTGTTCTCTGGCGGATTATTTAAGTATAATTAGAGTTACAGGTATATTTTTCGAATAATACATCTCTGTTTACAATTACTATAGTTGGTCTTAAAGTAGTCTGCAGTAAATAATTCCAAGATTATTTGAAGAATATTAATTTAGAATTGTGACTCTTCTAATCTCAGCCAAATAAACTAATATATAGAAATAATAAAAGTAATAGAATTATTAGCATACTCGAAAAAACACTAATGGAAGATATACACATTTCTTTACCTTTTGTTTGATATATTTAAAAGAATATAGATATCTAAAGAAAGTGAAACAACCAAAAATAACGACAAATATCTAAATTACCTTTAACACAATTTATTTGATGTTTTAAGAGTAAGGGGAAAGTAAGATTTTAAAATTCTATTTTAAAATCTTACTTTCCCCTTACTCGTAAAACATCTTAAATAAATTTAAGCTGAATTTCATAGCACGACCGGGACTATCAAATTACGTTGTTTATGTAGTATACTTGGCAATGGTGTCGGGAATGACAAGGTCCGATAAATGTCGCTTTTTTACACACTGGGACTGGAAAGACGGTGGAATCGCTGGGTTTAAAAACGTCGATTGAATGACAACTCGTGTGTTATACACTGGGATTGACTTGGTAGCATGAATATAGCGGGCCTGGTTACGTCGGTTGAATAAATATATATACAGGGTGTACCACTTAAAACTCCCAGGTCAAATATCTCGGAAACGGATAAAGATATTTGAATTTTGTAAAAAATAGTTACTAAAGAATGTGATTGACTCTAGTTGGCTCACACAATTGTGTTTTATTATATGAAGATATAGATGGCGCTGCGACGAAAAGAATTATTTTGATCGCCACAATCTTCATTTGTTTCTTATTTGAAAGAGTATTAAAATTAATGTAAATTTTATTATTTGAGTTAGTTTCCAAAATTTAACGGTTTTGTAGATATTCGTGTTTAAAGAAAGTAAAAGTAAATTTTACGTTTTGTCTTTATTTTGTTTAAATACTTAAAAGGATCAAATATAACTAACAAAGATGTTCAAAATTGTTGCCTTCTTGATTGCTACATAACGTATATCGCCTTATTAGTTATCTTCCGCAAGCATTTAACAATGTATTTCTACTAATTTTTTGAACACTTGCATAATTTTTTTTATAAAGGTCGCCCATATCTGTTATGGGTTCCTTGTAAACTTCAGCTTTCAAGTAAGCCCACAAGAAACAAATCTAACGGGGTTAGATCCGGCGAACGAGCCGCCCACCTAAGGACTCCATTAGTACCAATCCAACGACGTGGGAACGTTTGATTAAAATTGTCAGTAACTATGTTGACATTATTAGCAGTTTGATGTAACCACATTTATTTCGCAGCTCCATAACATCTTCCAAAAGTAGTGGCAACTCATTTTGCAGGAAATGTAAGTAGCGCACACCAGTTAATGTTTCATGATAAAAGTGGGGGCTAAAGATATATCCGTTAACATTCCACACCAAACGTTAACGCCAAAAACTGTTTGATTTCTTGTTTGCCTTATCCAACTAGGATTATCTTCTGACCAATATCAAGCATTATGTTTAAGTACCCTTGTTGTGAGAACGACATTCGTCACTCCACATGATCTGATTCATAAAGTTGTTGTTTTCCGCTAACATTACAGTGCTAATGTCAAAATATTTCCTAAATAATCAAAGCAAGCATACATACATATAACACAGACATGAATGCTTTTCTGCATACATACCTATGGGTGCCTATGAAGTGGAATTTGTAAAAAGGAACTACAAACTATAAAATTTAAATTGTGAAGTAACTATAATAGCAAGAATTGTGAATATGTTTACTGCTATTTTCCCCTACAAATTAATTATTTAAACAAAATAAAGACAAAACTTTAAAATTACTCTTTACTTTCTTTAAACACGAATATCTATGAAACCATTAAATTTTGGAAACTAACACAAATAGTAAAATTTACATTAATTTTAACACTCTTTCAAATAAAAAACAAATGAAGATTGTGGCGATCAAAAAAATTCTTTTCATCGCAGCGCCATCTATATCTTCACATAATAAAACACAATTGTGAGAGCAAACTAGAGTCGATAACATTCTTTAGTAACTACTTTTTACAAAATTCAAATATCTTTATCCGTTTCCGAGATATTTGACCTGGGAGTTTTAAGTGGTACACCCTGTATATATTAATAATTCTAAATTTTTCTTGACCTTAATTCACATATTCATGTGCATATATATATAATTAAATTTCTTGGACGATTTAGAGGTCATACTAATTTCAAATTAATTTAAAATTAGTTTAATTGTTAATTAGGTAATTTTTAATATCTTTAAAAATTACCCAGCGGTCCAGGAATCGAACCCGAAATCTCCCGATTACTAGTCAGGTGCGTTAGCCACTACGCTACCGTGGGCTTCGGTCTTGATTCCTTTAAATTGTACTGATATACATATATATATACATATAGCAAGTAACAGATGGAAAGTATTGCTGGTATACCACCGTATATAAGCACCGAGACGTCCATGTGCTGTATATGATAAATAATTCTAATTTTTTCTTAACTTTAATTCACATATTCATGTGCATATATATATAATTAAATTTCTTGGACGATTTAGAGGTCATACTAATTTCAAATTAATTTAAAATTAGTTTAATTGTCAATTAGGTAATTTTTAATATCTTTAAAAATTACCCAGCGGTCCAGGAATCGAACCCGAAATCTCCCGATTACCAGTCAGGTGCGTTAGCCACTACGCTAACGTGGGCTTCGGTCTTGATTCCTTTAAATTGTACTGATATACATATTACAGTAATTGTACTGATATACATATTACAGTACAATTTAAAGGAATCAAGACCGAAGCCCACGGTAGCGTAGTGGCTAACGCACCTGACTGGTAATCGGGAGATTTCGGGTTCGATTCCTGGACCGCTGGGTAATTTTTAAAGATATTAAAAATTACCTAATTAACAATTAAACTAATTTTAAATTAATTTGAAATTAGTATGACCTCTAAATCGTCCAAGAAATTTAATTATATATATATGCACATGAATATGTGAATTAAAGTTAAGAAAAAATTAGAATTATTTATCGTATACAGCACATGGACGTCTCGGTGCTTATATACGGTGGTATACCAGCAATACTTTCCATCTGTTACTTGCTATATGTATATATATATGTATATCAGTACAATTTAAAGGAATCAAGACCGAAGCCCACGGTAGCGTAGTGGCTAACGCACCTGACTGGTAATCGGAAGATTTCGGGTTCGATTCCTGGACCGCTGGATAATTTTTAAAGATATTAAAAATTACCTAATTAACAATTAAACTAATTTTAAATTAATTTGAAATTAGGATGACCTCTAAATCGTCCAAGAAATTTAATTATACTTGGGTGTCTCTGAAAGGTGCGGAAAAAACGCTACCACACATTTCTGAGGGCAAAATATGACGATCTAACCCAACTTACCTCAGCCCAAAAGTGGATGCTTTCGGAGATACAGAGTGTCAAAAGTTCAATTTGGTTTTAGTTTTTTATAAATAATTTCTGTAATAATTGGTATATTGTCACAATATTTGGGTAGGGGGGGTTTCGTGGGGTAAAAAATTTAAATCTGCTCTCATTTTCATTGCAAAATGTAGAGGGCGCCACCTGCGGCATATTGTATCCATTTAAAACGTAATAACTTTTTTGAGACACACTGTATTTAACTTTTAAATAAAAATTCTTATTCTCCAATGTTTTTTACCTAGAAAAGGTATACCTGGTAGGAGTTGATTGGAGCAGCCGTTTATGAGTAATCTAGATATAAAAAATTCATTCCGTATATGGACACATATGCTTCTGTAATTTGGGTGTTATTCTTGTGGCAATTCAATGCAATGGTGCATCCACTTTTGGACTGAGGTAAGTTGGGTTAGATCGCCCTCAGAAATGTGTGGTAGCGTTTTTTCCGCACCTTTTAGAGACAGCCTGTATATACAGGGTGAGTCATTAGTAGCCGCTTCTTCGATTGCTCTTTTGTGTTTTAAATAAAAGAAAAAACAATTAGTGGAAGATCCATGGTTGCTTGTAGCGCATATTGTAAAAATACTTTAAGCTCTGGCGCACTTCCTGTTTCACCGGAAATGCACGGAACTTAATTTTTTTAAACGACTCACCCTATATATTTTTGGATTTTCTTGTACTGCTTTAAATTGTCTGTTTAACAGTTTTTTCTTTTTCAAAATTGAGCCAATTGCTTTTGAGTTATTAATTTTTTTTGAAAATATTTGACCAAAACACGTGTTCAGAAAAAAATCATTTTCACATTGTTTTTAAAAGTAAAAACATTAACTTTGGTGGTGCTTGTAGCCAAGAAAATTCTGCATCATTTGGTAAAGTTGCACTCGAAAATACCTCAAAAAACTTTGTTCTTTCAAAGCCTACTTCCTGAAAATTTCACATACCAAAAACTTATTTTTTTTAAATGGATCACCCAGTATTTTATTGAGTTATTTTGTTCCTTTTTTTATTCTTTTTCATTTTCGTTAACAATGTCCTATACCTATCTTTCGTAATTTTTGAGATAATCACTATAGGAGCAATTAGCGGTCAATTAAAGAACTACGGACGCTGTTCTATGCACCCAAATATTCGTCCAATAAAGGCTGGAATGCGGCTGACTGCCTGAGCAACTGTTAAAGAAAGTCGGTATACATTTATGTCAAACTTATAAAAGCATCGCTATTAGTTATCATTCAAATGAATTATTCTTATGAAGAGTTAATAGATAGATTGACGTTTTGGGGTGATTCTGAAAGAAACTCATTGCTAGCATCCAGACTTTATGCACAGCGATCCCTGGTAGAAGTCAACCGAAGCCAGAAACATTCGAAAATATAAAGTGGACGGTTTGAGTGACCAGAAAGCGTTGAATATGAAAGAAAGAGCGGAAAAAGCAATATCTGGTGAGGATAAGACGTTTATGGTACTTGCGAGTGTAGTCGAACATGCCCATACTAGTACTACGAAAATTAGTCGTCAGTTAGATGTAAGTCAAATTTGAGAATCCAGAATAATTAGGAAATATGAAATTAACCCGTAGCATATTCATACACAGGGTCAGATGAAAGAAATTTTCAGAATCGCTTACATTTTTGTCAATTGGCAGCAGATAAATTATCCTGGCTTTCTCAATGTTTTGTTGTTTACCAACGAAGCCACCTTCTATTAAAGTGAATACGTTCATCGTCACAATTTCCGTTATTATAACACATAAAATCCCCAGCTTTATCACACCTGTAAACTTTCAAAACCGCTGGTCATTAAAACTGTGGGGAGGAATAGTGGGTAGTTACATAATTGGACCTTATTTCTTCGATGAAAATGTTAATGGAGGAGAGTATCTTCGCTATCTACGGACGGATTTTCAAAACTTTTTGAAGACATCTGCAAATATGTCAGTAAACATAATCTTTATTTTATTTCGATGTTAACCAACAGTGTCAAAAATGAAATACTGCAACTGGATATTGCCGGAATTAAAAAATTGAAATGCGATGCTCTTCATTCTGTAAAATTATTAGTTTTGGGATAGATGGATATAACATTTACTTTGTTTGACAGTTGACTAAGGAAGTGAGACGCCATCCCTGCCTTCTATTGGTTGAACGAATATTTTGGTGCATAGAACAACAGCGCTCGAGGTTCTTTAATTGACCGCCAATTGCTCCTATAGTGATTATCTCCAAAATTACAAAAGATAGGTATAGGACGTTGTTAACAAAAATGAAAGAGAATAAAAAAAGGAACAAAATGCCTCAATAAAATATTGGGTGTTCCATTTAAAAAAAGTAAGTTTTTGGTATGTGAATTTTTCAGGAAGTAGGCTTTGAAAAAACAAAGTTTCTTGCGGTATTGTCGAGTGCAACTTCACCAAATGATGCAGAATTTTCTTGGCTACAAGCACCACCAAAGTTAATGTTTTTGCTTTTAAAAACAATGTGAAAATTATTTTTCTCTGAACACGTGTTTTGGTCAAATATTTTCAAAAAAAAATTAACAACTCAAAAACTATTGGCTCAATTTTGAAAAAGAAAAAACAGTCGAACAGACAATTTAAAGCAGGACAAGAAAATCCAAAAATATATAGGGTGAGTCATTTAAAAAATTGATGTTCGTGCATTTCCGGTGAAACCGGAAGTGCCTCAGAGCTAAAAGTATTTTTACAATATGTGCCACAAGCAACCGTGGATATTCCACTAATTGTTTTTTCTTTTATTTAAAACACAAAAGAGCAATCGAAGAAGCGGCTACTAATGACTCACCCTGTATATATATATAATGCTCGACCAAATTCAGTTTTTTAACTAATGACGTATATCACTATGTATGTAGCTTACTACCGCAATGGTAGAATTAGGGTTTAGGTAATTTTGTAAATAAAACTCGTATTTTCGGCTTTGTGACGTTTAGGTCCTCCTTCAGGACCTTCATCAGACCTTTATTAAAAAGTTATTACGGCACATTTAAAATTAAAGTTCTCAAGAATTATGTACTTAATATATACTATCTTGAAAGAAATTCTGAATGTAAAGTCTAGAGTCCCTCCTATACTTCTTTCATAGTCTGATGCACTCGCATGTTTGTTTCCATCGGCAAGAAAAACTTTTCGTCCGAACACACAAAACAAGGAAAACAAAAAAGGGAATATCGTTTCATTTCTTACTGTTATTCTATGTATTTATGTACTCATATTGATAAATTTTGTGTTTAACTTTATTACTTTCAAATATAATTATGAGGGAAAACACAAATCAAGAAATCACTGTGTTATGCCAATTTTAATTGTATTTTCCTCGCTAATTGTGGCAAAAACGCTCCATATATATTACTGAAATTCTGCGAGTCCGACTTACAATTTATACCGTGCGTTAGGGTTTTGATGATCAGTGTTTCTAAGAAAGTTCTTCGAGTGTAGTTGGGTTCTTTGAAAATAATTCTTGTGTTATCAAAATCCGCTGTATGGTTTGTGGTAGATATATGACGTGCCAAAGCACAACCCTGCGGCTTCACTCTGACGTCACTGATGTGTTGGGTGATTCTATTTTTTAGTCTTTGTTTCGTTTGTCCCACATATATTTCATGGCAACTACATTCCACCGCGTATACCACATTGTTCCTCATTTGTGTGGGTATGTTGTACTTCAGATTGGTGTACACCTTTGAGTTTGAAAAGGCCGTTGTGTACGCTATGGAACATATGTTTTGAAAAAGCATTTTGAGTTTATTTGTCAGGTTTGGAATGTACATTACTTTTCCGTACTTTGGAGTAGTGTTGCTCCTGTCATTACCGTTTAAATCTTATTCCCTTTTTGTTAAAGTTTCGTTGTTGATGTCTGTGTTGTATGAAGAGAATAGTAGTTTATTCACAACATTCTTTGGGTAGTTATTGTATACTAG
Organism: Amphimallon solstitiale; assembly: GCA_963170755.1. Classification (NCBI taxonomy): domain Eukaryota; kingdom Metazoa; phylum Arthropoda; class Insecta; order Coleoptera; family Scarabaeidae; genus Amphimallon; species Amphimallon solstitiale. The sequence goes on along the minus strand of OY720679.1, from coordinate 322,530 downwards.
TATTTCGTTCAGTTTGTGTAGGTCTTCCTGGAGATAATCAGGATGTGATATTTTACTAATTCTATGTTTAAGTGCTTTTATTAAGTTTATCTTGTATTTCTTTGGGAAATTTGAGTGGTAATTCAATAACTTGTTAGAATTAGATGGTTTACGATACCATCTTAGTTTGAGGGTGTTGTTTGTCCTCGTAATCATAGTGTCTAGAAACGGGATTGAATTATTTTGCTCTATCTCAACCGTGAATTTTAGTTTATCATTGTATGAATTGAAGATTTGAAGGATGTAGTCTATTTTATTGTTTGGGATGCAGCAAATCAAATCATCCACATATTGCCATAAAAAATGAAAGGGGAAATCTGTTTTTGTTATTACATGTTTTATTATGGTATTCATCATCAAATCCGCAATTGTGGGAGATAGAGAAAGGCCCATTGGGGTGCCATTTATTTGCGCATAATATTGCCCCTCATACACAAAATAAACTGCTACCGGACCTACGTCGCACTAAGATAAAAGACTAAATCAAAGTAAAGAAACGGAGAATCACAATAGGGGTTGATTTAACTGGATAACGCAGGGCCGAGCTAACTCAGTCGCAGACGGCGTGACGGTTCAGGAAAATAAGAACACCTAAAAGTAGAGCGTCGGTCGGCAACGACGCTAGCGACGTTGTCCGGGCACCAGGACACTATGCTATCTTACAGATAACCTACCTGCGCCTCCTACGAGCTACCACTGGCTGTGTCCCTCCAGAGGGTTACCTATTGATCACCCTGTATATTCGTAGCACCAAATCTTATGTACGTGCTCGTCACAAAATTATTTGAGATATGCAGAGGTAAAAGAAATAAAAGAAAAGGTATTACGTAATGTAACAAAATTTAATCAATACTAAATGTGTTGAATAGTTATTTTTTTTTAAAATTAAAAGATGAAGTTAAGCAATACAAAAAAGGTTAGCAAACGTTGAAAGAAATTAATTAAAAAAAAAAAAATGAATTGAACACTAGACGGTTGATAATATGAAAACAAGCGTTAGGTAACATTAATAGAAATTTGAAGGAAAAAAAAAAACAAGTCTTAATACTTTAACATATTCTCTGCGCTTCAGCAGCAGAAGGTTGGTTGCGGAAACGTTTCTTCACCTCACATGATATAAGTACAAATGATATCATGGACACGCCACAACGGCAATGTTAATACAATAGTGTAAATATGTATTTATAAACGCAAGAAAATTAGTATCTCAGTATAAAAGACTTAGCCTAAAATTGTGAAAAATTCGCTACATACCAACAACAGGTATGAACACAAGAAATAAATTAAATTAAATGAAGGATATTTAATAGCAAAATCAAATAATTAAAGGTAACATTAGAAGAGAAATTTTATATTAAACAAAAAAACACTGAGCTTCACGAACCAAAATTGCTCTTACAGAATTGCTATTAATTAGCTCAGAAAGATTATTTGATCAACGTGAAAGACAAACTGTACTAACTTACGGCAACAACCGTGCAAAATTAATATCAAAAATTAGATTAAAAATTCAACACATTATGAGACACACAATAATTTTAACGGTAATGAAAATCACTAGGTATATTACTAATTTAAATAAAATCTCTCCAAAAGATTTAGTGATATAGTAATAAATTTACTAAAATTAGTTTTAATTAAATATTCGCCTCGACATAGGGCTACAAAATTACGGTAGTGACATAACCAAAATTCTAGTTAAACTGAATGTTACAAAAAACAAGAAGTTATAGCGGTAATTTTAATTAGGACTAAATTGTGACCTCGCAGTAAACTAAGTGGTGCGAAAGATATTAAAGCCACTCAAAAATTCTTAGGTCAAATTTTAGGCGAGAAAATGTCCAGCACTCTGGTGTAAAGACGTCGAAAATCAGACATAAAATATGATGTAAAATTACAGCATTAGTTGCACTTATCTGGCAAAATGGCCGCCGGGTATCTCAGCGAAATCCCAAAATGGCGGTGACTCCCTTGATGGAAAAATTCCACTACAGCTGTCGGCCTGGATGTTAAGGTGCAACTACTGAAGCATCGATAAAACCACCACGCTCTTCGATGAAAATGCGGGGCGATAACACCAGAAATATGGCTTCGGAGAGCTTTTGTGCCCGTCGAAAGAATCCTAACGGCTTCTGAGGGCTTTTGTGCCCATCAAAAGAATCCTATTAAATTTAGAGAAGAAAAGAACCAAAGATAAAATCCCGAAAATTTAACACAGAGTTTCAAACACTTACCCCAATTATGAAAAATGGAGATCCCACGGTAATCGACTTACAAATCACTTCAGGGTGCAAAATTTAAATACGAAAGACCCACACGTGGCCATACGTGAATTTTTTTAGATAACGGTACAACGAAAGAAATTCACGTTAATAACCCAAAATTAAGGTAACGGTAATTACTGCTTTCTCCAATTTAAAAGCCGCATACGCGAAAATATCTTCATAGATAATGTACCTAAGTACTAAAGGAAGAAAAGCAATTTGCACACACTGTTCTTACGCAAGATGTGACTATCAAGTGCCGTGGAACCGGGAAATCTCTTCCTTCACGATTGCGCGTTCGCTACACGCATCTTTTTCAAAACCCTAACGACACGAAAATACCTCAAAATGGAAGGCGGGAGCATTCAAACAAAATAACAGACACAAGTCTAAGTCTGACCATAAAGGGAGTTAACACTGTGACTTATAATTAAACGCAATCATGAACATGACTTATATGTAGATAAAATAACAGTAACAATCCTTCGAAGAATGTGGAATTTATAAAGTCGGCAGATAGAAAGGGTCGTACACGTTCAACAGTTGGCAAAGTGTGTAACACCCATTACACGGCAACGCAGTAGCCACGTTTGACAGTAGAAACAAAACAAACCTCCAAATATATAGATACAATTTATTACGAAAGAATACGGATCCAGCAGGTAACTATTGAAATATCCAAGCTCCAACCGAACGCTGCAGAAGACGGTTAAAAGAACCGATCCAAAACTTATGTTTCAGAGTATTAACAACCTTAACCTCTACCGGGAATTCCAAGGGAGAATTAACAGAAGATACAAATACTTAGAATACCGATGAAAGGCAACAGACGATCTGCAAACAAATAGTAGTATGCCCACCGTTCCAGGCATTTCCCCATTTTAATACTTCTTACATTTTCAGTGACATAAACACGAAGGCCGAATATAATTCAGACGTGCTAGAGGGTCTATGTCCAGGGAAACATATAAATACAGGCGGCAGTCAATACAATGAGGCCATCTGATGTGCATGTCAAGAATGTAAAGACACACATAAGTGCACTACGTAGAGAACGGAAGTAGTGAATAAGTAAATATTGATAACCCTGAAACAGGTGTAAAAAGTAACTGCAAATGCAGAAAATTCGCAACTACAGGTAGGGTAAAATAAGCTAGAGATAAGAGAATTAGAATTAGTTACATAGATACAGAGGTTTTCACAAAAATAGGGTGTAATTGCCCGATAATACACAAAACCAATCTGTCAATTTCTCAGTACGTGATTTAGGGCTCTCAAGGCTCAAAAGTAGGTTTAGTACACACGCAGGTATACGGCAGGCAGTCATTGCAGCCGGTGAAACAAACAATGTACAGGGTACGCCCAAAAAGTCACGAGCTTATACAAAATCCACGTATTTAGACAAAGACACAAAATCTTTCGAGAACTAAAAACAAAGTAAATTTTACAGCGTAACAAAACACTATCGAAAATCCATTTTATTATCTCCAGGAATTCTTTTTTTGGTATATCGGTGTTATTTTGTATTAGAGCCCAGTTGTTTTTTATGATTTGTAGAACTATGTCTACCGGGATGTTAGTGAATAGGTTTATTACGTCGAAGGAAACTATTGTGTGATTTTCGGGTAGTGTGCGGTTATTCGCGGCTTTTGCAAACTCAAATGTGTCCCCCAATCCTGTAGTCATTATATGTCGCGAAAGATTTTTCTATGATTTCTGCGATGTACTTTGTATGTATTTCGTATGGTGTTCAACACTGCTGATTACTGTTCGTGTTTATTTGTGCAGTGTGCAATGTTTCTCTTCAGCTCTGTTTTTTCGCTTGTTTACTTGGGTAATATTGATTTATAAATTTTAATTTTATTATCTTGGTATAATTTATAATTTTGCCTGTCGGTTGTGATTACCGTATTTTGTTGGATTGCAATTTGATGTGTTTTAAACGCATATTTCTTGTAATACCTAACCGTATCTCCGTCTTTTTTCCTTTTTACCGCTACACCTCAACAACTTTTTCCTTTTTGTGTTTTTGCTGCTCTAAATCTGCACTTTAACATACAGGTACAATTTAAAAAGTTGTCCTTATTTTATAATTGTAATTAGTCTTTATACCTCCCTGCTTTTCCGTGGCCTTGGTGTATGTATTGTTAGTCACCGAGATAGGCCCCTCTGGTGTGAAAACTTGTGTCCTTGTTTATTCCTGGTTCTCCTTTTGTTAGCCAAACCTGTCAAGTCTCTTTTATTTGACACTAACTATGAGTGCTGAATGTGGTATCTGTAATCAAAATGCTATCCTTGAAAATGAAATAGCATGCGATTTATGCAAAGTTGTTATTCATACGACCTGCAGTAAGCTTTCAAGAAACGAAGTCCAATGCCTAAAGAGCAAGATACGTAAACTGATGTACTACTGTCCAACGTGTAGTGACTTTAAGTTGCAACTAACTAAATTAAACGAATTATCATCGCTGGTTGTGTCGCTTCAAGCTGAAATTCAGGATTTGAAAGCCAGTGGACCTAAGATTGATGCTACACCGGTCGAAATGACTGATTCTCTCGCAATTGACAGAATGGTGCGGGAAATAGCTAAGCGTGAAAAACGTAAAAATAATTTGATTGTTTTTAATCTTCCCGAGTTGGAGGGGGGTACAAAAACAGATCAGATTGCAGCTGATACAATTTCCGTTAAGGAAATATTTGCAAAATTAAACATCCCTGCTGATCAACTGAATCCTACTAGGCTTGGTAAATACGATCCAACACAACAGCATCGTAAGCGACCTGTCAAGGTGACTCTTTCGTCTTCGGATCGGGTATTGTCGGTCTTGCGGGAAAGTATTAATTTGAAGAGCATGGAAAAGTTTAGGTCTATCTTTCTTGTGAGGGACCGAACTCCTCTACAGAATGCCATACATAAAGATTTAAAATGCCAACTTGACCAGCGAATTGCCGCAGGCGAGTCCAACCTCTACATTAAATATGTTCATGGGACTCCAAAAATTGTTCATCGTAATCAGGGAAACTAGGAACATCCAACAGACGGTCTCCACCGTTACGATTTTATTACCAGAATGCGCGTGGTCTACGATCCAAGATAAATGAGCTTTACTGCTCTGCTGTATCTTCAGACTTACATCTTATTTTGCTTTCCGAAACATGGCTTTCATCTGATGTTAATGACGATGAACTGTTTGATACCTCCTACACTGTGCTCAGAAGTGACAGGGATTTCGACGCCATAGGGAAATCGACTGGTGGCGGTGTCTTGATAGCAGCTTCAAATGAGGTGCCAATAATCCCATGTGATACATCATACCTTTCTGTTTTAGTTCCTTTGGTAGACATAATTATTTCTAGATGTAATTTTGTTTCACAAACTGTTTATTTCATTGTTTTGTATGTACCACCGTATATTTCTAATGATGATTGTGAATTATACTACGATGAGCTCCTTCTGAGGCACAATTTCACCTCACTTTCATATCGCAGAGAGATGGCCAGTGCTAACTTTATGATTAAATTAATCAATAATGGCATAGATGCCCCCAACTTGCTCACAGAAGTGGATATAGCGGTGCCAAAGTATGGTACAAGATCAAGGGACACATTTGTTGAGCCCAGAGCCAGAACAAATATCCTTGCTAAAGCACGGATTGCCCACATGAGCAGAAATGCGAATAAAATCTTCCCAGATCCCTTCCACTCTTCCTAGTCCTAGTCTTCATTGAATTTCCAATTTATACAGGGTTGTACGCAAGAACTGTTTGTTAGCTATTTGTTTCTGTTTTGCCATAGCATTAATATATTTATTTTATTATTATTTATATATTATTTTTAACACTGTACAATATCATTGTATTATATTGTCCTGTTAATGGAGTAATCTGTTGGATAATAAAGACAATTATTATTATTATTATTATTACTGGTCTTAATTTGTTGCCCGGTTTGTGTACCTTTGGCACTCCATACATTCTAGGCGTTTCGGAGTTGTTTTTTATTAACCCTTTATATGTTTCTTCCTTAATATATTGTTTGGCTCTCTCAAAGTAACAAGTTGGGTCGCGATTCAGTTTTTTATATATATTCTGGTCATTTAGCAGATCTAATATTTTCTTGTTATATTCTTCCCTATACATGCACACTGTAACGTTACTCTTATCTGATCTTGTAATAATTATATTTTTATTTAGGTTTAAGAAATCCTTGGAATTTTTGTACGCTGTGAGCAGGATATTATTAGTTTTGTTTGTTTTTTGATAGTTTGTGATATGGTATGCTATTTCGTTTCTGTATCTGTCTTTTTCTTGTTCCTCCACATCAGTCAGTATATTTTCACAGTCAGCAAGGACCCAATTTTAAAGTGTCATAAAATTGAGATGCAAGTAATAGAACAAATACATAGGCCATCGGCAAATGTAAGTATACATAGATTTTCAGCATTGTTAATTGATTTTATCTTTCAATGAGCAAAACTTAATATGTTCTTTTTTATCTACACCTAATAAAGGTCTGATGAAGGTCCTGAAGGAGGACCGAAACGTCACAAAGCCGAAAATACGAGTTTTATTTACAAAATTACCTAAACCCTAATTCTACCGTTGCGGTAGTAAGCTAAATATATATATATATATATGTCGCCTGATGGTCTACCGTTTATGCTTACATCTCCAAGGTTATCCCACCTTATTCCTTGGCTACACCGTACTGATGACGACCAAGGAGTCAGAAACACGTGTCTACGGTTGCTCTATAGCGGAATTACCCACTATTTTCTATGACTATATATATATATATATAAAAAAGAAATACATATATATATATATATTGTTTATGAAATACAGCCACCTTGACGAATTTGAAAAATCATCAATAGCTTTGTCATTTTTGACATTAGGATAAAAGGTCATAGGACACCATTTGTTCAGAATTCAATTTCCTATCGATTGAGAATATTGTATACTGGGTGTTCCACTTGAAAAAATTTAACTTTTTGACATAACTCGCGAAAGCGATGTTCAATTTTTATTCCGTTTTCACCATCGTAATGAGCGAAAAAAATATTACTAGTTTGCCTATTTAAGCGACTTCGTAGCTCCAATAATAACGAAGATAGCGATAGTGCCGACTTAAGTTTGAAAACCCTGTATATATGTATTTCTTTTTTTCTTAACCACAACTTTATATAAACTTGTTTTATTTCTTGGGTTTGTGGTTCGTTTTAATTAAAACTAATACATTTTTCGAACAACGTTTCGATGTATTTAACATTTTTATTAGAAAAATTTATTAGAACAATTTTAATTAGAAAATTTTTTTTAATCGCGCTGAGTAATTAATTAGATAAATTTTAATTAGAAAAATTTTTCTAATTAAAATTTACCTAATTAATTACTCAGTGCTTAAGCAGAAAAAATCATGGTAGAGCGCCTGACATGCGTTTGGGAGAAGTGAGTTCGAATCTCACCCTGGGTGGTAAATTTTTCTAATTAAAATTTACCTAATTAATTACTCAGTGCTTAAGCAGAAAAATCATATTAGACATTTTCTACGCTGAGGAAAACGAATTTTAAAATTATTTAAAATTTACAAGTTTGTTCGTACTTGATAAGATTCAAGACGTGCAAGAAGTCTCGAACTCATACGGCCCCCACGTGCTTCATTTGGTAGAACGCCTGACACGCGATTGGGAAAAGTGAGTTCGAATCTCACCCTGGGCGGTAAATTTTTCTAATTAAAATTTACCTAATTAATTACTCAGTGCTTAAGCAGAAAAATCATATTAGACATTTTCTATGCTGAGGAAAACGAATTTTAAAATTAATTAAAATTACTCAGTATAATACCGACCTGGAAGACCTAAACCTTTTGATGAAAAGGTTTTGTTCTACCATAAACTGTTCAATTAATGTAATTACAAAAATAATAACGACGCAACTATGTAATTAAAAATTACGAGTAGAGCTGTTGATATTATGACAATAAAAATGTAAAATCAGTCATGTATAAATAATAATGTAAGCAAATAAGCATAAGACAACCGGTATTACTTGACTTGACCTGGCCTTGACCTGACCTTGACCTGACCTTGACCCGACTTTGACCTAGACTCGACCTTGACTTGATCTTGACCTGGGTTGAGAGTAACCGTAACCTATTAGGCTCAGCCGATTCTGTAACCTCCTCATTGACCTTGATATATGCTGCAGACGTATATCAAGGTCAATGAGGAGGTATCAGAATCGGCTGAGACCCTCTACTCACAACCAACAAATTTTAAAGCCAAACAAAAAAATTAATGATTTGATTTTAGTGGGTGTAGAAATAGGAACTGTTACGTAAATGATTAGCGGAACAGAAATTATAAAATAACAATAAATAGGTAAAAATTAAAGGTGTTCAAATTCACTTTTAAAAGTTTCTGAACATGCTTCCGAAATGATAAATCGCCATTAACAGTACTTATATTTCTAAGTATTTGTCGAATATGTTCCCTCATAACTTCTTTTGCGTTTACAGGTATACTGTATATTTGCTTTTTTACGGATCCCTATAAAAAGAAACTAATTTTGTGATGTCCGAAGACCCAGCAAGCTAGTCAATATGGCCTCCATGGGCTATCCACTTCGCTGGAAACACATTAAAATATTTCGTGTTTGTAGCATACAATGTGGGGATTCGCCGTCTTGTTGCATCTACATCTTTTCGTAAATTTAGCGGAACATTATTACACTAAATGCTTGATAGAAATTACACATAAGCTTCTCCGTTAATACTGCCTTCAAATGCGGGTCTATCATCCAATCACCAAGAATGCCTCCTCATAAATTTATGCTCCACTTATGCAGATGATCTGTTTATTAGTGAAATGAGGGTTTTCATTTGAATAGTAATGAAATTTTTTTTAAGTATTCCGTTACTATGGAAATCAGCTTCATCCGCAAATAACACACTTTCAAAAAGAATTGCTCGGGCATTCATTTTAATTACTGCCCATCAGCAGAACACTTTTCTAGATTTAAAATGATGGGTGCGTAACTCATATTTAAATGTATTGATTACAGATGACATTTATTTCATTTTAAGGTCATTGCAAAACTCTAATAGCTAATATCCAGCAAACGACTACTTTCATGGGTACTGATGTGTGGATTATCGGTTGTTGCCATAATTGCAATTCTTAATCGATTTTCATCATTAACCACACATTTAGGTTTCCTTGGTTTTGAATTAGCAATGCTACCAGGAGTAATGAGAGCATCTATCACTGTTCTAAAGGCATCTGTTTTGGGACATCTTCTTTCAGGGTAACGCTGCTGGTAACCTCTCTGGGCTGATAAATAATTTCTTTGACATTTCTTCAGTACAAAAAGACCGTATTACAATAAAAAAATAATGTTGGCAAAGTTATATAAAGAAATGACAATAGCTCAGTAATGGACACTTTTGAAATAATAACATCTTACATGTTTTTGGTGCCAATTTTAGTAAGCATGTCAAAAAAGAACCGATATACAGGCTGTTCCATTTGAAAAAATCCAGTTTTAGAAAAAATATGTCATGTAACTTTAATCGAGTTTTCTGCAAATTCAATTAGTAATTGCAAAAAAATAAAATATGTTTGTATTAGGACCTTTTATTATAAACAATGCTACCAAAAATTATGTCCATCTAGCACGTTGTTTTCGAGAAATATAATTTTATAAAAACGTTTCATTTTTCAGAAAAACGGTAATAAGTCGAAAACCTTAAATTTTAGGCGTATACTATTTTATAACTTTTTGACTAATAATTATACGGGAAATACAAAATTGTAATTATATACATGGTGTTCCATTTAAAAATACTATAACTATGGTCAGCTACCAAATTATGAAACACTCTGTATGATACAAAATAATTTTAAAAGGTGCTCCTAATAAGTGGCTATCATAGGAAAAACCCGCTTCGAAATATCTTTTCTCATAAAGTCACAATTTGCCTTCTCCGCGGAGATGACACACCTTGTATATATAAAGCTCTATAGACCTTTAAGGTCCTTGGCTCGGTTGGCAATTTGTTTCCAAACCGCTCTTTCCCTTGCTTTTGTTCTCCATGATGTTACTCCCAATTTCTTTAAGTCGCTCTCCACATTTTCTAACAATTTCCTCTTTGGCCTGCCCTTCTTTTCTTCCCTTCATTTTCTCTTCTCCATATTGCTTGTTTCGTTATTCTTTTTTCTGACATTCTTTCTACATGCCTTAACCATCTCAATATCCGTGCTCTGACCTCCTGTAATATTGTTGGTTCTCCAGAAATCGCATATACTTCTTCATTTATTATTCTCCTCCATTGGTCTTGTGTCTTAACCCCACCCACTATTTTTCTCAATATTTTCCGTTCCCATACTTCTACTATATTTCTGTGCGTTTTGCTCAGGGTCAACGTTTCTGAATTCTAATTTTTGCTCGTTTAGATATTTCCTTATTTCTTAGTAACTCGTTTAATATTCCAGCATACTTGTTTCCTTTAACCAGTCTTGCTTCGATTTCTTCTTCCATCTCGTGTCGATCTGTTACTAGGACGCCAAGATAATTGATACTCCTCACCCTCTGGAAGCGGTAGGTTTCATCATTTATTTTACTTTTAGTTTATCTTCCTGTTTCTTTCTTTGCCGTTTCTCATTTTCATATATTTTGTCTTACTTTTATTTACCCTTAGTCCCAATTTCGCTGTTTCACGTATAAATTTCCTTATTACTCTCTTTAGTTCTTCTATATTTCTTGTTATTATTGAAACGTCGTCGGCAAAAACGAGACACTTGTGTTTCTCGTCAAATATCAGCCGCGTTCCGTAAATATTGATTCGTCTCAATATGACTTATAATAATATTACATTGAATAATGTTGTTGACAGGTATTAACTTTGAAAACTCTCGATAGTCTCCCATTTATCCGAACTAACCCCGATTTTCTTTAAAGTCATTTCCGTCAGTTTTATGAACTTTTCCCACACTCCTATTTCTCTCATAGCTTTTAATAGTTTTCTTCTATCTACTGAATCATATGCCTGCTATAAAAAGCATACACATGTTTATGTTTTGCGTGTAGTGGATTTCTTGCAACTGCTTTAGTATAGCTATCTGATCCACTGTTGATCGTTGACTCCTAAATCCACACTGATATTCTCCCAGCATAATATCAGTTTCTTCTTTTATTTTAACGTTGTCCTAATAGCTGTTGCCAATATTTTATACCCACATCCAACAGTTCTATTCCTCTATAATTTTCGCATGATGACTTGTCCTTTTTATAAATTGGGCATATTAACGCTCTTTCCCATCTCGCTGGCATTCTCTCTTGTCTCTAACATTCCTGTATTACCTTCGTTATTTCCTCTAGTAATTTCTAACCACCATAAATTCTATAGCAATTTGATCTCGCCAGTGCTTCGGATATTATTCATTTGGTGAATAATTCCTTTTATTTCGCATTTATCTGGTTAATTTCCTTCTGTCTTTGTAAATGTGGTTGGACTATTTCATTATCTAAGTTTTCTGTTACATTTTCTGTGTTTGATATTTTTCGCCTGTTCAACAGCTTTTCGAAGTAATCCGCCCAACGCAACGTCCCAAATTCTGCTCCACCTCCATAATAACATTCCCTTCCTTCTTTTAAAGTAGACATTTTTTATTGGTGTCCCTTCTTTTCGTATTTAATTCCTTAGTACACATTTTTTATTGTCCCTTCTTTTCGTATTTAATTCCTTGGCACACATTTTTTATTTACCCTTGTTTGTAATTTTCTTCTATTTCTATCATTTTTCTCTCAAGTTGTTGTCTTTTTTGCCCGACATATTAGTTAAACTTCCCTTGTTTGTTCTTTTAGTTCATTCCTACTGCTTTCTGTTTTTTGTTCTAGGAACACCCTTTTTTCCTTCTTTCCACGGTCTTCTCGCATCTAAATCGTATCAATCTTTCCTCTTTTTAACTGTCTTTCTGTTTAATACTTGTTATGTACCGATTATATTGTATTTTCCAAGCATTTCCATTTTTTATCTATCACTTCATGTGCTTGTATTTTATTTATAGCTTTTTGCTTTTTTCTCTCATATTTCCCTTTAGTTTTGTGTTCTTGCAGTGCCTGTATATCGATGCACTTTTTCTTTGTTTTTGTTATTCTTGTATTTAAATTTACCCATTGAATTTCTATGCTAATCAAGAAGTGATTTATGTTTAAGTCTGCACCTCTATAACTTCTGATATTTGTAATCATGTCTCCATGTATTCTCTTGATTAACACATGGTCTATCTGATTGACCGTTCGCCCATCCGGTGACATCCATGTTCTTCGTATATTTCCTTGTTGGCAAAGGAAGTACTTTTAATAATCATATAATAATAATTTAATTTTCCGTTGCGAACTCAATTAGATTTTTTCCATTTTCGTTTGATATATCATGCTTGCTATGTCTTCCAATCGTCGGTTGATATTCTTCCTCTTTTCCAATTTCGGCATTTGTATCTCCTAATATCCTTTCCTTATTCTAATACCCCTTTCTTGCCATTTTCATTGCCTTTTGTCTGTCATTTTTGTTAGTTTCTTTTCCTAGTTTTTTGTTTTTATTAATTTCTCTTCGTCCTCATTTCTTCCATACTTAACCTTCAAAAATTATCTTATCCCATTTTCACAGTTTTTCCCTTCATTCTTTTCTCATTAGCCGTTTTTCTGATTGTTTTTTTGCATAATCCCTCTCTTTTGTAGTTAAATTATTTATTATTTATATATTTATTATATATAAAAGCCTTCCGTCTTCCACATTTTACAAATTGGATTTATTTGCCATCACCTCTTCCCTTTCATCAATATTTTCCAATTCAACTAAGCATGATTTTTCCCTATCTTGCTTGCATTTTTGATAATAGGCGTAACATTCAAGTATTTCTCAAGAATATTACCCATGGCTTTTTTGAGTTCCTTGGGGGTATGGAGTATCAAGTGACATGCCGGAGAGTATAATATTGTTTTCTTTCGCTTTCTTTTCTAAGTATTCCATTTTATTATTTGTGTTTTGCAGTTCTTCTTAAATTTTTCCATATTCTGTTTTGATAACTTTATTTTCTCATTTTCTTCTTTTAGGTCTTTAATCACTTTCTTAAATTCTTGTTTTTCACATGTGTAAGAACTGGTGTCTGTATCAGACGTATTTCCCTGTTTACTATCACTTACGGCTTACTTTACACTCGATATTGAAGTTACTTTTACACTTTAATTTATGTTTAGTTATTTGCAAGTTTTTCGTCTCTTTAGTAAATATAATCTCCACTAAATGTTATCGCACTGTACCTTGACTATTCACAGTAAAAAACAATTGTCGCCGGCACCACATGTGGTCTTGGTCGGATCGCACGACAATATTATTTTTGATATTATTGAACAACAATTGTTTCTCAGCTAGATACGCCATCTCTCTTACTCTAACCGATTTGAGTAGGCTTTCTTTATGTATGGCAGGATAGTTTATTTTCACATTAATTATTTACACTACCGAAACTCTGAAAATTTAACTATAAAGCGTTGAACCTATAGTAGCAGAGCCGATATTCACGGTACGCCTGCTGCCGAACAACCTGTATATGTAATATGTATAAATAATGTTGTGGTATTTCAATATAGATTACTATTTACTTCTTTGATTATATTAATTTTTAAATGTGTATGTAGTGTATGTATAATTGTTATTATACATACATTTATTTATCGTATGGCTATTAGACACATTAAAGTACAGCACAACATAGAATATATACACATAAAGTATGAGACACAATTTAAAAGGCTACAAACGAACATCTAATTTATTTATATAGTCTATCGACTCTGGGGTCGCTACCATGAAATCCTCAGGTCTTCCACTGTATGATCGTATGGTACATTCTTCTATGATATGTCTGATGGTTTGAGTTTCTCCGCAATCGCAGAGGGGAGACGGTTGCTTGCCCCATTTGTGTAGAGAGTATGCACATCTGCCATGTTGAGTTCTAATTCTATTAAGCGTGGACCATGTTTTACGTGGCAGATCGAAACCCGGCGGCTTGTGTGTGATGCACGGTATATCATTGTTTTGTTGTGCGGTCCATTCTTGAGTCCATGCTTCGGTCAGATTGAACCCATTTTCCACAGCCACCCTTGCCGTTCTTGTTGGGGGTCGTCTAGACCGAAGTCGATTAAGGTTGGCGTCTTCGACATCCTTATGGATGGGTAGATTTCTATTGTTCACGATCTTTTTGTATTCGTTCGTAAGAGCGTTTTTTCGTCGCAGTTGTGGGGGTGGGATGTGACTTAGGACTGGGAGCCAATGTGTGGGAGTTGGTTTGATGACACCAGCAATCATTCTCATGGTGTTATTTAGCTGTGCATCTATTTTATGTACATGTGGGCTGTTTAACCAAACTGGAGCGCAGTACTCAGCAGCCGAAAAGACAAGACCCATCGCAGAGGAGCGCAGAGTGGAAGCCGACGCTCCCCAAGTCGAGCCGCACAGTTTTTGGATTATATTGTTTCTTGTCTTTAATTTTTCAGCAGTTCTCGATAGATGCTCCCTGAAAGACAGTGTCGAAGACGCCAACCTTAATCGACTTCGGTCTAGACGACCCCTATCAAGGGTTATGCCTAGGTATTTAGGTGTTTTATTGTGGGTGAGTAGGGTGTGTTCAAATTGTATGTTGAGTTCTCTTCTGGCGAGTTTGTTATTCAAGTGAAAGCAGGTGACTTCTGTTTTGGTGGCATTAGGTTGGAGCCTCCACCTGCGAAAATATTTCCCCACCACTTCCAAATCTGTCGTTAGGGTCTCCTCTGATTGTTCAATAGAGCTGCTCCTTGTCGCAAGCACCCAGTCATCAGCATAGCCAAACTTTCTCGATCCTGTCTCCGGCATGTCGGCAATATACAGGCCAAAGAGTAGCGGGAGCCCGTTCCTTAGTTTCCTTGGGGAGCTGATGTCGGACCCCATAGCCACTTGGAACACCCGGTCGTTCAGCATGCTGTCTATCAATCGGGCTGTAAATTTGCAAGGGATCACACGTAGGAGCTTGTATATCATGCCCTCCCTCCACACCGTGTCGTAGGCCGCCGACAAGTCAATAAATACAGCTGAGGTTTTAAGTTTTCTTTGAAATCCTGCCTCAATGTAGGTGGTGAGTGATAGAACCTGATCCGCACAGCTCCGACCAGGTCGGAAGCGCCTGTTCAACCGGTATTGCCCCATGTATTTTTGTGCCAATTCTATTATAAATAAGCCGCTCCAGCAGCTTATAGGTTACAGACAGCAGAGCTATTGGTCTGTAGCTCTTGGGGATATCCGCTGGTTTGCCTGGTTTCAATAGAGCGATTATCTTTGATCGTTTAAATTCTTTTGGGATATTGCCAGTTTGTGTAATATCTGTGAAAAGACGAGCCAGCCAGACTTTTGCATACCCGCCACAGTTTAGTAAAAATTCGGGGTGTATGTTATCAAACCCTGGAGCTTTTCCTGGCTTGACATCTTTAAGAGCATTTGTAACCTCCTTGCTAGTGTAAGGGCGAGAGTATTCTGTTTCTGTGGCTTGACCTTTTAAGGTTTTAAGTTCTAGTTTAAACTCAACTGAATGTTCTTTATCCTTGGGTGCTCTGGATGTTGCCACTATGTGTGAAGCAACTGCGTTTGGGCTGACTGCTGTATTTTGTCTGTGTGTTGGGGCTCCGCCTCCTAGTTTCCTTAATAGTGCCCACGCCTGTCTGCTCGATGTCTGGAAGTTCAAGCCTTCTACAGTTTCTGTCCACTTTCCTCGTCTCGCCACATCCAGGCTGTGAAGTAGTTCGTCTGCTATTCTCTGATCCCCAGTCTCAAGAAAATTCTGGTACAGCTCGTCACTGTTTTGGGACCATCCGGGAATATATTCTTTGCGGTAGCCTCTTGGTATACACTTTTTGGCGCTGCTCAATACGGCGCCAACAAATCTGTTGTAGTTTGTGCTGGTAGGAGGTATCCAACCCAAACATTTGTCTAGTTCCGTGGAGAACTCTGTCCAGTTGGCCTTTTTGAAATTCCACCTTGGGAGATGGATAGATGTAATTAGGGGGATTTGTGTTCCTAGTTCTACTATGACTGGACGATGCTGACTGTGCGGGAAGTCGGGGAGAACGTTTCGTGAGACTTCCACGGGCCTGCCCCCGTTGTCGGTCGAGACAAAACATAGGTCAGGATTGTATTCACGTCTCCACGCCGCCGACTTAAATGTGAATCGGTCCTTAGCATCGAACACAAGGGTGAGGTGTTCATCCTCCGCCCATTTTACTATCGCGTTGCCATTTGGGTCGCAGTCCCCATACCTCCATTGCTCGTGATGGCTGTTGTACATTATACATACAGTCTATTCTGTATTGACAACAATTCTACCAAGCAGTATTGTTATTGAACGTGCTCAGTACTTACATTATCTAAATATTCTCACATTTGTAACAAAAATCAGCCATTTATACACAATCAAGAATCCAAAGAAACATATTGTTTGTCAAGAATATTGATGATTATGTTTTAGCTTTCAGATTAGTTAGATATTCTCACGCCAGTAGCAATACTGAAATCTTCTTACTATCAACAGTGTTCCAAATATTTTTTTTATTAAAACATTAACGGTATTGTTGAATAACATCAATCTCATCCAAACATTCTCACATAATACTATTTTGTGAATTATATATTAACTTTTAATTTTTGTAGGTGTCCTTCACAGCCAAAGGATTTTAGCAGAAGTAGCGGAAATGATAAGGATTAGTAATTCGTTACACAAAGGTTTAATTTCAATTGATAACAATACTGAAAATATAATCAACCTTCGGTTTGGTAATAAAATCGCTTTGCTTTGTGGAGATTATCTTTTAAGTAGCAGTTACAATCAATTAGCATGTCTAAAGAATTACGACATAGATGAACTCATGTCGACGGCTCTTCGAGATTTAGTAGAATGCGAGTTTATACAGCCGAGAGATAAACAAAACAAACCTCTACCTTGTAAACCAAAATGGGAGAAAGAAGAATTCCAAATACCGGAAGAATTTGGAATTGAACTTTTAGAAGGAAAACGTGCTTTAGGGAACGCTAAAAAAGAGTGGATCTATAGAAATATATTAGGAGGAGCAAGTTTATTAGGGAAATCATGCCAAGGTGTACTTATGTTAGCTGGGCATGGTGTAAGTGCCCAAAAATATGGGTATATGTTTGGAAAAAATTTGGCATTGACTCTTCAAATAACGAAGGAATATAAGTCAATATTTAATGATAATGATTTGAGCCTAGTTAGCGCTCCAGTTTTATTTCATTTACGACATTTTCCTAATTTCTATTCCGTGTTTGAGAAATTGATAAATAAGGACGGAAATATTGATCAAGTAAACATTAAGACAATATTGCAACGCAGTGAGGCTCTAAATGATACAAAATTTTTACAAAAACAGTTATGTGAAAGAACTTTGTGTATTTTACACCACTTTAATGACTGCGATGCTAGAACTTCTCTGCAAAATATAATATTTTCTATTAAATTATAAATATTGGCATATGTAGACAGTACTAAAATTCTAATACTTTAAAACATCATTATACTGTGATACAATATTATACCTAGACTTAAATTAATATTTTAGAAATGTATGTGAGACTTGAAAATATATTACTATTGTAACTGTCCTGATTTTAATTTCTTTTATCCAATGATAACCTCCTACGAAGTAAACACTTCCGTAAGAATTCTAAGAATAATTAGTGTGCGTTTAATTTCTGTTCATCAAATATCTTAGAGCTAAACAAGATTCATAATACACGACGGGAAAAGAGCCCCAAAAAGAGTAATTAAAATACCGATGATTATATGAAACTTTCATGTGCGAGAAAACAACATAAATTTTAAAATAAAAATTAGTCTTCAAATTACTGTACCATTAATATAAGAAACGAAAAGAATTACGTCAGCGTGAATAATGTAACGTTATAATAAATAATTTCAAGACAAAGTGACACAAAATATTATTTTCTTCAAATAATTTTGTGACGAAGACCAAATTTACACAGCACAAATAGGAAGAACTATTTATAGGGTGTCCCAACGGGAACTTAGGGATTTCAAGTCTAAATAATATGCGTAGTGTTTAGAAATTCAACGATATATTAACATAAACATAAAGTGGAAACCTTAAAATTATATGTGGAACAAGATATCGGATAAATGTCCACCGCGACTCCGTCTGAACATAGTGATTCTTTTCTTAAAATTTTCGATAACTTTATCACACATATGTAAGTTAATTTCGGCAATAGCCGCACGAATGTTATTTTTTAATTCATCAATTGTCTGTGGATTATTTGTGTATACTTGATCCTTAAGGAAACCCCAAAGGAAAAAGTCCAGCGGTGTTAAGTCGCAGGATCTTGCAAGCCAATCCACGTCACCATTACGAGAAATCACACGACCAGGGAATTTCTCCTGCAGTAAATTTAGAGTTTCCCTGGCAGTGTGGCAAGTGGTCCCATCTTGTTGAAAAAAAAAATTGTTGAGGTCCATATTTTCCAAACGAGGCCATAGAAAGTTATTCAACATCTGTCGATATCGCTCCCCGTTGACAGATACTGCTTCTCCATTCACATTTTCAAAAAAGTGAAGTCCAAGAACACCGTTGGTCGAGAAACCACACCATATGGTGACACGTAGTGGGTGCATAGGTTTTTTAATAATCTCTCGAGGATTTTGGAGCCCCCAAATGCGGCAGTTTTGTTTATTTACGTAACCCCCTAGGTGAATATGGACTTCGTCACTGAATATGATTCGCTTTTCAAATTCGTTATCAAGTTCTGTTTGCTCCAAAATCCAATTTGCAAAGATACGGCGGTGCTAATAGTCCCTGGGCTTCAATTCTTGTGTTAACTGCATCTTGTATGCTTGTAGCCATAGGTCTTTGGTTAAAATTCGTTGCAGAGATGATGTTGAGATGGCCAATTGCTGTGACCGGCGACGAATTGAAGTTTTTGGACTTTCTGTTACACTTTGATTCACCCTTACGATATTTTCAATTGACCGAACATTACGATGTCGTAGCGGTGTCTTTACATCGAGAACAGAACCAGTTATTTCAAATTTTGCAATTAAATTCCTAATTGCTGTATCGCTGGGAACATGATTCTGATGAAAAACAACGCGTAGTCGACGAATTGTGTTCATAACAGAACGAGCATTTTCATAATAAATTTGAACAATTTGGATACGTTCTTCAGTTGTGAAACGTTGCATGATGACACTTACAAGTTTCTAGATGACGTATGTCAAATATTAGATTAATATGTTACGTTATTTGAAAATACTGTGATATTTAAATCCCCAAGTTCCTGTTGGGACACCCGTTATATACTCGAATCACCGAACAGATACAGTAATAAAAGTGCGTGATCACAACGTGAACGCAACGTGTTCAAGGCATCCTATGCATAAAAACGATCGGCGGCAAGCATCGTTTACATTAGGCTAAACTGTAATAATATTACGGATTGCGTTTGTTTACTTTTATTTTACTTGATTACTGTTTCCGTTAAATATGTTTTTGCTGCATTTATTGTTTTCTTTTGCTTATTTTGATCAGTATTTTTAAATACGTAAGTAATTAGTGATCCGAAATGTTACAAATTATAAGTAATTATATCTTCGAGTATATATCTTCTTAGTATTTTTGTTATGAGAAATTATAACAAACTGATTTTGTTTCTATCATATTTACAGGAATTGCAATATATAGTGTTTACAACATATTGAAAGAATATGACACTGAACCACAATTTAAGCAACCCAAAAAATATCAGAGAAAAAGGGGTATTTTAGATACTGTTGATGAAGATATGAAAAACAGAATTCGGAGAATTGTTCATTCATTCTACTTTAAAAACAAACTACCAACTGTGCAAAAAATTCTAACGACTGTGAATGAAACAGAAGATCTGCCCAACTTTAAAATAAGGACATTCACGATGATATTAAAGGAACTAAATTTTTGGTATACTATCTAAGTTCCGTAACCTGCTATTATTAATAAAAATATTATATTTATGGTTATCAAAAGAGAAATTGCAATAACATCTTGAAAGAAAAAGAAGAAATTATTGCGTGGAGAAGAAGATACCTATGTCAAATTATGCAATTTCATCTGGAGGGAAGGCCTATATATTATTTCGATGAAACGTAGGTGAATGCTGGGCATAGTGTAAGCAAGATATGATCAGATAAATCTAGAATAGCTAGCTTGCGAAATCATATAGAACGTACTATTCGAAGGATTAGGGAAAATTATTAAGACCACATGCTTGTGTTAATAATAAGTTAGTTCCACAAATAGATAGTGCTGTAATTATTGCTGTAGCTTTAGTAAATCTACAGGGATCTCTTATTAAAAAATACACAATATGATATAAGTTGATTGATATTTAATTTTGCTTATGAATTTTTAATTAGTACTAATGTTTTAAAAAAATATGTTAATTTGTTTTTTATTATTTGTATTGTGTATTACATTTGAAATTTGCATTTTTGTATTATATGCCATGTAGTATCAATAAAGTAACAAACCTACTACTCTTTGACTGTTTTGCAAGAAATATATCTCATCCCACCTGCTTCTGAACTGTAAGAGCTATACTATTAAAATATAAATAAAAATGCAGCATAAATAAATTCATACATCTATTAAAGAATAGGTTTTACACTGTTGTAAATTTTTGGAAAAATACATCTTGTCCAAATGTCTTCTAATATATCAAATGCCTTTGAGGCTGATATACGACCAGATCTTATTTCATGCCGAAGTTTACATTTTTACTGCAGCTTGGTTTGTTTCTTAATTTCTGCACAGATTGTATCACTGATGTTTTGTTTTAAATAGTGAAGAAAACAATCAACGGAAGAACTTCCATTTGTCACAAACGCAATCATTCCATGATGAAGAGATAGAACATTTGGTATTTCGTATTCTGTTGTGTATTTTATTAGATTTCATGGGAATTTGTTTATTTAACATACTTGAATTTATTTTATGGTTATAGGTTATAGCCACTTTGTGTGTTCACATATATTTATGTCTTTCAAACAACAGAAAGTTATTTAAAATATTACAATGACACAGCTTTTTCATTTGTATAATAGTTTATTCCTTCATATTGAGGATTACTACATGATATTTTATAGAGACAATACAATCTTAATACGTTTTCATAGTAAACATTTGAATATTGACAATTTCTTATGTCAAATACTACGGCGATAACTATTTTACCGACATTTATCCTTGAATGATTTTATGTACCTGTGTGCATACGACTTTGTTGTAATCACGTGAACCCAACGTGATCACTGCATCTGTTCAGTGATTCCAGTACCTATAGGTAATAAGCAGCTATTATCAGGTTTGGCGTATGGCTTGAAATCTTCCATATGTCTGGCACCTTATTAAAAGAGGCCCACTGATGTCATCAAACTGGTATACATATCTTATTTTTTCCTCACATGCCACGTTTCATCCAATTTTGCTGCTAATTTTTCTGTAAAATATTTAGCAGCATCAGATAAAATATGCCTATACCCTCATATTAAACCTCCCATGGAAAAATGTATGTTATGACGACGTAAATATAGAAAACGATTAACGAAAGCATCTGACAAATTGCACATACAGTACATATAATTTCTCAGATGCTTTCGCTAATCGTTGTCTATATTCTCAATTTTCCCATTGCGCTTGCGCAGCCTATGTGCGCAGTATTCACAGTAATACCTCCAAGCACTATAGCCTACCTGAACCGTAATAACTTATGTACGACTATGTCGCCTATTTGAATAAGTTAAGTCACCCCGAGATTTTGCCTACGCAGTCTGTCAGTTTTGAATTGACTTCCGGCGTTACATGTACCTGTAAAGTTCATGCAATATGTAAATTGCGTACAATCTGCCATTTCAGAAATGGGTAGCTTTTATTGGAAGACAAAGTCGTTAAACAGAAAGAAGACGATACAAAAAGAGTTTAAAATAGAACGGGATTTCATGCAGATTATGTAAAACATTGTGCTGGAACCGCAAATGACGACAATACTGCTAGACGATTTTACTAAAATATACCCTATAGACTGAAAAGAAAACAGATGTTTGCGAGAAGTTAATTGAAATATTTAGCGTAATTTAGCATGTAATAACGAGCAGCGTAGGTGTCGACTCCGACAAATTTCAAAACCATGCACGCAAAACTGCCAATTATATGTAGCTAAATACAATTGGTATTACATGCCGGTGACGGTGCATAAAGTTTTAATTGATGGCAAAGATATACAATGCTACTTTGCCCCTATATTATCAGAGCCCATAATAAGAATGATAAAGGATACCGGCTATTTCAGTCTCAAAACCGTAGTCGCAACTTAATAAATGAAGACGCGATTTATATGCTGTTACTATCATCAGATTCGCTTATTTTACGTTTGACAAAATTATCGAACAAACTCACTTTAGTATTGCACGAACACGCCAAAGAAAAAAGATTACAAGAACATATATTATAATGTCCATGTATTATTTTAAAAATTTTAAATTTTGTTTTGATTATGGTTATATTGAAATGAATGAGATATTATAATGATGTACTCCTTTTCCTTCATCGTCATCAGATGCATGTTACAATAATAGAATAAAAATAGTTTGTTATAAAGTTTTATTTTTATATAAAAATAATATATATCAATTTAGTTATTAAATATAAAACTAGTTGTCCATCAATCTCTTTAAGCTTAAATGGCTTCTTCACGCCCACTCACACCATTTTGAAGCTCTTCATCAAAGTGTCTCTTGGTGCTGGTTATTCGTAGAGTGTGTTTCATAGGTCTTACAGATAATTAAAATAAATTGTGCGTCCTCTTGTTTGATTAAAACATTCAGTGCAATTCAGTTAAGGATTTTAAAACCATTATTCTACTCCTTTACTGACTTAAGCATCTCATTTAAGCAAGCGCAAGAAATATTTACAGTCGTATTGAATATGTTAATCATAACATGAATAGATTAGAGTTTTCATGATTTCAGTGATTCGATTGGTGGTTATCAATTCTATTTTTTAATATTCAGAATGTTCTAGTTATATGTATGCTCGATATGGTTATTTTGTCAAAGATATGTGTGAAATAAAAAAATCCCTTACCACAAAAAATATATATATTGAACTGGTCTTGAATATGAGCCAAGACCAGTCAAATACAAATACAAACGATAATTCACCCAATAACCCTCTCACTACATGCAACCAGGCATACATCAGTGATGCTTAGCACACAACCTTTGTATAATAAGAGTATAGGTAAAAGTCCCTGAATAATAATTCAAAAATTGCTAACAAAACTAGTATATTCTGATACCCCAATTAAATATTGAATGCTAGAAAGCAAATTACCCCCACAATTAGAAAAACCAAACCCATGATTACTTTTTTCAGGATAGATACATAAAACTAGAATTAAATACTTAATTAAGCTCATTACATAATTTAGCATAATCATTACATTCATAATAAGTATATTTTTACAGTACAACAATGACAAATACAATTGATTTAGGCAAATAAATAATTTAAAAAGAATTTGACAACAGTAGGGTGATTTGGAGGGTTCTAGACCACTCCTCCTCCTCTCACCCAGCTCCCCCTCACCCCCCTCGCCATAGTGGCGCCCTCTGTCAACCCAACTGATGTGCCCCCCCCTCGCGGTCCCCAACCCAACTAATGTGGGGCCCCCTCACCCCCCTCGCCCTAGTGGCGCCCTCTGCCAATCCAACTAATGTGGGGCCCCCTCACCCCCCTCGCCCTAGTGGCGCCCTCTGCCAACCCAACTGATGTGGCGCCCCCTCGCGGTCGCCAACCCAACTGATGTGGCCCCCCCTCGCGGTCCCCAACCCAACTAATGTGGGGCCCCCTCACCCCCCTCGCCCTAGTGGCGCCCTCTGCCAACCCAACTAATGTGGGGCCCCCTCGCCCTAGTGGCGCCCTCTGTCAACCCAACTATGTGGGGCCCTCTCACGGCCACTAGCCAAACTAAGAAATGGCATCTCTCATCATTACCAACCCAAATAACATGACGCCCTCTGACAGCCACTAGCCAAACTAAGAAATGGCATCTCTCATCATCACCAACCCAAATACCCTGACGCCCTCTGACAGCCACTAACCCAACTAAGGTGACGTCAGACAAAATGGCGGACCATCAAGATGGTCTTTGCTTCTAGAGAATTCCTGAATAAATTGCCCAGCTTGCTATCGCGCTTCTCAATTTACTTCCAACAGGTCTAAACATGTTTCCAGCGGAAACCGCAACGGCTGTCTGCTTCGGTGATAACCCCATACCTGAAATGCATAAAAGCGCCCCCTGATGGATACTACACCAACTAAATGTTAAATATATAAGAATTTTGGGAATAATATCACTCAGTATCAATAGTAAAGTGGTATAGCACCTTCTATATAGTGATAAAATAGTATAATGGTAGTGCAATATGGAGAAATATGATAACTTTTTGTCTGCTAATGGTATTGAAATACCCATCATAGTACGAGATTGGTTATTATCGTCGGAATTAACGCAAAGTGAGTGTTTATTCATAGCAGCATTCACATATCAGAACGATCAATATTTTGATATCGATGAATTAATGAACGTTTTGGAATATTGTAACCCAAATATGACCCAACTTAAAAAGTGGTACATTTATAGTGAGTATGAATATCTATACGAACCTGATTTAGATCTTCATGCGGAAATTTGCATATTCGACATAGAAACATCGACTGTACTTACTTTACACAAGAATATACCAAAGACGTTAGCGTCTTGGCATCCTCAATATAATCATCCTAAATTGGAGTATAATGAAGATCAGGTCGTGAATGGTGGTGGATATGTAATATATGCCAGTGAGAAGTGTTTCGCAGGTAGTTAACCTGTACAGACCTGTATAAACATGTCTAGACTTGTTGAAAATACATCAGTTGAACGCAGGCAGAGAGCTCTTAGACAGAAGAAAGACTTATTAAACATTAGAATTATGATGTTTATACCCCAATTAGAAAGACTCAAATCCGATTTAGAAATATATATGTTGGTGACAAATATTAGTAAAGTAAGGCTATAAAATGGAGAATATGGAAAAATATATGATTAGGTCTTTCGTTGTACACTTTATAAATAAATATATGTAATGTACATTATCATTATTAATTAAAAAATGGGTATATGTATAATCCACATTTTTCTTTTTATATCACCATATAAATACATACACGCCTATGATGAAATAAAACTGTATAATATAGAAAAATATATGATTACATAATCCGCTGTACACTATATAATTTTAAAAATAAATATACATTATTAAATAAAGAGAATATATGACATCCAATATTTTTTCTTACTTTATACCGCCACATATGTATATCGGTAATTTAAAAAACCCTCTCATATATATGTATGTATACGAAGCTGGATTTTTCAGGAATATACATAAATTCAAAAAATCAATCTATCTCTCCTATATTATTAAAAAAAGGGTGAAGAAAGAAAGCATGCTAAGTCTAACAACAGATAAGATATTAAATATACTACACTAGTACCCTGTTATACGCTGACTACGTATCAGCAGTTTCAGGCATCCGCGATCTACCTATGATGAGCAGAAAACGTGTTATATCAATAAATATAAAAGTTATAGGAGCATTTGTCGATCTATCGTCGTATATATGAGTCACCCCCAGAATTTGGCGCTCTCTTATGATAAGTTAAACAAGTTGGAACATGCTTAAGTGCTACTAACTTTTGCTTGTATATACTACATATATGTACATACATATTGCCGTGAACTTTACTTTAGAAATTAAGACAATATTGTATATAATTATAAAATGTTAGAAATAGATATAATTAATGTTGACACTAAGATATACTCGTGTATTTAGATCAATATTAGCAATAAGAAAACACACTCATAGTTTAAGAAATATTTATTTTAAAATAAAATTTATTAAATCATACGATAATACAGGTATGCACATAGAATATAAGTATTTTAATTAAGATTATATATATACAAACACCATTTAGAAATAAGTGAGGAAAAACCTCAACGATAATAGTAAATGACACAAATGAATATTTATTTTCAGAAGTGAAAAATCCGAGATAACATTTAAATTAGAAAATAAGTATTTAAAATAAGATATGCTCGTAATGTATATGAAGAGGCTTAATGCACTCAAGTAACTTACAATTAAAATACATACATTTGCGTTGAAAAGGATATTAAAATAAAGTATATCATAAAGAACAGCACAGAATCGTATAACATTTTTAATATACACAACAAAAGTATCAATTCTCATCGTAATGCGAATAATAGCAATCCTTTCATGGTTCCAAACTTAGTGCACATACAAACGAACATCTGTAACCAAAGGAATAAGCAGCATTAATATAAAAAGCAATGATTTATTACAGCATATTAAACATACAAAACTCTCCAAGGACGGTAAAATGGTTCGAAGAGAGAACGGAGCAGACAGAGAAACCACAGACAGAGGGACTGGCGATTGAAACAATATCCAATTTCTTTCCATTCTTTCCGATTAAAAGCACCAAAACAAAAATACGAGTAAGGTTAGCGCTTGGTCGAAGAATGTACCTACAAAATAGTAAAAGTAGCAATGAATATATTTATAAGTACAATGAATGTTTACGATAGCAATAAACGAATAAAATAACGTAAGAAAAACATCAAAATAAATATCAATATACTTACTGCATATTAGATATAAATAAATGGAACAACAACAAATACTGTCGTTGGTGAATGTGGAAGATATCAAATGTCAGGTACGAACATAATAAAATAAATACCAACCTAAAATACGACAAGAAGAAGAAGAGACAAGGCATAAGTATCGAGATATCCGCTAGAGGCGCCACAACGAACAATTCAAAAATAAAAGTCCGCAAAACAATCAAATAACGAGCGGCATTTATTTTCAACTATAAAAAGGGAGTCACAACAGAAAATAGTTAGTTGTTAGCTGGTACCTGTGACATTAAAAACTTCTAATACACAACAAAGTGATAGCGTCTCTTGAAGTAGATAATACATCTACGTGTTAAGCGAGTAATGGTCAAGTGGAGTTGCTACACGCTTAACATTATTACCGCAGTATAAATAAATAAATAAACTAACTAACAACTCACAAACAAACAAGAAGTGAACACGCTTCTATAGGAATAATTTCCAATTGTTTTCTCGTCGCCATATTTGCAAGAAGTGAGCGTCACCATTAAATTTATAGAAGATTCCAAGGAGGGAAGAATCCACAAAAATGGAAAACCAATTTCAAGAAGAATTCGAGGAATTATATGAATCTACGCAGTGAGTAGTAAATAATATTGTTATAACTATTAAATTCAATCAAAAATACACAGGTTCTCTCTAAACACTCCATTTCTTTTAATATTTAGTTATTTAAATATTAGAACGTAAAAATAGGGACACAATTTTTATTTAAAATAAAGAACATTAGTCTTAATAGTGTACTGTGTGCGAATACTTGCACAACGGACCAGTGTTCATTAAAAAAGACATTAGTAAGCACAGCTTTGAACAATATTCAAACTTTTATAAACAGGAACGCCTAAAAGCTTCGCACTAAGAATCTAAAGTCTCCGTGAGAATAGAGGTTTAGACAATTAGTTTGTGATGCATTAGGAATGTATCTGGGGTGGTGATTGATCCAAGCTTTATGTAGTACGTGTGAATGTTTGCATAAAGCCGATTAGTCAGTACTTTCATTATCAAGTCAACATAATTTGGCCCAAATATACAGGCCTTCGTAAGAAAAGAGTGAAGGTGGAGAAACCCTGTATTGATTGAATTCATATTAAAATAAACGAACACGATATTATTATGAAAGCTGCTACTTGTAAGAATTGTAAATAAACAAATAAAATAAATAATATACATGCAACAATAAATTTTACCTATTGTAATTAATAAGCAGATAATACATTTTTTCACATAAGTAATCTGGTGTCATAGTTATTTATAACCCTATCCCACACAATATCAAAAATAATAACGAAAGAGAAACAAGTAAGGAAAGAAGTAAATCACAGTAGAACCCACGAGAGATAATGAATTATGTTGTTTTGCCTATAGATCTAGCATAAACTTCAATTTTATTTATTTATTTAACAAATAAATAAACAAATTATATAAATTTCATTTAAAGGCAAATATTACAGCAATATGTATGAACTTAAATTCTATTCGTGCCACAGCACAAGAATATTTATTTATTGTTTATTTATTTTAAATAAATATCATATGACTTCATTGTTTTAACTTTACCCATATTCCATATTGTACTCGAAAATAAAAGCGTTCGCTACTATCTGCGGTTTTTCAGTATCCGCGGAAGACCACAGAACCAAACCCCACGGATATGGGGGTACTACTCTCAACCACCACAACATACATTCAATCGCCACCACCGAGGATTTATATCTGACATCAGCATACCATCTCAAAATCATAAAATAAATATACAGTATGATACTGGATGACATATCAATCAAATATGAATATACAGGACGATTCAAAAGTAGGACTTTTCGAAAAGTAAGATAGCGAACCCAAGACGGTCGCTAAAATCTAATAAACTAAGGTGACATCAGGCATCCATCTATTAAAACCACTATCAAATCATTCTTTTTAAAAAGCCATCATTCCAAAACAATACATTCAAATCAATCTCACAAAATCATGCATTCAAAAAACCATACATTCAGTGATAGATGCATAAATGAAATGTATTTGTGCCGCCTAACAGTTCAAAAAGCTTGATATCGAGCTTACCAGTATATTTCTAACAGATCTAAACACGTTTCTAGTGGAAACCACAACGTTTGATCACTATCGACACCTCTATGATAGTCACCTTATTTAATATATCTATGTTATAAAATAAAAAGGAACAACATATTTTTAAGAAAAACAATTTATTAAAAATAACAACCACATTTTGTATGCGAATTATAGCTAATATGTAGCATATCAATCATAGGGAAAAACATTAAACGAATTACAACGATAAACAAACAATTATGACATATAAATCCATAGGTAAAGATATATAGTTAATAAACATCATTCTCATCATAGAAGATCTACATTAAAGAGTGTTAAAACGTCAACATATTTCGCTAGTAATATTTTTTAATTTCAATTTCAGTCACGTGATCACACATTGAAATGAAAATTTTATAGCTAATAGAATCTATCAAAACCATAACTACTCTAAATTTTATAAGGAAAATGAAGGGAGTGGACTATTTTCTAATTTGAAAATGTGAAAAAATGCTGGAATAATACCAACTTTTAAAAATAAATAATTAGATATTTAATACCACATACATAAATACATAGACGTTCTAATTCTCATATGAATAAATTGATGGAATTATTTTTATCCATAAGTATACATACACACATAGTTTTATATATCATTACAAGAAATAAGCCTCGCGATTAGCTTTTAATCTGAAATTTAGATGTTTCATAAAACCACCTCAGAGACACTAAAAAAATTATGATTTTCAGCTCAACCACCAACCATTCAAAAAATTGAGACATCAAATTCGTGAATATTAATACCACTCTACACTTTTAATAAAAAATTTAGCAGAAGTCTCACATTAAATGAATACAAAATATAAAATGTATATATGCACTACATTAAATGAAGATTGAATTTTATACACTGCTTATATCACCAGGAATTTTGTTACAAGATTATATGATCAGATAGACTTTTAGAAATGAGGTATTAAAACTATAAAATAGGCTATTTTGATGAAAGTTATTTGGCAGCTATTGATGTTAACATCTAAATGTGATGTGAGACCACCTTTTAGTTATCATTATCATAATATTAAAAAAAGAGAGGAGAAAAAACAAGGTACGCTTCACAGCAGATAAAAAATATATACTGACTCTCAAAATGCTTCTCTATCTCTTTTTACAGTTTACGTTTTTGTACAACAGCGAATGTATTACATTTTTAAAAGCATTTTATAATTTGAGAAAAAAAAAGAGCAAAATGTATCACGAAACATTATTATAAATTACATTTTAAAACATGGAATTCTATTTTATTTGGATGACATTGTATTTACAAATAGTTTTTATATTATATCATTACAAGAAATATGTTTTACATTAAATTTTAGCCACTGAACAACAGTAGTATACACATTCCAGACCGTTATACATCTTGATATCAAACACCATCTCCGACAAGCTTCTGAACCAGCCCAGGCTTACTGAAAGACAAAACACAATTCTATCTTAGATCAATACCTATATTTTCAAGAATTTTTGCTACAAGATTATATGGCGAGATAGGGGGTGATGGCTAAGCCTAAACGGACACCTAGTTTTCAATATGTGATAAAGTTTTATTCCTCATACACTTAATATAAACTAATGGCCCACCCCCAGAAAATGATATATTAAAACTAAAAAAAACATGCTATTAAAACATAAACATGCCATACAGATTTGCAAACATATATTTTAAGCACCCACCCTCAATCATATTAATAAAATCCACTTCATTAAAACGCATGCTACATATAATAAATGAGATCTAAAACAAGTAGTTAAAATCTGCGACTCTTGAGTGGTTTAATACCTGCATACGTTTGTCATTGTAAGATATACGCGTGCAAGAATGACTAATATATTTGAAAAATGCTAACTAAATTATAACACCATCATTCAAAAAGTATGCATCAGCAGGATATCACTAATCAAACTCCTAAATACAGATAATCCATATTAAATCATTATAATATTAAGGAATACAATTTTTTCCACATACCTAATGTGTGTAACATATGGGACAAAGTATGGGGGGGAACACCAAACTTATACGTTCGGAACACCGCCCACACCTCACTATTTCATATTCTATAAAAAGAAAAATACATACTGAATTAATATTCTACATACCCTAACCATAAATCTCACCTATCATGAGCAAATTAACCACAAAATGGCTCAACATCCTGTACCGATATATCTCACGCAGGGGAGCCGAATAATGACATATAGTACACAAAATATCATTACCTCCATTTGATATCCCCACAAAACCGCTGACAATAACGCATATATTAATAGGGGCCACCATTTGGTGAACCCCATATCCGTCATCACGATGTATATCAATAAGCATCTCACTAGGGGGACCAGAATAATAACCGTTATCACTCTCAACAGTTGGCAGCGTAATTATTGAATTCGACGATTCAGAAGAATTCTGCTCAGCCATTATCTTAAACAAAATTAAACATTATTAAATTCCGCCCCCACCGTCTTTAAACAACAAAATTTATTTGATATTAAAATACAACTCACAAAAATAAAAACACAATTAATACTCAACAATAAAAGATACAGGGAAAGAAAACACACACAACAAAGTCAAAAACAAAAGCCACTTCTATACACACTATGAAAACTAGTATAAACTGATCTGCTAATCTCTTACAGATATATTTATAAAAAATTTGAATCACAACCCCCACTTGCTTAACTTAAAAGAAAAAGTTCCCATGGTAAAAAGAATCTTCGCAACATTTCAAATAGATTTTTATCATCCCTATGAAAGTCAACGACAACCAACACAATTAAGTGTAGAACCCATTTAAACGATCACAGCAATTAAAAAAAGCAAATTATCAACCATAAACGAAACTGTATATACAAATATTACATTAGTATTATTAATTTAAAGTTTGGTGTAGAATGAACTAACTATACTAATGTAATTACACTTATATTATTCTCCATAGTAATTATTACATAATTAAACAAAAAATCACTAATAATCTTTGTCGACAGGTGTCTCAGGAAAAAAAAGCAACCCCAATGATTAACCAAAGAAATTCCCAATTAAACAAACAATTCATTTCGAGATCGACTACATCACTTCTTGTGGGGCCAACAAGTTAGGCTAATGAGCCGGCATTAAAAAAAAAAACTATATACACATCTCACTGACGGCTATTTAGAAAGGGGCCGATACACATCTCACTGACGGCTATTTAGAAAGGAGGCCGAAAGATGTTTTTTAATGCTATCCCCATTTAGAAAAAAGGGGTCATAAATTAAAAACAAATTACTTTATACAGGAACCGTTTCAAAAAAAGCCATCTATTAATATAAATTTGTATTCGAAAAGTATTTGTTTATAATATATAAAACGCAAATTTGATATTACTAATTTTTAACTAAATTAATTAAATAAAATGTAAAACGATTAATTTTTATACACATATTCTGCCAAATATGCGACAAATAGTAAAAGAAAATTAACAGATTTTGCAATCCTTGCAACCATCGGGGACATTGGAAATGATAACACCATATATGAAACATGATTAACTGTTTATTATACATACAGTTAGGTACATGAAAAAAAAACGCTCAAACGATCAAAGCCAGTGCTGTATCATTACTGAACACTCCCCACTTCCCAGTCCCCCACTCACACTATTCCGCGGCTCGACGGCCGAGCTGAACCGACATCTGCCGGATCTACACGTCTTGCGTGACTCGACCTCGACACTTCCGTCTTTTGGCCTTGAACGAAAACCTGGTAACTTGGTCCCCATATACGAACATAAACATTTCCAATGTTAAAATGTTCGATTTACAATCAATAAATAAGAAAAAGATAAACAAAAAGTTCTTTTACATTTAAAAACCAAATTGTATAAAAATACTTAATTATTGGAATTCATAATATTAATTTCTATTCATAGCTGTATTTGTCTTCTAAATGGAAAATTAATTATTAACATGCATATTTTTTTAAAGAAAACGTAATTATTTGTAATATTGGATATAATAATTATTAAAAAAGTCAGAGATATTGTTTTGATTAAAAATTAAAGCAAAACAATTATATACAAATTTTAAAAACAAAGTGAACTATGTACTATACAAAAGCAATTAAACAAAACATTTTTAGTACCAGAAGGAGCTGTTACTTTAGAATGTTTTTCCGATATAATGACTCTACCATCTTCCTATATATATGTATATACGCATCTAAAAATGTATAGTACGATACCATATTTGGAGCTATCTTATAAATTATTATTTTATTATTTTCAAAATTTATTCATCACGTAATGTGTATTCGTATTAATATTGCACCATTAATATATTTTAGGTAAATTTCCGTATTATTTGTACACCTAATTTATTCTTCAAGTCTTAAGTTTTATGTGCAATACCATAAATTTATGGAATTTTGTCATAGCTTAAGTAGGCACAATTTGCGCTATATTTTGTTACGTGTGTTTTTATTACGAATGAGAGCAATAATAATCAATACTAAACACCTAGAATTAAATGCTAATTATGTAAAAATGCTTAAATTATTTTTTGATACACTTGAAGAAATAGAATTTTTGAATGACGTACCAATAAATAGGCAGCATATGCAAAGAAAAGTAACAACACATATGGAAAAAGACTGAACAGCTAACTTAAGAACTAAACTGATGAAAACGAGATTCACACACATAAAAGGAATTAATTTGACATGAATAGCTTTTAGAATACTAAACCATGTATGGTGCACAAAAAATAAGTAATTTTTATTAAACGGCATTATCATCCCTTCTTCCGATGCCGATGTTTCACCAATTATCTTAAGGGATATCATCACGACTGCTGCTGGTTCTGCAATGGAATTGCCGATCCAGCGATAGTCCTGAGGATATCCCTCAGGATAATTGGTGAAACATCGGCAGCGGAAGAAGGGATGATAATGCCGTTTAATAAAAATTACTTATTTTTGGTGCACCATACATGGTTTAGTATTCTAAAAGCTATTCATGTCAAATTAATTCCTTTTATGTGTGTGAATCTCGTTTTCATCATTTTAGTTCTTAAGTTAGCTGTTCAGTCTTTTTCCATATGTGTTGTTACTTTTCTTTGCATATGCTGCCTATTTATTGGTACGTCATTCAAAAATTCTATTTCTTCAAGTGTATCAAAAAATAATTTAAGCATTTTTACATAATTAGCATTTAATTCTAGGTGTTTAGTATTGATTATTATTGCTCTCATTCGTAATAAAAACACACGTAACAAAATATAGTGCAAATTGTGCCTACTTAAGCTATGACAAAATTCCATAAATTTATGGTATTGCACATAAAACTTAAGACTTGAAGAATAAATTAGGTGTACAAATAATACGGAAATTTACCTAAAATATATTAATGGTGCAATATTAATACGAATACACATTACGTGATGAATAAATTTAGAAAATAATAAAATAATAATTTATAAGATAGCTCCAAATATGGTATCGTACTATACATTTTTAGATGCGTATATACATATTGTGGTAGTACTGGGTACTGACCATCAATATTTATAGTTGGTTATGAAAAGAGTTGTATTTTGATATTAAAAGTTTAAGAAACTTATAAATAGAAATAGTATTATGAAAATTGATGTTTATTATCCTAGTATTAATATTTACAATTGTTGATTTGATAATGTAGTAAAGTCCATTGGTTAAGGTCCATAGTTCAGCAAATGATACCAAAACCTGTAAAATAGAGATTTTGATATTAATCGTGTGTTTATTTTGTAATATAGAATTGTAAGAACTTGTTCAATTGTCTTAAATGATGAGAATTGATTTTTAAAAAAGGAAACTTTGTTTGAAAGTAACGTTAAAATAGATAAAAACTCCCGCCATAATTTAATTAGAGGAAAAGTCAGTGGTTGACAGATTTTGACATTTACAGTATTTTTGAGAGAGTATATTTTAAAATTGTTTTGAATACTGAAATACATTTATAAATTCATGGTAAAAATTGTTAAAATATGAATATTGTAATATAGAAAGGCATACAAGAGAGTATTAAAATAATAGAATGTATTTTGAATATCATTAAGAGGTGTTGAATAGAGATTGGTCAATTCAAATATAGAAATTATTACTAAGGTAATTGGAGAGTAAATAAGGGGATTTCTTCTTAAAAAATTCTGAGAAGAGAGTTGATGAAAATTCGGTACGAAGAATTTAGACCGTATTTTCATACATAAAAGTGCATAAAGAACATATTGTGTATACAAAATTAATATTCTGTTACTGGGTTATATAAAATATAAATTTAAACTCAGTATTTGTACATCATTACTGCAACGTAGGCAGTATAAAGTGATTTGGATAGCAAAAGAAGAGTTGAATGAATATAAAACATAAAAACAAATCAAAGTACTCACCATTAAAGGATATAATTTCTTGGGGAATTCCAGTAGCACGTTACAGTTGGAAAGGAAAAGGAGAAGAATATATCCATAGCAAGAAGTTCATTGTGAGAATATTCTTGAGCGCAGTTCACGAATATTCGAAATATAAGAAGTGCATATCCAATTAAATAAATCCAGCCGAGGTAGTTTAACTATTGAGCGACCATAGGTATTGAAGATTTTCCTGGGACGAAGACACCGAATAATAGGATCCTTGTACCTGCATATCCAGTAGAATATCCAGCACGAACACTTGTAATTATTTTTCCGAAGCATAAACAGCTGGTAGTTTGTGGAATCCCAGTTCAAATGATGCTACAAAGAGACAAGAATCAACAAATCAAAAGGAACTCCATAATAAGAAGTTACACAAATAAATTATAAGGTTGTATTATTTGATTGTTCCTATTAATATGAAAATCTCTTTAATTTAACGAATTGTCACAGAATAGATTAAAAATTAAAGGACTTAATGTATCAGAAATTAAATCTTAATTTATAAACAACAGTTACATAATACTATTTGATTTAGAAATTATGGATATACATTTTTAAAGTTTATTACATGTTGTAAATTAATCTTACCTTGAAAAATAGGGTTAGAATATCAATTCCTATCATAACCACAGATATAAATAACAAGATATTGGACAAGTTTAATAAGAAATTGTTAAATATACTGGCATTTTCATCATATACATGATAATTGTATGTTATTTCTCAACAGCACATTATATTTATTGTTACTCAACCATTTTTGATTTTATTTACGTAAAGGTATTTGATAGGTTAACATTCTGCAATTCTCATAGTATTTGGACCTCCTAAAAATAAAGTAAACATACCAATTAATGTATTGGGAAGATATAGAAATAGTTTAAAAGTAACTTACCATTCTATTAGATAAGAAATGATGTAAATTAGAACTTAATCTGAATATAAAAATATTTGTATCAATTAACGAAAACAGTTATTAAATTTATCAAAGTTAGTTCACATGAGTAGCGGTAAAATCGTTTAGTTGCGGATTACCAACGTTTAGAGTGAAAAGAACTTGGACAATAATTTTTCTTAGATATTTTAAAGAGACAGGTCCGGACTAAGATTTTTATGATTAATAATAATATGCAAGTATTAGAATTTTTTTTAAACGACTGAGTTAGTTAGGGCATATAAATATTTGATTTATAAACAAGTAAAATATAATAATGAAAACATTCTACGTTAATTTATTGGCTTACCCAACGTGTGACGTAGGAAGAAGTTGAATGTCTAACTTAGGGTGTAATTAAGGGATTATTTGGGTGATTGTTGGTTATATTAACTTGATTTTACTTAGATATTTTTTATACACTCTGGGTTACGACATTAATATGGCTTCCCAACGTGGGGCGTTATAAAAGAAACTCGCAAAGATTATGTTTTGATATTTTATTCTCCTGATTATAATTAGTTAAATACATTTTGCAATACACAGAGATTAACAGTATAATAAAACCAGAAACGTAAATACAAGTAATTTTTATTAAAGTGTTGTTATATAATAGTATATAAACATGAATACTAGGTCTAAAAGTAGTACTATAGTAAATAGGCCCGAGTCTTCAAGCGATAGTGAGGAAGAAACACAACAAATAGGAAATATACAAGATGGAGGAGAAATACCACAGATACAGAAAGGGACACAACAGATAGGTAATATACAAGATGGAGGAGATATACCACAGGTACAGGAAGGTACACAACAGTTAGAAGGACAAGATAGAGGTGATAAGACGCAGAAACAAGGAGAGACTTCGAAAACAGAGATGTCGAATTCATCAATAGACATGAGATTAATTCAACAAATGTTTGAAGGGTTAAATGAAAAATTAGAGAAAAATAGAGAGGAGGATAATAGGAAAAGTGAGATAAATATAGAGAAGTTGAGTGATAAATTAGACAAGACGAACGAGGAAGCTAAGAAAAATAGAGAGGAGTTGAGTGGTAAATTAGACAAGACGAGCGAGGAAGCTAAGAAAAATAGAGAGGAGGATAAAAGAGAATTAAATGGAAGATTAGATAAATTGGTTAAGGCAAATGAAGAAAGTAAGAAAAATTTGGTGGATATAAAGGAAGAATTAAGAGGAGAATTAGTTAAGGTGAATGAAGAATTATGTGGCAAGTTAGATAAGACATATGAAGAATTTACTAGGAATTTAAATAATTTAAAGGAAGAAAACAAAGTTATAAGAGAAGAAAATAATAAGAAGCTTGAAGAATTGAAGGTATCGTTATTGAATAATACACAGGATAGTATTGATAAAGTTATAGTAGATATGAACGAAAAATTTATTAATAAAGAATCAGAAGCTATAATTTTTATTACTACAGAAGTTCAACGGGTAGAAAAAGATGTAAAGGAAATTAAAGGAAATTTAAGTCAGTTGGAAGTGGATAATATTTCAAAACATAAAGAGATTGCTGATAATTTAAAACAAGGATTGGAAAAGGTAACTAAAGAAACTACTGATCAGGTAGTAAGAATGGAAGAAAATTTGAATAAGAAAATAGAATCAACGGAAATAAATTGTATTAAAGAAATACAAGCAACTATATCGACTACTGATGCACAGAAGTCTTGTATGGAGGGAATTTTAAAAGAATGTGAAGAGCAGAAGAAGAAAATACAAGATTTGTTAGTTAAAGCACAGAATGTTAGGATTTCAAATGGTAATAGTATTCCAGTGTATAGTAATTTGAATACAGGAATTAGGATAGAGAATATCATGCATTTTAGTGGTGATAAATTATCTACACATCCTATGGCTTATTTGACGAATATACTAAAATACGTAGAGGACTTACCAGATTTTAAAAATCAAATGAATGTTATTCGAGTAACATTAAGTAACGGTGCAGCTGATTGGCTACAACGAATCGAGGATAGTTGTAAGAGTTTAGAACAGTTTGTGGATTTATTTAAAAAGAATTTTTGGAATGAAACACAACAAAGCCGAGCACATCAAAGATTGTTAACTGGACGATATCAGTTA
Organism: Amphimallon solstitiale; assembly: GCA_963170755.1. NCBI lineage: Eukaryota > Metazoa > Arthropoda > Insecta > Coleoptera > Scarabaeidae > Amphimallon > Amphimallon solstitiale. The sequence goes on along the minus strand of OY720679.1, from coordinate 283,723 downwards.
GGTAAATCATCTAGGGAAGCCTATGCACAGCGCATGTTCAATTATTGTCGGTATATATCGCATCTAAATGAACAGACAATCTCACAACATCTTTTACAGCATTTTATTCCAGTTGATACTCACGCAATAATATGCCAGAATGTCACTGATATGGATGGATTGATTGAGATTTTACGTCGTTTGGATGATTATTCAGATGGTATGAAGTATCGGGAATTTAGACAGGCAACGAGTAGACCAGAGGCACCAGGTAATCATCAGCGAAATAATAATAATGACGGAACGTACCATTATTATAACAGAAACAATTCAGCTAATCAACAGGCCAATAATAATTATAGAAATAATTATTCGTCAAATAATAATACATATGGATTTGGAACAAGACAGGGATTACAGAATCCTAATCAAGAACGAAGTGGGAATTATAGAAGTGTTAATGTTCAAGGGAATAGTAATGGTATGGGGGCAAACAATAGAGGTACACAAAATGGGAATAATAATAATAGACCAAATTTTAATAGATATACGCCTTTTAATAATCCGCAATTAAACAGGATACCATATAATAATAATAATTATCAGGAACAGAATAGAAGATTTTATAGTAAAGATAATACAAGAGCAATAAATACAATTAATACTCAAGAGGATAGAATTAATAGATATGGCAGTTCAAGTAATGATAATTTGAAAGGAAATAGTGGAATAAGAATGGAAAATCTAGAAGAAAAAAAAACGCCGATTTTAGAGATACCCAGGAACTTATACAAGGATCCTGTACCGGGAACCTCTCATTAGAAAATTTGTTTATATCAGAAGAAGATATTTGTAGTAATGACAAGTATCAAGTGTTTTCAGAAATAAGGGAATTTAACAATATTACAGAAGTAGGAGATATTTTAAATAATTATGAAAGCTTACCTTTCTTTTCAATTACAATTAAGAAGATTAATTTTAGAACATTATTAGATTCCGGAGCGGAGATTTCTTTGATAAAGGAGGAATTGGTAGATAGGATAGAGAATTATTCTAATTATGTCATTAAAGTTAAAAATACAAAAGTCATGTCTGCGAATCGTAGGAAAATGGGTAGTATTAATAAAAGATTATGTGTAGAAGTGGAAGTAAATGGACAAAAGTATATTATGAAGTTTTATATACTAAGTAATCTGTTCTATGATTGTATTTTGGGGGTGGATAATATGAGAGCATTGGGTATGAATCTTAATTTTGAAGATAATAAAATTAGAATAGGTGATAATGAAATTTTGCTGAATAAATTAGAGGACATAAAGGAAATAAATGCATATCTTAAATTTAAGGAAGATATACAGATGGACGTAAATAATGTTATAATTGCTGATCGGGCAGAAAACGACGATGCGCAGGAACATTTAGAGGGGGCAATGTTTGAGCTGCCAAGAACAAATGTTAATATGGATGGTGATGTATTAATACAAGAAGAACAGAAAGAGGTACTGATAATCCGAAATAAAATGGATATAAAATCATTTATTGAAAAACAAAATTTAGCAGAACCATGGATGGAAGAAAGTTTGATAGAGATTTTAGCTGATAATATCCGATTAGTAAATGATGAAGTTGTGTTTGCTAAGGATTATGAACATCGATTGTTAATAGATGATGATACTCCATTGTCTTGTAAAAATTATCCAATTCCTTATTTCTTTCAAGAGCGAGTAAATGAAGAATTGCAAAAATTAGAGGAAGCAAATATTATAGAACGTTCTAACACTTATTTTATTAATCCTGTGGTCTTGGTGAAGAAGAAGGACGACTCTATACGCATATGCATTGACGCTCGCTTACTCAACCTTAGGATCAAGCCTGAGCACGAAACGCCACAGAATATAGACGTTTTATTGACAAAATGTGGGAATAAAAAGTGGTATAGTAAGTTGGACTTAAAGAATGCTTTCTGGTTAATTCAATTAGATGAAGACTCAAGGAAATATTGTGGTTTTAACATAAATGGAATTACTTTCCAATTTCGAGTATGCCCCTTCGGCATAAAAAGTAGTCCAGCTGGTTTGATCAGGTTCCTTCATAAAATATTAGACAAATATGAAAAATTTGCACTTCACTACTTAGACGATATTATTATTTTCTCAGATGATATTGAAACACATATGAATCACATTGAAATAATTGTTAACACCTTACAAGTAAATGGAATGAAACTGAATTTGTCAAAATGTCAATTTTGTCGTAAAGAAGTAGATTATTTGGGATATGTGGTAAATCAGGAAAATATAATGTTAGATCCTAAAAGGTTAGAGGAAATACAAAATTACCCAAGACCAAATAAACTTAAGATGTTAAGAGGATTCCTTGGATTACTTAATTACTATAGAAAGTTTGTTTCCAATTATAGTCAAAAAACAAACACATTATTGAATTTATTAAAGAAAGGTAATAAGTGGAAATGGACAACAGAATGTGAGGAATGTTTTATTCAATTAAAAGCAAATTTCGTTGAAAATTTAAAATTATTTCATCCTGATTTTAATTTGGAATTCATAGTAAGAACGGATGCGTCAAATATTGCTGTTGCAGCTGAGGATAATATAGAAGTACCAATTTATTTTGCTTCACGAACACTTAAACCTTGCGAGAAAAGATATGGCGTGTCAGAACTCGAAATGCTTGCCGTCATCTTTGCCTTAACAAAATTACGCTATTATTTGATAGGAAAACGGTTTGTCCTTGAAACGGATCATAAGGCACTGTTAAATATTATGACCACGAAATTGAATAACAATCGTATTTATAGATGGACGTTATTAATTCAACAATATGATATGGAGATAGTGTACAAACCAGGTAAAGAAATGATAGCAGCAGATATCTTAAGTAGAAAATATGGAGAAAATAAGTCATCAAATGTACAAATTAATTTGGTAAAATTGGGTACAGAAGGAATTTTCTCATTGCAACAAATAAGTCATGTACAAGAATCACTTGAATTGATGGAAATTAAACATAGAATTATAACAGATGGAGCTTATAAAGGTATGAGTATTAAAGATGGAATTATAGTGAAGAAAATTGGTGATAATGAGGTATATGTTACAAATGAGGAACATACCATAGAAATTGTACAATATTTACATGAATTATATACTCATATTGGTGCCAGGAAATGTTGGCTCATTTTTAGAGAAGCTTATTATTGTCAGAACGATGAAAAAATAATTAAAAGACAAATTAGGAAGTGTGAAACATGTGTATTGGCGAAAGAGAAAAATTTCACGAACCAGAACATCAGTTTAAGTATAATAGCAATTGACAGATTACAATTAGTAGCTATAGATTTTATTTCAAACTTGATACCAAGTACTCGAAGATATCGTAACATTTTAGTAATGTGTGATATATGTTCAAAGCATGTTAGATTAATACCCACTCAAAAATGTAATACAGAAACGGTGTTACAAGCTTTGCAGGAGTATATTACAGAATTTGGAACTCCAAACACAATTTTATCAGATCACGCAACTTACTTTATGAATCAAAGATATCATGATTTCTTAGAAAGCAGGAATATTAAAGCTTATCATATTTCGATCCGTCATCCTCAAGCTAACCCATCGGAAAGGTATATTAAAGAGGTTATAAAGTATTTACGAATATTACTAATTGATTGCCATCATAAGTGGGCGAAATATATTAAACAGATAGAGCTAGTGATGAATAATACACCTAGTACAGTACATGAAGCTTGCCCAATTACTATATTTACTGGACAACAACCTCAAAGGCCATGGAAGAATGAAGATATAGCTTATCTAGGGGATAAATATGAGCAAGTTAGACAAAAATTATTGAAGCGAAAGGAAAGATGGGAAAATAAGAAAAAAGAAAAACAACGAAAATATAAAACATACAATGTAAATGATAAAGTAATTGTACGAGCACTAAGAGTAACTGATAGGAAAAATAAAATAGTAGCAAAACTTTTGAGGCCATTTATAGGACCATATACTGTTCATCGAAGAATAGGTGCAAATAATTATGATCTAGTGGATGAAAATACTGGATACTTCAAAGGAACATATCATGTGTCAATGTTACATGACTATGTAAATGAATAGTAATCACATTTATTTATGGACATGGCGGATACTTTAGGGCAGTATTCGAAGGTACCGGCGACACCTTCCTACCAGAGCTACTTCAATTTAACAGCCCACATTTATTTATGGACATGGCAGTTGTATACAAGGGTGACAACTGTAGGTACCGGCGACACCTTCCTACCAGAGCTGCAACAAGATATAAGCCCTCATAAAAATTATTATACCCGGATAAAGAATTTGGACATGGCAGATAATATAGGGTAGTATTTGATGGTACTAGTGACAACAACTGTTACAAGAGCTACCACAAATTAAAGAATAATAGCCCTTATAAAATGATCTTTCCCAATTTAAGGACATGGATCTAATATACAGATATCCCCACTCGATTATAAGATAGGGGCAGGATATAATTTCCAATAATAGAATCACTCATATAGTATGTTAACCAAGACAGAAGTATAGAGATAATTCTTGTAGGTGTTAAGCATCACCAATTATCAAGGATAAAATTAAGAATACAATGACCAGAAAAGGACAAGACCCTTATTACAATATTTCTCAAATTAAATGTTAGGAGCATGAGAGTTGATATTATTAGGGGCATAGAGATTGATTAAAAGACAATAAAATGATGGTGAATTTAGATATTTCACTCATAACCAGAGCGACTACAAATAATACGAGCCCATATATGAAAGGTATCTATTTGATAATAAGGTAGGGGCAGGAATTTTTCAGAAACTCGTCCGGAAGTTTAATTAAGGTATAGAAATAGGAGCGTTATTAATATTAAATTTAGTATCATTATTTATTAAAAGTTATTCCCTTATTTCAAAATATGTGTATATAGTAGAAACAAAAAAATGATGTAATATAAGTTGATAATATAAGAACATGTGTGTAAAAGAAAAGGAATTTAAAGAAGATAACTGGAATTGTAAGAAACTTAAAATAAAATAAAATTGTCTATGGAAAGAAAATATTATCAAGAAAAAATGTATAGGAGTATTATAAAACTAAGAGATATACTACGATAATTTTGCGCAATAAAGCAAATCGTGTGAAACATTAGGTGAATAAGAGAATATAATTATTAAGAAGAAAGAAAAAGGGCCTTTTACGAAGAAATATGATAATTGAAGTAATTATAAAATGCTTACTATAATAAAGTAATATAAAATGATCCATGAAAATATGGTATTATAAATGTAAAAATGTATGAGAAAGGGTAAAGAAACCCAGAGTTGTAAAATGTATATGACAAAAAAATGTCTACATATTATTTAAATGGTAACGTACGCCAATAAAACGTAATTATAAGTAAAAGCTTTCGTATGATGAAAGTAAGGGATAAGACGAAAATGTCTAATAAGGTATATAGGGGAAATGTTCGAATAAGAACAAAATAGATAATAATTAATAATGTATAAGTGAGCATGACTAAAGCATATTTCAGAGAGGCAATTTAAGTTCCAAAGAAATAATGGAAAAGATGATTTAATATTCACCATAATGTGACAAAGATATTACATATGGTAGTTATAATAAAGTTTTCATATATGTTTAAAAAAAATCATGATATAGAGGTATACAAAGAGAAAATATTTTATACAGAAATTGGAGACAATAAAGTACTTACAGATAACCAGATATTTAAAAAAAAAATATACTTAGAATATAAATAACATTTTTGAGAATAATAATTTTCCTAATACCAAATACACATAAGAAAAAAAAAAAAATAAACACAGAAAAGAAACTTATGTTACAGTCAAAATAGTTATAATAGTAATACATGTATATAGTTTTGCATAGAGAATATAGTGATGAATTGTTAAATAAATTTATGATAAAGTTTACATGTTGAAAATGCCATATGGTTAGAATAATACAGACATAGTGCTAGAATATAGCAAGCATAATAATAAAAAATGTTACGTTAAAAGTTGTCAATAGTGTAAATGTTTTATATAGGTGACAGATATTTTATTATTACTTAAACAGAAAATTTCTTATTTAATAAATGAAAAATTATTCAAACCTGTTGAAATTTTACATTTATTAAAGGGGCAAAATGTGGTAGTACTGGGTACTGACCATCAATATTTATAGTTGGTTATGAAAAGAGTTGTATTTTGATATTAAAAGTTTAAGAAACTTATAAATAGAAATAGTATTATGAAAATTGATGTTTATTATCCTAGTATTAATATTTACAATTGTTGATTTGATAATGTAGTAAAGTCCATTGGTTAAGGTCCATAGTTCAGCAAATGATACCAAAACCTGTAAAATAGAGATTTTGATATTAATCGTGTGTTTATTTTGTAATATAGAATTGTAAGAACTTGTTCAATTGTCTTAAATGATGAGAATTGATTTTTAAAAAAGGAAACTTTGTTTGAAAGTAACGTTAAAATAGATAAAAACTCCCGCCATAATTTAATTAGAGGAAAAGTCAGTGGTTGACAGATTTTGACATTTACAGTATTTTTGAGAGAGTATATTTTAAAATTGTTTTGAATACTGAAATACATTTATAAATTCATGGTAAAAATTGTTAAAATATGAATATTGTAATATAGAAAGGCATACAAGAGAGTATTAAAATAATAGAATGTATTTTGAATATCATTAAGAGGTGTTGAATAGAGATTGGTCAATTCAAATATAGAAATTATTACTAAGGTAATTGGAGAGTAAATAAGGGGATTTCTTCTTAAAAAATTCTGAGAAGAGAGTTGATGAAAATTCGGTACGAAGAATTTAGACCGTATTTTCATACATAAAAGTGCATAAAGAACATATTGTGTATACAAAATTAATATTCTGTTACTGGGTTAAATAAAATATAAATTTAAACTCAGTATTTGTACATCATTACTGCAACGTAGGCAGTATAAAGTGATTTGGATAGCAAAAGAAGAGTTGAATGAATATAAAACATAAAAACAAATCAAAGTACTCACCATTAAAGGATATAATTTCTTGGGGAATTCCAGTAGCACGTTACAGTTGGAAAGGAAAAGGAGAAGAATATATCCATAGCAAGAAGTTCATTGTGAGAATATTCTTGAGCGCAGTTCACGAATATTCGAAATATAAGAAGTGCATATCCAATTAAATAAATCCAGCCGAGGTAGGCGTATAACCAGTTTAACTATTGAGCGACCATAGGTATTGAAGATTTTCCTGGGACGAAGACACCGAATAATAGGATCCTTGTACCTGCATATCCAGTAGAATATCCAGCACGAACACTTGTAATTATTTTTCCGAAGCATAAACAGCTGGTAGTTTGTGGAATCCCAGTTCAAATGATGCTACAAAGAGACAAGAATCAACAAATCAAAAGGAACTCCATAATAAGAAGTTACACAAATAAATTATAAGGTTGTATTATTTGATTGTTCCTATTAATATGAAAATCTCTTTAATTTAACGAATTTTCACAGAATAGATTAAAAATTAAAGGACTTAATGTATCAGAAATTAAATCTTAATTTATAAACAACAGTTACATAATACTATTTGATTTAGAAATTATGGATATACATTTTTAAAGTTTATTACATGTTGTAAATTAATCTTACCTTGAAAAATAGGGTTAGAATATCAATTCCTATCATAACCACAGATATAAATAACAAGATATTGGACAAGTTTAATAAGAAATTGTTAAATATACTGGCATTTTCATCATATACATGATAATTGTATGTTATTTCTCAACAGCACATTATATTTATTGTTACTCAACCATTTTTGATTTTATTTACGTAAAGGTATTTGATAGGTTAACATTCTGCAATTCTCATAGTATTTGGACCTCCTAAAAATAAAGTAAACATACCAATTAATGTATTGGGAAGATATAGAAATAGTTTAAAAGTAACTTACCATTCTATTAGATAAGAAATGATGTAAATTAGAACTTAATCTGAATATAAAAATATTTGTATCAATTAACGAAAACAGTTATTAAATTTATCAAAGTTAGTTCACATGAGTAGCGGTAAAATCGTTTAGTTGCGGATTACCAACGTTTAGAGTGAAAAGAACTTGGACAATAATTTTTCTTAGATATTTTAAAGAGACAGGTCCGGACTAAGATTTTTATGATTAATAATAATATGCAAGTATTAGAATTTTTTTTAAACGACTGAGTTAGTTAGGGCATATAAATATTTGATTTATAAACAAGTAAAATATAATAATGAAAACATTCTACGTTAATTTATTGGCTTACCCAACGTGTGACGTAGGAAGAAGTTGAATGTCTAACTTAGGGTGTAATTAAGGGATTATTTGGGTGATTGTTGGTTATATTAACTTGATTTTACTTAGATATTTTTTATACACTCTGGGTTACGACAATATATTGATATGGGGTATAACAGCGTATTTGCCTTAAAAAGCACTCTTGCATACGCTACGGTAAGTACCGTTTAGAATTCCTGGTAATCATTTTATAAATTGAATTTTTATTTCAAATATTTAATTTCCTCGGGCTAGCTATGTTGGTTGCCTAACTATAAGGGGGGTAACGTGTTTTATTTAAAATAGCATGGACTCTGTTATTTATCTATGTGCTAGTTTATTGTTAATAAAATTAAAATGGTGTTTTATTTTATTTGACTGCTCCCTGTATATTAGAACTAATCTTTGAATTATTTATTAAGCGACTGAATTTGTAACAGTTCAAATTCAGTTCCACAGTTGGTGCACCTGGGTCACACCCACGTGGATGCAGAGAAATTCAAAAAAATGTACGCGCTCTATGATAGCTAGGTTATGTGAACCTGAAAAAAATCAGTTTGTTGTTGGTTTTGACGTTCTGAATTTGAGCTCTAATATAATTAAATCTCATTAATGGGTCGTAAAAGGGATTCGGTTGTTGAACCTGAGGAAGAGTACACGACTTACTTCTGTATTACAGCTTACAAACACGTAGAAAGGGGCCGATTCCTGACAGTCTTGTAGATAACCTAACAAACAAACGTACGATCGAGCATGCTTTTTTTTAAAACAGCTGTTCGGTCAAGGTTGAGGATGATGTAACTGGGTCAAATGAAAACAGGTATTTTTCTTTTGATTAGGTGCTCTTTATTCTTATTGAATTTAGTGTAACTTTATATTTACAGTTCAAAACATCTTTATCAAGAATGTCTGTAGGCATAATCTTTACTTGGAATAACATGAACAAATTACTCTACGCAAGTCATATTAGGCATACACATAACAATATTTAATCTGTCTACTTTACTAATGGTAAACAATCGGATTCATCCTTGGATTTTTAAATATGATTATCTGACTCTTCGTCTCTTAAAATAAACTAGTGTGACACGTAAGTTTTAAACTTAGATCGTTGTCTAATTTAAAATGCATGAATGGTATTTGAATTATAGGTTAACTATTTAATTATCCGGCTATTATGCACTATTTGAAACGGGATATGTTAGAAATGAACGTTTAGTCCTGGTAAAAAGACTCGGATTACAATTAAGTTGACTATCAGTTATTTACAAGTTTGTCTTGGTTCCTTCTAATGAACGTGAAATTATACAATTGTCACTTTACATACTGTTCTTGTTTGTTTAACTTTAAGTTGGCTGGCTGGAAAGAATGCAGGTGCTGCTGTCGTTCTTGAAGGGGGCTCCACAGATGCTCGTAGTTGATGGAACGTCTTGACCCTCCGAGTTGATTCTCTTGATAGGCACCCCTGGTGTATCTTCTTGGCGGCACCTTGTTCAGATGTGTTGACTCGTTGTAGATGACTGGACACAGGTTCGTATTTTTTTTCAAATATATTTGAAATGTTGTTTGGTTAACTCCCTGGTAGTTGAAGTTAATATCCTTGTTGATTATTTCTTTCTTTCCAGTACGCTATTTGCATCCTTGGTTTTTCCAATATCGAAAACACAGGATTGACTTCAATGTGTGTAGTTGCACTAGCTCGCACTTTGTTTCACAGAAGTGGGATGCTCGCGAATATTTAGAACAACCTTACTGGTTGTGTGTAAATCTTGTAGGCACTGTTCTTTTCACAACCTTACTGCTTGGTTGTTGTAGAAGAATCCATTTAAACACAACCTTACTGCTTGGTTGTTGCAGAAGAATCCTTAAACACAACCTTACTTGGTTGGTTTTTGTAGACGAATCCCTTTTAAATCAAGGTACTGTCCTTTTATACTTTCTCTTGTTTGTATGGTGGTTGTCAAGGCAACCAACAAAATTCAATCAAGTCAACAACCATCCGTTCATTTCAAAAGGCAAACCCTATTGTTTCGCGATTTTATTGCCTTCTTAGAGTCTTTTGAAATTTATTTCTACTATATACAATCTTAGAATTCTGATTTTTGACAATTAAACGCGTGTTAAAAACTTTAATAGTAGCGCGTTTGATTTTCCTAGTACAGTTCTGCTCATAAAAATATATTTTTTTATAATTTTTGATTTGTCTAACATACTCAATATGTGTATCTCTAATGCAACGGCGTTTACAATGGTTCTCTTAACATTTAATTACATCGTTTCTTTTTTTTCATTTCCGTTTCTTTTTACCAGACAAAAATTCATTTATATAAAAAAATAAAATTATTTAAGGGTGACTTTTGACAACCTATATTCAAACATGTGGTGAAATCTTAATAATGCTCATGCCCTGTTTGTACAGTACTTGAATATGTAAAGGGCTTTTGGTTCAATATGTGTGTACCCAAAAGTTTGTTTCTTTACTGAATTAAAGTTATCTTTGACATAATAAATGACATTTACGTTTGACGTATGTAAAAATCAAAAGATGCTATTGATCTTTTCACGGTCTTTACATTTCCATTTGCTTACAAAAACCTATGATACATCAAGTATTGATACTGAAGTATCCCTATTAATTTGCAAATTTAACAATTTTAGTCGATTTTTATTATAAATCATACTTTTGCAATGGCCATATTTGTCGACCCAAAGTAAACATTTTTATAACTAAACCAATGAGCAGGATACTAATGTTTCATATCTTTGTTATGTGTGATGCGAGTCTGCGCACATTGTATGCGCATTTGACCTTAATTATATGCCCAATTCAACAATAATTATTTTAACTACAATGTACAAGGGTTCGTCCAAAAGTGAATCTTTTAAAACATGAACGAAAATCTAAATATTCATATTTTACATATTTGACTGGTCGTGGCTAAGGTACAAGACCAGTTCAATATATAGGAAGATGGTAGAGTCATTATATCGGAAAAACATTCTAAAGTAACAGCTCCTTCTGGTACTAAAAATGTTTTGTTTAATTGCTTTTGTATAGTACATAGTTCACTTTGTTTTTAAAATTTGTATATAATTGTTTTGCTTTAATTTTTAATCAAAACAATATCCCTGACTTTTTTAATAATTATTATATCCAATATTACAAATAATTACGTTTTCTTTAAAAAAATATGCATGTTAATAATTAATTTTCCATTTAGAAGACAAATACAGCTATGAATAGAAATTAATATTATGAATTCCAATAATTAAGTATTTTTATACAATTTGGTTTTTAAATGTAAAAGAACTTTTTGTTTATCTTTTTCTTATTTATTGATTGTAAATCGAACATTTTCTTTTACTATTTGTCGCATATTTGGCAGAATATGTGTATAAAAATTAATCGTTTTACATTTTATTTAATTAATTTAGTTAAAAATTAGTAATATCAAATTTGCGTTTTATATATTATAAACAAATACTTTTCGAATACAAATTTATATTAATAGATGGCTTTTTTTGAAACGGTTCCTGTATAAAGTAATTTGTTTTTAATTTATGACCCCTTTTTTCTAAATGGGGATAGCATTAAAAAACATCTTTCGGCCTCCTTTCTAAATAGCCGTCAGTGAGATGTGTATCGGCCCCTTTCTAAATAGCCGTCAGTGAGATGTGTATATAGTTTTTTTTTTAATGCCGGCTCATTAGCCTAACTTGTTGGCCCCACAAGAAGTGATGTAGTCGATCTCGAAATGAATTGTTTGTTTAATTGGGAATTTCTTTGGTTAATCATTGGGGTTGCTTTTTTTTCCTGAGACACCTGTCGACAAAGATTATTAGTGATTTTTTGTTTAATTATGTAATAATTACTATGGAGAATAATATAAGTGTAATTACATTAGTATAGTTAGTTCATTCTACACCAAACTTTAAATTAATAATACTAATGTAATATTTGTATATACAGTTTCGTTTATGGTTGATAATTTGCTTTTTTTAATTGCTGTGATCGTTTAAATGGGTTCTACACTTAATTGTGTTGGTTGTCGTTGACTTTCATAGGAATGATAAAAATCTATTTGAAATGTTGCGAAGATTCTTTTTACCATGGGAACTCTTTCTTTTAAGTTAAGCAAGTGGGGGTTGTGATTCAAATTTTTTATAAATATATCTGTAAGAGATTAGCAGATCAGTTTATACTAGTTTTCATAGTGTGTATAGAAGTGGCTTTTGTTTTTGACTTTGTTGTGTGTGTTTTCTTTCCCTGTATCTTTTATTGTTGAGTATTAATTGTGTTTTTATTTTTGTGAGTTGTATTTTAATATCAAATAAATTTTGTTGTTTAAAGACGGTGGGGGCGGAATTTAATAATGTTTAATTTTGTTTAAGATAATGGCTGAGCAGAATTCTTCTGAATCGTCGAATTCAATAATTACGCTGCCAACTGTTGAGAGTGATAACGGTTATTATTCTGGTCCCCCTAGTGAGATGCTTATTGATATACATCGTGATGACGGATATGGGGTTCACCAAATGGTGGCCCCTATTAATATATGCGTTATTGTCAGCGGTTTTGTGGGGATATCAAATGGAGGTAATGATATTTTGTGTGCTATATGTCATTATTCGGCTCCCCTGTGTGAGATATATCGGTACAGGATGTTGAGCCATTTTGTGGTTAATTTCCTCATGATAGGTGAGATTTATGGTTAGGGTATGTAGAATATTAATTCAGTATGTATTTTTCTTTTTATAGAATATGAAATAGTGAGGTGTGGGCGGTGTTCCGAACGTATAAGTTTGGTGTTCCCCCCCATACTTTGTCCCATATGTTACACACATTAGGTATGTGGAAAAAATTGTATTCCTTAATATTATAATGATTTTAATATGGATTATCTGTATTTAGGAGTTTGATTAGTGATATCCTGCTGATGCATACTTTTTGAATGATGGTGTTATAATTTAGTTAGCATTTTTCAAATATATTAGTCATTCTTGCACGCGTATATCTTACAATGACAAACGTATGCAGGTATTAAACCACTCAAGAGTCGCAGATTTTAACTACTTGTTTTAGATCTCATTTATTATATGTAGCATGCGTTTTAATGAAGTGGATTTTATTAATATGATTGAGGGTGGGTGCTTAAAATATATGTTTGCAAATCTGTATGGCATGTTTATGTTTTAATAGCATGTTTTTTTTAGTTTTAATATATCATTTTCTGGGGGTGGGCCATTAGTTTATATTAAGTGTATGAGGAATAAAACTTTATCACATATTGAAAACTAGGTGTCCGTTTAGGCTTAGCCATCACCCCCTATCTCGCCATATAATCTTGTAGCAAAAATTCTTGAAAATATAGGTATTGATCTAAGATAGAATTGTGTTTTGTCTTTCAGTAAGCCTGGGCTGGTTCAGAAGCTTGTCGGAGATGGTGTTTGATATCAAGATGTATAACGGTCTGGAATGTGTATACTACTGTTGTTCAGTGGCTAAAATTTAATGTAAAACATATTTCTTGTAATGATATAATATAAAAACTATTTGTAAATACGTCATCCAAATAAAATAGAATTCCATGTTTTAAAATGTAATTTATAATAATGTTTCGTGATACATTTTGCTATTTTTTTCCCTCAAATTATAAAATGCTTTTAAAAATGTAATACATTCGCTGTTGTACAAAAACGTAAACTGTAAAAAGAGATAGAGAAGCATTTTGAGAGTCAGTATATATTTTTTATCTGCTGTGAAGCGTACCTTGTTTCTTCTCCTCTCTTTTTTTAATATTATGATAATGATAACTAAAAGGTGGTCTCACATCACATTTAGATGATAACATCAATAGCTGCCAAATAACTTTCATCAAAATAGCCTATTTCATAGTTTTAATACCTCATTTCTAAAAGTCTATCTGATCATATAATCTTGTAACAAAATTCCTGGTGATATAAGCAGTGTATAAAATTCAATCTTCATTTGATGTAGTGCATATATAAATTTTATATTTTGTATTCATTTAATGTGAGACTTCTGCTAAATTTTTTATTAAAAGTGTAGAGTGGTATTAATATTCACGAATTTGATGTCTCAATTTTTTGAATGGTTGGTTGAGCTGAAAATCATAATTTTTTTAGTGTCTCTGAGGTGGTTTTATGAAACATCTAAATTTCAGATTAAAAGCTAATCGCGAGGCTTATTTCTTGTAATGATATATAAAACTATGTGTGTATGTATACTTATGGATAAAAATAATTCCATCAATTTATTCATATGAGAATTAGAACGTCTATGTATTTATGTATGTGGTATTAAATATCTAATTATTTATTTTTAAAAGTTGGTATTATTCCAGCATTTTTTCACATTTTCAAATTAGAAAATAGTCCACTCCCTTCATTGTCCTTATAAAATTTAGAGTAGTTATGGTTTTGATAGATTCTATTAGCTATAAAATTTTCATTTCAATGTGTGATCACGTGACTGAAATTGAAATTAAAAAATATTACTAGCGAAATATGTTGACGTTTTAACACTCTTTAATGTAGATCTTCTATGATGAGAATGATGTTTATTAACTATATATCTTTACCTATGGATTTATATGTCATAATTGTTTGTTTATCGTTGTAATTCGTTTAATGTTTTTCCCTATGATTGATATGCTACATATTAGCTATAATTCGCATACAAAATGTGGTTGTTATTTTTAATAAATTGTTTTTCTTAAAAATATGTTGTTCCTTTTTATTTTATAACATAGATATATTAAATAAGGTGACTATCATAGAGGTGTCGATAGTGATCAAACGTTGTGGTTTCCACTAGAAACGTGTTTAGATCTGTTAGAAATATACTGGTAAGCTCGATATCAAGCTTTTTGAACTGTTAGGCGGCACAAATACATTTCATTTATGCATCTATCACTGAATGTATGGTTTTTTGAATGCATGATTTTGTGAGATTGATTTGAATGTATTGTTTTGGAATGATGGCTTTTTAAAAAGAATGATTTGATAGTGGTTTTAATAGATGGATGCCTGATGTCACCTTAGTTTATTAGATTTTAGCGACCGTCTTGGGTTCGCTATCTTACTTTTCGAAAAGTCCTACTTTTGAATCGTCCTGTATATTCATATTTGATTGATATGTCATCCAGTATCATACTGTATATTTATTTTATGATTTTGAGATGGTATGCTGATGTCAGATATAAATCCTCGGTGGTGGCGATTGAATGTATGTTGTGGTGGTTGAGAGTAGTACCCCCATATCCGTGGGGTTTGGTTCTGTGGTCTTCCGCGGATACTGAAAAACCGCAGATAGTAGCGAACGCTTTTATTTTCGAGTACAATATGGAATATGGGTAAAGTTAAAACAATGAAGTTATATGATATTTATTTAAAATAAATAAACAATAAATAAATATTCTTGTGCTGTGGCACGAATAGAATTTAAGTTCATTGTTACACCCGCAACAACGTCGAAACTTATTAATAAAATATGAAAGTTGTAAAACAGGAGATCCTATAGTGAGGTAGAATGTATTGGAAAACGCAGGGCCGAGCTAGCTCTAATCGCAGATGGCGTGTCGGTTCAGAAAAACTAAACTTAAGATATAAGCGTCGGTCGGCGACGACGCAAGCGACGTTGTCCGGGCACCAGGACACTATGCTACCTTATGGTAACCTACCTGCGTATCCTAAGACCTGCCACTGGCTGTGTCCCTCCAGCGGGACTCCTACGGATCACCCTGTATAGGTTTTATGCCAAACCTTATTCAACTGCTTGTCACAATTATAAAAGATGAAGGAAGATATGTTGAGGTATTAAAAAAAGAAATTACGATGTGAAGGAAGGTGCTATATTATTATTATTTTTTTGAATAATTAAAATGTTGACAGTTGCAGCGCGAAAGTTTTGGTCGGTGATTACACAGATAAAAAATCGGGCGAGAAAAAAAATGTTTATATAAAACTACGCTTTTTAGATAGTTTTCGATTCATGGCGTCTTCTATCGATAAGCTTGCACAAAATTTGAGCCCGCAAGACTTTGTCAATGTTAGGCGGGCGTTTCCACTAGATTCACATTTCCATTTAATTAGAAAGAAGGGTGTATTTCCCTATCAATACATAGATACCTTTGGGCGATTGAACGAATCGACCTTACCGGCAAAACGCGATTTTTTTAATTCATTAACGAATGTTGATATTTCGGATGTTGAATATCAACATGCGCAAACTGTCTGGAATATGTTTGGATGTCAAAATTTATTAGAGTACTCAAACTTATATTTAAAATCGGATGTTTTACTTTTGGCCGATATTTTTGAAAATTTCAGGAAAATTTGTCGGGATACATACAGTCTGGATCCGGCTCAATATTACACCAGCCCGGGCTTGTCTTGGGATGCTATGTTGAAGCATACCAAAATTGAGCTGGAGCTACTCATAGACATCGACATACATCATTTTGTTAAGCAGAGTATCAGGGGTGGGTTGTGTCAGGTATCATTGCGGCAATGTCGCAGTATCTACCATTCGGTGGGTTCAGTTGGGCTACTCAGGATGAAATTGACAATCTAAATATATCTGGGGTCGCTGATGATTCGCCGATTGGCTATTTTTTGGAAGTGGATGTCACGTATCCTGTAACTTTGCACGATGAGCATAACGACCTACCTTTTCTGCCCGAAAACATGGTTCCTCCCACATCTAAATTTCAGTATAAAAAGTTGATCGCGAATTTACAGAACAAAGAAAAATATGTCATACACTATCAAACATTAAAGCAAGCATTACATTTCGGCCTTAAAATAACCAAACTTCACCGCGTTTTAAAATTCAACCAGTAGTTTTTTTTTTTGAAATATAAAATGACAGTTAGTTTTTTTTTGAAATATAGTAATGAGAATTTAAAGAAATACTAACAATAGAACCTCTGCGCCTCGGCAGGAGGTTGGTCGGCGTCAGAAACGTTTCCTTGCCTTACAGGCCAATATACATTTGTTGTTATTAAGCGCCACCAACGGCGATGTTCTAAATTAAATAGTTACAAGTACAAATCTGATTTAAATTAGCGCACAGGACTTAAAATAATTAAATAATTAAGTGAAAGGTAAAACGTGAAATTACAAAATCAAAATTTTGAAATAATTAAATAAACTGTTTACATCTATTATTCAATTAAATGACGCTATTAAAAGATTCAATGGAAATCCAGTATTAGCACAAAAAATCTACTGGGCTTACGGTATTGAATTGTACAATGACTTAAATAATTTCAATAGCTCAGAAATTAAAAAAAACATACATGAAAGTCAAATTTCTAAATTACGGTAATGAATGTGCTAGAATTATTATCAAATTCAAGATTAAAATTCAACACATCAAAGAGAAATAATATTACGGTATGGAATTTACTAGATTTGTTATAAAATTAAATATTCTACACATCAAAGAGAAATATTATTACGGTAATGAATTTACTAGAATTAATATTATTAAATCAAAAATATTCAACACAACAAGGAGAGCCCTTATCAAATCTTCTTAGGGTCACTCTGTATACAGCAATATCAATTTGCATAAAAATAACAAAAAAATAACGGTAATTTAATTAGGATTCTACGTGACCTTGCAGTTAACTAAGTGGTGCATCAGGTATTTCAGCCACTCAAATATTCTTAGGTCAAATATAGGTAAGATAATGACCAGAACTCTGGTATAAAGACATCGAAAATCAGTCGAAAGTTACGGTGAAAACTACAAATATAGTTGCACTTATCTGTCAAGACGGGACGCAGGTAGACACGCTAACGGAAGTCAAGATGGCGGAGGCCCCCTTGTTGGACGATGAAAATTCCACTTCAAAAGGCAAGATGGACGTATAGGTGCAACTATTGCAGCGTCGATGGAAACCACTACGTTCTTCAACCGTAATGTGGGGTGACAATTCCAGAAAATGGCTACTGAGGGCTATCTTGTGCCCGTCAAAAAAAGTCCTATTAAATTAGAAGAGAAAAGAAACAAGGATAAAATCCCGAAAATTAACACAAAGTTTCAACCACTTACCCCAAATGGTATTGGAGATTCCGCGATAACGACTTCACAAGTCACTCAAAGGTGCAAAATTTGAATTCAAAAGACCAACCCGTGGTAATTCGTAAATTTAGGTAACGGTATTTCGATAAAATCTACGATAATTCACCAAAACTAAGGTATCGACATTCGCTGCTTATTCCATTAAAGCCGCTTACGCGAAATATCTACATAGATAAAGTAACAAAGTTACTAAAAAAAGGAAAATAAGCAGATTGCAACAATGTTCTCACACGAGAAGAGACTATGTAAGTGAAATCGAAAACGTGAACTTCCTTCCATATCTAATGCGCGTCAGCTACACGCATCCTTCCAAAAGCATCAAAACACGGAAATACCTCAGAATGAAAGGCGGGAGAATTCAAATAAAAATAGCAGGCACAAAACTAAATTTGACAATAAAGGGAGTCAACACCGTGACTTATATAATTAAACACAACCTGCACATAACTTAGACGAAAAAAAAATAACTGAAACACCCCTTCAATGTACGTAGAATTTATAAGTCAGACAATGTGAAAGGAAAATACTCGCTAGACAGTTGGCAATACGTGAAACATTCGTCACACCGCGACGAAGTAACCAACGTTTGACAAATAGCAGACAAAACAAACCTAAGATGTAGACACAATTTACTACAGAAGAAACCGGATTCTGCAGGTAATCATTGAAATGTCCAAACTCTTAATTCGCGCTCCGAGCAGGCGGTTAAAGAACCGACCTCGCAATGTTTTGCAGATTAAATCCGCGAAGCCATAACCTCCTAAGGAAAGATATCAACAGATGCTCAACAAGGCAACCAAGAAAGGTGGATGATTGCTGTGAACAAATCAGTTCACGACAACAATTTAAAGTATGCCCATTAATACACAAGATTTCTCTATTTAATACCCCCCTTACATTTTAGTGACATAACCACGACGGAAGAATATCAATCAGACGTACAAGAGAGTCTGTGTCTAGGGATACGCATAAACACGTGAGACAGTAAATACGACGAGCCTGACTGTTGTCTCGAAGAATTTAAAGCCACAAATAAATGCACTTCGTAGAGTTCGGAAGTAATAAATAAGCAGATATTGATGAAGCTTAAACAAGGCGTAAAAAGTAACTGCAAATGCAGATAATTCGAGTGTACAGGTAGGTTAAAATAAGCTAGAGATAAGATAGTTAGAAGTAGTTACGTAAGATACAGAATTCTTACACATAAAGAGTGTATTTGCCCGATATTACACATCAGTTATCTGTCAGTTACACGGTTCATGACTCAGGGCTACGAGAGCTCAATATTAGGTTTAGCACACGCACAGATATACAGCAAACGATCTTTTTCACACGGTGAACCAAAAGATATACAAGGTGCGCTCGAAAAGTCTCGCGCTCAGACATATTCTACGCACTTAAACAAAAACACATAATCTTACGAGAACTATATACAAAAGTGAATTTTACAGCATAACATCATACATATTGCTGTGACTTCTTCTATATTGGTTAATAACCAAAAATTGAATTAATAAATTAATGTACTTTAGTAATCTCAGGGTCTAAGTGTGAGTTTATTATATTTTTATAACGGATGATGTGTCGCAGCCTTGTACTTATTGTGAGTTCTAGCTGTGATTGTGATGTTTACTTTCCTTAGATTCTCCCTGGGATGGGTATAAATAAGTAGATATAGAATGTCAGCACAACTTATTTTATTTTATATAAATTTTTACAAAACATTGTTAAATATCATTATTATGCAATACAATACATTATTCATTTCATTATTATATCCAGCCTTTTTCATCTGCGGTACAAGCACCTTGCAATCCTTGATTCTTTATGAAATTGTTAATAATAAATAAAAATAAAATTCACTGCTCTAATCCTTCATGTATGCTCATATTACGAAATTGCCGTTATTCAACTAAAGCGTTATGCCTCGTTGAGTCGCCCTGAACCAAGATTCGCACGTCAATCCAGAGCTTACTCAAAGAAGAATTTATTTTTAATTATTTAGATAATATTCTAAACTTTATTGCTATCCGAAAAATTTATTAATGCTTCGTTAAATCGCCCTGAATCATGATTCGCACGTCAATCCAGAGCTTATTCAAAGAAGAATTTATTTTTAATTATTTAGATAATATTCTAAACTTTATTGCTATCCGAAAAATTTATTAATGCTTCGTTAAATCGCCCTGAATCAAGATTCGCACGTCAATCCAGAGCTTATTCAAAGAAGAATTTATTTTAAATTATTTAAATAATGTTCTAGATTTTATTGCTATCCGGAAAAATTACTAATGCTTCGTTAAATCGCCTTGAATTAAGATTCGCACGTCAACCCAAAGCATATTCAAAGAAGAATTTTTTTTTTTTAATTATTTAAATAATGTTCTAAATTTTATTGCTATCCGGAAAATTTACTAATGCTTCGTTAAATCGCCTTGAATTAAGATTCGCACGTTAACCCAAAGCATATTCAAAGAAGAATTTATTTTAAATTATTTCAATATTCGAAAATTTTGTTGCTCGGTAGTTTATGAGACATTCATGAAGGTTCTTTCATTTATTTATTTTTGGATTGCAAGATGGAGTTTATTTTATAGTGCTTGTACTCACTTTTCTTGGTTATATAACATCTCGAATTCCTCCTGGTGGCCCAGTCCCTCCATTTTAATTGAATTTATTGTTGTAGCTTTTGTGCGGTCCAATCCCGGTATTTCGCGCCTCTATATCTGCGCGCAGCTATCGTTGCCGCTTCTTACGTCTACGGCGTTTGAATCTTAAAGCGTTTTATGCCTTTAGATCCTTTATTTCTTCGGAGCACTGGTTTAACTATTTTCTTTTTAAGTTTTGAAGAGCTTCTGGTGGACTTCCTATCGACTGCCTTATTTTCGCCTGTGTGTCGCCTTTTATAGCGATAAACATCCGACAAACGACTTATTTTTGTTTTAAATCGTTCCTTTAGTTTGAATTTTCGTCCGCTACGCCCTCCGTGTTTATTTTGATAACTATTGAAATTACGTGATCATGTGACCTTCTTTCCACCATGTTTGTTGTTGTTATTATTTTCATATTCTATACTTTTATTCCATGGACATTTTGAATGATTTTATTTGTTGGTAAGTATTCTTTTATTGTCTTATATTATGTACTGACTAATGCTTTATTTATTTATTTTAGCCTAAATGTCCTGAAGCATTTGTACGTGAATAAAATTATGTACTATCGCATATTTAAACGTACATTCAACAATGTCTTTTTCATACTGTAAATATCAGTGAATTTGCATAGCCAGCATAATGTTTTATTTTCAATGTTGAACCAGGCCACAATATTTACATTCTGGATGCGTTAGTGTATATCGAAAACAGATAAATCATATACCTTTGTGTGCATTTCCATGCCCCATACAGAAGAAAATACAATTGATCTTGTGACCGTGAAATAAGTGGTATATATATATTTATTTATGTATATAGACCTTTGTTTAATATTGTATTTTTGGTTTTAGCTTGGACTTTCTTGGAATATATTCGTGTAGAGAAGAAAATAAACAAATCGTGCCTCTTTACGTACACTCAATAATATTTTATACAGAAAATATAAGTGAAACGTGCATAGTGATACATAACATTTATTCTTGACAATGTTGGTGGTTATAATATTGATATTCTTTGTGATTATTCTTTATTTCAGAACTATTATTGCTGCTAAAGAATGTATTGCCGGGTTGACCTACTTTTCTATTAACTGCTAGTAATACTGCTTTGAGTTATTATATCCTTTTTATTTAAACGGAGGTCAGTATTCGAATATTGTTTTATAGAATATTTAACATAATTTTGTGCTCTAATTTATTTAAACATTGTTTTATATTTTTCATTTTTATTTTTAATTGTGAATGCTATTATTTTTACGGGTATGCAACCCATATTGCATTGACGTGTATACTACTGCCTAGTTATTAAGAATGAGTAAATACCCATCGTTATGAGATAATTTGAATTATGTATATTTTTACTTATAATTTAGTGGATTATTCTGTATTTATTTATTGAAACATAAAATTATAATTTATATCTAACATGTAAGCTTATATTTATTTAAAATAAACACAGTGATATTTTATTTTCGTTGATTTTTTATTTGTTTGGTTTCTTTATTTATCTATTTATTTATTTACAAGAAAATACCACAGCAATATGTATGTACATATATGTAGTAAGCTAAACGGAAGATATTTTATGTATCCGCGATAGTTTCATATTCTTTCATTTACATATATGTAGTATATACAAGCAAAAGCTAGTAGCACTTAAGCATGTTCCAACTTGTTTAACTTATCATAAGAGAGCGCCGAATTCAGGGGGTGACTCATATATACGACGATATATCGACAAATGCTCCTATAACTTTTATATTTATTGATATAACACGTTTTCTACTCATCATAGGTAGATCGCGGATGCCTGAAACTGCTGATACGTAGTCAGCGTATAACAGGGTACTAGTGTAGTATATTTAATATCTTATCTGTTGTTAGACTTAGCATGCTTTCTTTCTTCACCCTTTTTTTTAATAATATAGGAGAGATAGATTGATTTTTTGAATTTATGTATATTCCTGAAATATCCAGCTTCGTATACATACATATATATGAGAGGGTTTTTTAAATTACCGATATACATATGTGGCGGTATAAAGTAAGAAAAAATATTGGATGTCATATATTCTCTTTATTTAATAATGTATATTTATTTTTAAAATTATATAGTGTACAGCGGATTATGTAATCATACGAGTAGGGGAGCGTGGTATATATTGGGACAATTTTTTTCTTTGGGCCATATTTTAATTAATTTTAATTTAAAAAAAAATCCGTCGGAATATGTCATACTTGTTGGTAGTGCTTATCTAAGAAATTGGTTTTTACTATCAAAATATTTAAGGTGTAAAGAAAAAGTCAGGTGTCCCAGTATACACCCTCTGTCCCAGTAAGAACCACCAGGTGGTACATACCGGGACAAGGTGTGGTACACTATGGGACAGCAATTTAATTCATGTTAAAATGTACTTTCTTTTATTCTAAACGGCAAATATTTTTTAAAGTATGGATTACAAACAAAATATGAAACAATTTTACAGAAAATAATAGAAAAATTCTCAGTAATATTAATTTAATTCAAAACTCTTTCAAAAATACTTCAAAATACCTAAATATTATATTTGCTAAAATCAAAATCAAAAAATATTTTTTTTATAACCCTTTCGGTTCCACCATGGTAGTTTGGTTTTGGTAGCTTACAAACTACGTCTTCTCTTCCTAATATATCTTCATCTTTTGTTTCCGGGAAGAAAAACTTTGTATTCTCAAACTTTAAAAAATTAACATGAATCCTGTCATTTTCTATTTTTTCTATCTCTCCAACATAATGTTTAATACTTTTCTTAAGGACATATTTTATTATGACAAAATCTGTTACTTGCAGCTGACTTTCTTCCATCATTTCTTCTTTATCGCAAAAACTAGCATCACTAGAATCATCGTAGGGCACCTCCTCATCAGCATCACTATCACTAGAAGAATCAAACACTTTCCTTTTAATAGTCTGAACATTTTTATTGTTTCTGCTGCGAGTTTTCGTAATTTCTTTCTTCATTTCCTCCTTTTTTCTTTCCTCGAGATTAGGTGTATCAGTCAGCACCGTTGATACTTTCTTTTTCCTTCCTTTTCTAGTTTCCTTTCTTTCCTTAGCTTTCAAATGAGGTCTTACTAACTCTGGAGAAACAAATGAAACTGACCCAGACGGCTGATTTTTAGAATTTTGCTGTTCACTCCAGAAATCGTTACAAGTTCCGCTGGTGGTAGGTTGTATTTCTTCAGTCGATTTGTCTTTTTGGCAGCTAGGCTCCTGTTCATTATTAGGTAGCGTTTCTGTAGCAGCCTTATCCGTCATAGGCCTGTCGGAGACATACGAACATAGAAACTCAGAGTCGTCAAAAACATCTCTATTAAATGGAGCTATTCCTGTTCTTTCAAATCCCTTAATGATGTTTGACGGAGTAAAGGCAGAAGGGAACGACATTCCAACAATTTCGGCAATATTATACATGTTGAGTGGTACACCAGGGTTATTCATCATCCAGTGATCAACAGATTTATTGTAGTATGTTTTGAATGGACCATAGCAGCTCACGTCCAATGGTTGAAGTTTATGGCTACAGTGGGGAGGTAATGTCAAAAGCACTATGCCATTGTCTTTAGCGAATATCAATACCCGATAATCCAAATGGCTTTCATGATTGTCCAGCAGTAAAAGAATTTTGTTTTCTTGACTGCACCTAAGGACATTAACTAGGTGTTCTAAATATATCTTGAAATTCTCGGCTGTCATCCATCCACTTTTGTGAGCAGCTCCTTTAGACCCTGGTGGTGCTGAGTTTAGCATATGCGCCTTAAAATGTTTGCGTGGAAAAATGAAAAATGGAGGAATATATGTTCCATTTGCACAAATTGTTGCACACATTGTGACAAGAAGGCCCCTTTCAGCACTAGTAATTTTCCCAACTTGTTTTTGGCCACTAGGTGCAATTACCTTTGCTGGCTTGTGTACTGTGGTCACCCCAGTTTCATCACAGTTATAAATTTGATTGATTGTGAAATTATTTTTTGAAATCACATATTGCAGCTGGTCAAAGAACTTAGAAACATTATGTTTATTAAAACTGGTGGCGCGATTAAGACTGGTTGCCTCAGGCAACCTCAAACTTAATTTTTTTTGTCTTTTTCGAAATAATCTTATCCACTCTATACCAGCTGTTTTATTTCTGTGCCAAGAATCCGGTACCGTTTTTTCGTTCGCAATAGCAAACTGATAGGCAAACTCACAAGTGTCTTTAACAGTTAGACCATAACACATTTGCGCGGCTTTAATGAGATAATCACCAAGAGTATTCTCTTCTTCCGAATTAAATATCTGCCGAAATCCATGTTGTTTCTCAAAACTGCAGTTCGTTTTTTCGTCATCATTCATGTCTTTATATTTGGACCACATTCTGTGCAGGGCGGACTTTGTTAAAGAATACTGATTAGCTGCAGCTCTTATCGAAAGTTCACCTGTAGCAATTTTTTCAATGGCCATTTTCATTTTCTGCTTATATTCGTCATGATGACGTTTACTTTCTTCCAACTTCTTTCCTTGCTCTTTCCTACTTTGCTTTGGCATCTAAAACAATATATATTCTGTGCTTAAATCTATTTATTTCTATTAAGTTAAAGAAGTTTCAATACATATCTTTGGGTGGTACAAAATGGGACACGTCCCATTATATACCACCACAGAATGTCCCGAAATATACCACTATGTTTCTTTTCATTCAACTTTTTTTTTGTCGAAAACCAGTTACAAGATACGTTTTTTACTAGGTACATACCTTGAAAACAGCTTAAACTCAATCACAGGTATTATTGTTAGTCTTGATTATTATTTTAAACACCTCTAGACAATTTTATAAAAGCACAGAAACAAAAACATCACACACTAAATAACCATGAGGAAGAAATTTCGCCATTTTGCTATGTCGATAAATGTGAAATCCGTTATTAGTACATTTGGTTGGCATAAAAGGTACATTGTAATAGATTAATAATTCATCCACTGTTCAATAGATGGCACTAAATGGCTCTGTCCCGCTATATACCATGTCCCACTATATACCACTCTCCCCTATATTTTTCTATATTATACAGTTTTATTTCATCATAGGCGTGTATGTGTTTATATGGTGATATAAAAAGAAAAATGTGGATTATACATATACCCATTTTTTAATTAATAATGATAATCTACATTACATATATTTATTTATAAAGTGTACAACGAAAGACCTAATCATATATTTTTCCATATTCTCCATTTTATAGCCTTACTTTACTAATATTTGTCACCAACATATATATTTCTAAATCGGATTTGAGTCTTTCTAATTGGGGTATAAACATCATAATTCTAATGTTTAATAAGTCTTTCTCTGCGTTCAACTGATGTATTTCCAACAAGTCTAGACATGTTTATACAGGTCTGTACAGGTTAACTACCTGCGAAACACTTCTGACTGGCATATATTACATATCCACCACCATTCACGACCTGATCTTCATTATACTCCAATTTAGGATGATTATATTGAGGATGCCAAGACGCTAACGTCTTTGGTATATTCTTGTGTAAAGTAAGTACAGTCGATGTTTCTATGTCGAATACGCAAATTTCCGCATGAAGATCTAAATCAGGTTCGTATAGATATTCATACTCACTATAAATGTACCACTTTTTAAGTTGGGTCATATTTGGGTTACAATATTCCAAAACGTTCATTAATTCATCGATATCAAAATATTGATCGTTCTGATATGTGAATGCTGCTATGAATAAACACTCACTTTGCGTTAATTCCGACGATAATAACCAATCTCGTACTATGATGGGTATTTCAATACCATTAGCAGACAAAAAGTTATCATATTTCTCCATATTGCACTACCATTATACTATTTTATCACTATATAGAAGGTGCTATACCACTTTACTATTGATACTGAGTGATATTATTCCCAAAATTCTTATATATTTAACATTTAGTTGGTCTTGTATCCATCAGGGGGCGCTTTTATGCATTTCAGGTATGGGGTTATCACCGAAGCAGACAGCCGTTGCGGTTTCCGCTGGAAACATGTTTAGACCTGTTGGAAGTAAATTGAGAAGCACGATAGCAAGCTGGGCAATTTATTCAGGAATTCTCTAGAAGCAAAGACCATCTTGATGGTCCGCCATTTTGTCTGACGTCACCTTAGTTGGGTTAGTGGCTGTCAGAGGGCGTCAGGGTATTTGGGTTGGTGATGATGAGAGATGCCATTTCTTAGTTTGGCTAGTGGCTGTCAGAGGGCGTCATGTTATTTGGGTTGGTAATGATGAGAGATGCCATTTCTTAGTTTGGCTAGTGGCCGTGAGAGGGCCCCACATAGTTGGGTTGGCAGAGGGCGCCACTAGGGCGAGGGGGCCCCACATTAGTTGGGTTGGCAGAGGGCGCCACTAGGGCGAGGGGGTGAGGGGGCCCCACATTAGTTGGGTTGGGGACCGCGAGGGGGGGCCACATCAGTTGGGTTGGCGACCGCGAGGGGGCGCCACATCAGTTGGGTTGGTAGAGGGCGCCACTAGGGCGAGGGGGATGAGGGGGCCCCACTTTAGTTGGGTTGGCAGAGGGCGCCCCTAGGGCGAGGGGGGTGAGGGGCCCCACATTAGTTGGGTTGGGGACCGCGAGGGGGGGCACATCAGTTGGGTTGGCAGAGGGCGCCACTAGGGCGAGGGGGGGAGGGGGAGCTGGGTGAGAGGGGGAGGAGTGGTCTAGAACTCTTCAAAGTATCCTACTGACAACCATTACGAATGGTAAATTTTGATTTCAATTTTTAACAATTACCGAACATATTATATCAATGGAAATTATTACCATTTTTAAAGTTTGGACTTTTATGAACAAAAAGTGACAGAATAATTACAGGGCATAACTTTAGGCAAGTTTGAATTCTACGAAAGCATCATTTCAAGTAATATAAAATATTAGCACATACATGGCTAATTTCTAATTAAAAGTGCATATTGAAAAACCAAAATGAACTAATGTTGAGTACCAGAAACATTTACCTCATGAACCAATTGTCAATTTACAATTATTGTACTGAGCATTAAGTCTGTTAGATTCACATAATTAATCTAAGCATCATCTTAGATTTGAATTATGATTCGCCATATTGAACGAATCATAATTAATTTCAGAAATTTCACGTACATAATTAAAGTTAATTTTAAATAAAACCAAACAGATACAAAG
The DNA here is from genome assembly GCA_963170755.1 of Amphimallon solstitiale. NCBI lineage: Eukaryota > Metazoa > Arthropoda > Insecta > Coleoptera > Scarabaeidae > Amphimallon > Amphimallon solstitiale. The sequence goes on along the minus strand of OY720679.1, from coordinate 255,361 downwards.
TTTATCAAGATTTATTTACGTTGGAATAATCCTCAGCGACATATTTACAATTTAAATCCAAATATTTAAATAAGTACATTGGATAGTTTGACAGTTGTCAACATGAGTTACAAAAACACTTAAAAATACAAATTACAAGACATATAGATGATATGAAAATGTGTTAAAATATTAAGAAAAGGTCATAGTTTCATGTAATAGCAATAAATCGTAAATAAATTAAAAGACCATTTCGAAAGAGCAATTCAACAACTAACCCCACTAATTTTGCATATAAATAGAGAGATTTAGAAGAATTGAAAGGTGAAAAATTATTAAATGTATTTAAATGTATATTTTGTGAAGGATAGGTTCTTAAAACTTTTGTCTTTTGTCATACGTGGATGGTCCTGTATCGATCATTCATTGACGAATTAAGTTTCACGTGCGATAAAAAAGTTACGTTGTGCGACCTTCAAAGTGACGCAAGAGGAACACCCAATTGGACACGTTCGCGCCGAGTAGAGGTTCAAGGTCGAACTTACTTATTTTGAAGCTGTAAAGAAAGGATAAATATTGGAGGTTAGTTTTCTAAAAACTAATATTATTTGAAGTCAAAAACATCAACACCGAAATAAAACCAAAGCCAAAGGGGCTACTACCAGTATCAACAACAAAACGAGGTCATAGATAATCAAGATACATACTCACCTGTCACCGGTTAATCCACACCTTAGAAGTACATTCCAACCGCAGAAGGATAATTGAAGGAAGGCTTCGCCGTCCACCTGTCCAAGCCACTACCAGGAAACAGGACTATAGCTGCGATGCCTCTTGAAGCACACCTCAAACTTTCCCGGGTACCTGCTCTCTAACAATCAAGGTTTTAGTAACTTATTAAGGTACAAAGTCTATTTACTGTTGAATTCACAATCAGTGCTAAAACTATGTCAAACATAATGAATGTAACATCTTTCAATCTCATCTAATTCTCGGTCTTAAATAAAATTCAACTCTTAAAGTACACATACAAAAACATTTAGGTCATTTTGCTATTACAATTACATTAATCTATTATTAGTAAAATATCAGGATTTACTTACAATCAAGATCGTTTTAATCTATTAACACGTTCACTTTTAAAATGAGTTCACACCAATAAGGCCTAAAATCGCTTACAGTTGCCATATGATGCTTATACAAGTAGAACCTTTGCCTATAGTTGTGTTGTTGGTATAAAATACGAAGTTTATTGGATAGATCCACATCCATATTAATAATTGTTGTGTTTATTATTCGCCAAATATTCATATCAGATCATTGTTGTATACTGTTATATAATTTTACCATTTTAAATAAATCGAAGTTTCTTTCTTTTGTAAATGATGTGTTTGTTTCTACCATCGATCAACTCTGTTTCACCCTAGAGCAGAGGTACACGCATTCTATTTGTGCATTAGCATTAGCGCTGTGCCACAAATCAATCTTTCTAGGTTATGAACTTCGAGATCTTCGCACCGTTGGAGGAAGGCTGATCTGAAGGTATAAGGTAAATTCGAATCTTTTTAACGGCCCGAGATAAATATTTAGAGTCCATTTTAGAGCACCCACCACTGAAATAACACCAATATCACAAATCAACTTCACTTTCACAGTAACAATTTGCACACAGGAGTTTTCTTGCAGTTTCCCGCTAACGTTAAAGCGTGGCTTTTTCCCACTTGAATTAATTCTAAACGAAACTTATAATTTGTACGCCGAGTGCCGCGAAATTTGAAACATTAATTTTAATTTACTTTTCAACTTATTGCGACACATATACCCATGAATTTAGAATATCGTTAATTCAAAACTTGTAAATTATAACCCACTTGAGCTAGCCCGGTCGACTGACATTGCCCATTGTATTAATTTCAGTCTCATAAATTTTTAATTAACATTAATAAAATTATCAAGCTTATATAATAGTAATTATTTTTAATAATAGATATAGCTCTTTACTTTACAATACCCCCCATAGCATTCTGGCGCCCAACGTGGGGCCTTTTATAAAACCTTACCCCAGATACTTACTGTGTTTTTCAGCTCACTCCAGAGGATCGACAGAAGCGGAGGACTTTTATAAATTAAAATAATTGTATAATAAAAATATAAAAAGAAATATGTGTCTTTAATTTGTTTATTTGAATATGTGTACTTCTACAAATTGGTGGTAAACAAACAAACACTGGTAAAACTAAAATCATTTATTTTTTGTATTATAATAATCAAGTACAGGTAATATTATTTATAAATTAGGTACAACATATTATACAGGGGTCATATCTTAAAGTCATATCGAATTTTTATTATTACTGTGTGTATCTATAAAAATATAAACCGGCAAAATGAATACAAGATCAAGAAGCGCTTCAACAGTCCGCCAGGAATCAGCCAGCGAAAGCGAAGACGAATCTCCGCAAGATCAAGGCGATAGAACACAGATAAAAGAGAGTACTACAGAACAAGGAAGTGGTCCAAAGCCAGAGGAAAATAGTATGTTACAACAGATTAGATTGATGATGGAAGAATATGAGCAAAATAGAATTCGAGATAGAGATGAAGACAGATTAGAAAGAATGCAGATGTGGGATGAATTACTAAATAGAAATGACAGAAGCGAAAATAAAACAGCCGAGGAATCAGAAGAAATAGAAACAGTATCTGCAGAAACAATAAAAGAAAAGGAAAGGGGAGAAATAATAGTAGAGACACAAACAAGAACAAGATGCAGCCGAAGAAAAGGCATTAGAAAATTTCGAAAAGAACATTCCAAATGGTCTAGACATTGAAAAGGACAAAGCAAAAATCAAGGAAACCTCCGCAATAATGCACATACTCACGAACAAAAACAAAATATATGGATTCTAGCAGGAGAATCTTGAGAATGCACTTCGACGCGCTATTATCAGAAGATGAAGATGACAGATGCTCATGTGTGTACACATCAAAGCAGATCACAAGAATATACATAGAAGCAGTAAAATATACAGATTCATGGAAACAGCAGGTACTTATCACACAAATGGGCAAAATTAGCAAGACACACAAGGCAGTTACCACATTGAGGGGCATTGATACAAACCCATGGACAGACATGCGAAGTAAGATAACAACACACACTCAACCGGTAAAATCTAACTCACAGACACAATATTTACAAAACGCGAACGTACCAACACAAACTTTAATTACACTAATCAGTTACACATGCGAAATGCACAAAAATTTTAAAACATTAAAAGGATTTCAAATAGGTGCAATATTGTACAAAGAGAATCAGGTAACACTTCGCCACTTCGCGAATACACACACACATGCAAGTAATCAACAAAATAGGGAATTCATAATACAAACTACTCACACCGACGACATTTCGGGACAACAAAAATATCATCGACTTTCACCTCAAGATTTTAAACAAATAGACACACATACATAATATACGGAGCACGGCGGAGAAATAACAGGCGATCTCCGGTGGTAAGTTGCGATACCACTCCCACCTTAGCTAACCACCAGACACAAAGCCTAATGTACGAAGCACGGCGAGGGAATCAGAGGCTACCCTCGATGGGACATTGCAACCCCACTCCTACCTGAGCGAAAACACGAAATAACACTACAGAAAAGCCTATATAATCCCCACTCACCCGACATAATATTGTAGGGGCATAACGAGTTCCAGACACATAAAATTTATTCGGTCGAGCCCAAACCGGAAGGATCCATAAATAAATCAAGTTGAACTACATCGGAAGAGCCCAACCTGGTGATAGCTGCATCAACACAAACAAAAAACCACTACAGATGAGCCCAACCTGTATATCCAAATAAGAGACCCCAAGAATACCACTAATAAGTACGTAGCAATGCATACAATACCCCCTGTAAGACATGGAGCCTTAATAGCGAAGGAACAAAGAAGAAATATGCCCGGAACATAGATTATAAGAGTTTGACCATAGAAGGTAAGAAGTTTATCCATAAATAATTTTAAGTTACATAGTATTTAGTTGTTAAGTTTTTCCCATTCCTACATTACGTAAGTAGCAACGCATAAGGAGGTAATCTAAGTCGAAAAATGTCTAGAACACTTCAGTCAAAAAAAAAACAAATACACAACAAGATGATGCAAACATGTTATGAGAAAAAATTAAGAAACACTAGGAAGAAAAAATCTTTACAAGGAAATAATAACAAAGCGTACGGAACCATAAATGAATGTCAAATTATAATATGTAACAAGAATAATTATTTGAAGTAACGGAGTTAATTTAAGTGTAAACACACTCGAGGTATATTAAAATAGGCCACTATTACTACAGTAAAGAAATTGAATCCGACACATTACAGGTAACCGAAGCATAAAAACAAAAGAAGAATTATGGTACATAATTAAAATTTTATAAAGGCAACATTAAATATAAGCATACAAGAAAGAAAAACATACGCACGTATACAGAGATCAACTAGTGTTCACGATTATCAATTAAAATATAGATACACAAAAACATAACATATACATATCATCTTACACAAATACCCATATACAGGGACGAGTCAATAAACATTATAAAAAAAAAACAATTTTTAGGAAAATTTCTATACACACAAAAAACAACTTATATTACAAACATATGACCTAACTACAATTCTAAAAACTTAGAGAATAAGGCCCTTACCATAATCATAAATAAATATATCAGTTTCTAATAGTAAAATGTTGTTACTTAGAATAAATAATTTAGTTAATAATAATAGTTACATTGCGAAGGTTATTTATAACGAACGCATTTTTTTACAAATAAAAAACTACCTTCGTTAAGGGGCAAATTGAACTGGTCTTGAATATGAGCCAAGACCAGTCAAATACAAATACAAACGATAATTCACCCAATAACCCCCTCACTACATGTAACCAGGCATACATCAGTGATGCTTAGCACACAACCCTTGTATAATAAGAGTATAGGTAAAAGTCCCTGAATAATAATTCAAAAATTGCAACCAAAACTAGTATATTCTGATACCCCAATTAAATATTGAATGCTGGAAAGCAAATAACCCTCACAATTAGAAAAACCAAACCCATGATTACTTTTTTCAGGAACCCCAACCCCAACTGATCTTTATAGATACATAAAACTAGAATTAAATACTTAATTAGCTCGTTACATAATTTAGCATAATCAATACAGAAATAAAATGCAAAAGGAAAATCCCTTACCACAAAAAATATATATCAAAAACTCTAAATACGTATTTCAGCAACTAAGTTGCCATCTTCAGTAGATATCTGTATAAAACAAAAAAGAGTGTTAAACGTGGTATTTTTGGCTAAGGTGTAACCTTAGAAGATATGCTCTTCACCAAATCACCAGTGGGATAACACTGATTTCTTAAGAAACGACATCCCTATATATACTACTCTAATCTAAAATCTAACGCAACTATAACAGTACTCTAAACCGTGACAGACTAATCCCCTAAACTACAATAATCCGTACAAGCTGGACTCGGGTATCGGTCCATTGTCAGAATTCATTAACTTACCTCTATTTCTATGTATGTAAATACTTTCGTAACTGTCTAATTCTTTAAAATTATTTACACTTTTAATTAATCTAAGACTATCTGTAGGCATGCCATGGCCTGTTTCGAAAATATGTCGAGCAAGACTAGATTTTTCCGGTCTGTTGTATCTGAAATGTGCAATGTGTTCTTTGTAACGAGTTGAAATTGAACGCCTAGTTTCACCTACATATTTTTGATTACAGTCTTTACAGGTTATTTCACAAATACCAGATTTTTGATCTACCTCAATTTTATCTTTAGCGTTCCCTAAAAGTGATTTTAATGAATTGCCCGATTTAAACGCGATTTGAATTAAGTTTTCCACTTACAAAAGATAGATATGAAAAAGAACTTAGTTTAATTAAAAAGATCGCGAAGTACAATGGTTTCGATTCAGAAATAGTAACTAAGCTTATTAGGAAACATCAATTTAAGAAACAAATTCGGGATACTACATGTTTGCTACCTCAAAAAACTCTTTGTAATAAGTTTGTTTCTTTGCCGTATCATTCAGTCACACGAAATTTGAACAGCATTTTTAAAGAACAGGAACTTCAAATCGCGTTTAAATCGGGCAATTCATTAAAATCACTTTTAGGGAACGCTAAAGATAAAATTGAGGTAGATCAAAAATCTGGTATTTATGAAATAACCTGTAAAGACTGTAATCAAAAATATGTAGGTCAAACTAGGCGTTCAATTTCAACTCGTTACAAAGAACACATTGCACATTTCAGATACAACAGACCGGAAAAATCTAGTGTTGCTCGACATATTTTCGATACAGGCCATGGCATGCCTACAGGGGCCTGATTCTCGAGTCGAGAGAACAGAGATTTCGAGAGAATAATGGAGGGGATTCTCTTGAAATGTTAAAAATCGTATTCTTGAACTTGAGAGATAGATGCCTTCCCTCAAGAGTTGGGAGAATTTACATCTATCGGTTCAAGTCAAGCGAATATATTAAAAGTTAAGAGAAGCATGCGCATATCGACTTAAATTTTGTACATATGACCGATCAATGCTTGTTATTAAGGGGAGAAATATCATTATTCAGCAGATAATTTTTATGTTTTTTCATGTATATGACTTCCCACATATCTAAGTTTCTATTGTTGCTTTGTTTAACTAAACTAACATTTTCTAGGCTGAAGTTGTGACTTGTATCAATATGATGTAGAGCTAATGCGGATTTTTCTACATTGTGTAATTTGACATGAGCCATGTGTTCTTTATATCGTATTTGAACGTTTCTTCTGGTTTGTTATCTTGTATACAGACATCGGATAACACTTAAGACACTCTTGAAATATGTATTAAACTTTTGAGTAATAAGTATCTTATTTAGAATTGTTAATCCATAATCCTGTCACTGTTAAATTAACCCGTTGTCTTTCTCAGAAATATTTTGTATATCCATTTGAACTATATAATTCACAGAATGATATATGTATTGTTAATATTCGTTGTAATTTTGCTTTAATCGTTTTTCAGCTACATTTAAAATTGTTCTGTATAACATGTATTTTTATTATAAAATGTCTCGTAGATAATAGGTTTAAATACATAATTATATATTAAACTTTTCATTAATATCTTATTTAGAATTGTAATTCGTAATCCTGTCAGCGTTAGTTTTACCCGTTCTTTCTCATTAATATTTTGTATTTCCCATTGAACTAATTCTCAGAATTTTATAGTGTTAATATTCGTTGTAATTTTGCATTAATCGTTTTTTCACCCTACCTTTAAAATTTGTCTGTATAACATGTATTTTACTTATTATAAAATGTCTGGTAGGTAATATGTTTAAATAGTTATTAAACTAATTTTGTGAAAAAGGTGTTTTATTTTATTTTATTATTTTTATTACTTTAATATATGTTACATTATTTCTACATGTATGATACGTAGAAAACAATATTCACATTTCGATGTTTAGCCTAACACTTTCCGGAAATCCAACTGATATAACCCATAAAACCTTTCAACATTACACACGCTATTTAAAAGAAATAGGTTTCGTATTACATATTTATTACCTAATATACACTGTTCTATACAACAATTGTCCTAATCCGCCTTCATTTGCAACCTGGCAACATTGCACTGCTATTTCCTACACGATCGACACACATCCCTACCTAAAAACAGCTATTCTTGAAGTTAGGAGAACCAGGGATGGGAGTGTGATCTATCACTTCTCTCAATAGAACGTTCACTTCTCTTAAGTTCGAGAATCGGGCCCCAGATAATGTTAGAATAATTAAAAGTGTAAATAATTTTAGAGAATTAGACAGTTACGAAAGTATTTACATACATAGAAATAGAGGTAAGTTAATGAATTCTGACAATGGACAGATACCCGAGTCCAGCTTGTACGGATTATTGTAGTTTAGGGGATTAGTCTGTCACGGTTTAGAGTACTGTTATAGTTCCGTTAGATTTTAGATTAGAGTAGTATATATAGGGATTTCGTTTCTTAAGAAATCAGTGTTATCCCACTGGTGATTTGGTGAAGAGCATATCTTCTAAGGTTACACCTTAGCCAAAAATACCACGTTTAACACACTTTTTTGTTTTATACAGATATCTACTGAAGATGGCAACTTAGTTGCCGAAATACGTATTTAGATTTTTTGATATATATTTTTTGTGGTAAGGGATTTTCCTTTTGCATTTTATTTCAGATTTTTAGCCACAGTCTCCACCCATTATTGGATCATCATGACTTCCTGGTCTACGGAGTATAACAGGTTCCACAGTTTAAGAAGTAAGATAGTATTGTTGAAAGCTGATATTAATTTCTTAAAACGGTGCAAACGTAGTAAAGTTTTCCTAAATTATAAAAGTTGATGTTTCGTCTAATTGTAAAGTCAGTAACCAAGTAATTTTTCACGCGAAAATCAAATGGCTGAATTCAGAAATTAAATATCAGTATAGTAAACGAAGTAGGTTAGAACTAGAATTGTATAAATTGCACTTGTGTTTAACGAAAAACTTAAATAATTACGAACACGAGGACTGGTGTCAATTTCATAGAAACGTCGTGGAAATCACCGATCACAAGCTTAACATTAAAATTCGCACCTTGAATAAGAAATTTCACAAACTAATTGTATTAAGGGGATATTAAAGTCGATTTGTATTTGGGAGTTGACTATAATTGCTTTTGGAGGTGTTGGCCCGTAGGAGGAGCCAAATGCAAGCCATCTCATTCTCACATATTTGAAATGAATGTGTTGTTTTCCGTCGCCCGAATACAGAGAAACAACTGAATTATTCAAATCAACGGCATCAGAATATCGTGACAAATACGATGGTCGATTGTAGTAGCAAAAAAGAGTCTGCTCATACAAGCAATAGGTTTGTATTTTTACCCAGTATAAGTTTATTTGATTTTAGCGTTTTTTGCATGAAGGAAGGTTATTTCGCTATAGTTATTTCTTTTAGAAAAGCAAATATTTGGTAAATACTATATATAAACAAAAATTAAAGTATTCCATTCAAACAAGTGCAATAAATGTATTCAAAGACATCTCTACGAAATGTATGAAGAATGTATATGAAACTGTGACAATTTTTTTTGCTGCAACCCAATATTTGTTTGTACATATGTGTGTGAACGAGAAACTTTCGACAAATACGCAATCAACTCAATAAAGATTTTCTTTCCATGATAAGTATCAGTGGCGTAGCTAGGATGGGTGATACCCGGTGCGGGTATTGTTGGTGTCACCCCAAGAATGAACACTGTCAAAATTAATAAAAATCCGATAAACGTAAAGCATAATATTATTTATTTAATACAAATGAAAGTAATTAATTATCAAGTTACAATATTATGATAATAATAGTATTGTTTTATTATACATTATTTCACTTTGATGAATGAAAGTAAAAGTTAGGTATGGCAAAATAAGAATGAGAGTAATTAATATACCCTCATACATATTTTAAGTGTTTGTATATTATGTACAAACACTTAAAATCTCGTCTTTCTAGCTTTAACAGCTGCAAACTGGAAAATCACATGTTCAATATTTATATTTTGTGTTGCCTCGTGTTCCATTGTTAATATGCCAAGATTGTTAAGTCGCGTTTGGGTCATTGTTGCCCGCAAGTAATTTTTAATTAACTTTACTTTGCTAAAACTCCTCTCACACGAAGAAACTGACGCAAATTGTGATAAATAACTTTAGTGCGACCACAAGATTCGAAAGAGATTCAGTAAAATCCCATTCCACGATCTATCTCAAAAAGTCTAGAGACATTGGCCGCTTTTAAATGTCTTCTCAACCTTGGTATTTCTAAGAAGAGCTCCGTTTCTGATATCTCATCATAAGAACCAGTAAATTTTGATACAGCTAATTTCAACTCTTCAATGTTCGCCAAAAGCAAAGTATTTGTCTGCACAACCTCGAACAATGAAGCTATATCTTGAATGGATGTAGATCAAGTTCGGAGTTCAATACTGAATCGGTCAAGACATTCCAACATATCCTTTTGAAGTTCAGCTTTCAGTGTAAGTACTGCATCGGTGACCAACTCACCGGCCATTCGTTTCTTACGACGAATTCTTCTTTCTATTGGAATTCGTAGTCCTCCGACTTTTTCTCAGCAAGATCTATTGCCTCTTCTACAAAATGGCCCCATTTTTGGAAAATATTTTCGATTGGTTTGTTGTGAAATATCTACAAATAAATGTATTTAGAATATATGACTACGTATATTCTAAATATATTTATTTGTAGATATTACACAACAAAGACACTGTGCTAACGAATAAATACACCATCAAGAGGCTACCCTAACGTAACTACGCCGGTATACATTAAAAAATTATATTCGGTTAAATTAGTAGGTACTTAAATAAAAAATCTGGTTTGAGGATTACTAAAAATAAAGATAAAGCAATATCGCATAATTATTAAATGTGTTTACGCCAAAAACGGCATCTTTTAACAAAATCACATTTAGTAACTGCACGATACTTTTTCAGGTTATACAAATATTATTGATAAATACTGTACTTTTACTTTTAGTAATTCTCAAACCAGATTTATGATATATGTATGTCCTAATATTGAGGTATTTTAATTGGTGGCGCTAGTTATATCCAAAAACTGTTTACAACAGAATCGACGACTGGAAATCTGATAAGCAACTTTGAGACATTCAAGAAGAAAATTTCGACTTCAAACACAATAAAAAAATTACTTAATACTCAAAACGTGCAAAAAAGTTTTCTCGAATTTCTCTAAGTTACTTATTTGATCTTTTTCAGTCAGTTATCGATCGATTCCGCAACAACTGTCATCAGGTTTTGCGTTTATTCGTTATGGTTTATTACAAAAAAAATATTAAACTTTCTCTTTTATAATACTTAAATAAAAATAACAATGATTCACTTCACGTCAATCACAATTCACGAAACAAATGAGAAACGACACAAGCGACAACCAAGGACTATTTCAAGGGAATCCCTAACCGAGCAATAGTTAGAGCTAGGTACGAAAACTAAAAAGAAACATTTTGCGGGAATCCCGGACCAGTCGTGCCATAGACCTAAGAAAATAAAGACAGTATGTATGTGTATAAGTTTATCGGGTGTCACCCGGTGCAGGCCGCCCCCGCCGCACCCGTCTAGCTACGCTACTGATAAGTATAGTTATATCGCGATCCCTGCTGCCTTTTCGCACAGACAGTAAATACTAGTTAGGGCTGTTCGCTGTTCTCATTATTTGGAGAATTAATTTTTTACCATTTTTTGGTGTTGAGTGCCGAAGTAGAGTGTGACGTGAAGATGTTCACAATGGCAAGAGGCAACAGAAATTTAAGGAAATATCCAAGATTATCCTCAAAGCGGAAAAATAGAAGCAGGAAAGTGTTAAAAAGACTCTATAAGAGCAATGAGAGTGATCCATCATCAACCGTTCAAGTTTGCCAAACGTAAATTCAATACCTTTCTCAATCATTTATATTATTTTTTCTTCTTTCAAGTTCGGTTAGTCATGAGGATGTTGATAAAGATTATATGTTGTATTACATGCGATTGAACGTGAACCTGAAGTTGACTTATCAAATGAAAATATTTCAAAGTAGGCAGTTCCAGCAAATATTTAAATTATTATTTGTATTATAAAGTAAGTTATATACAGGATGTTTTCAAATAAGTGCGGAAAGTTTTTAGAGGGTGATTCCTTGTCAAAAATTAAAGGGGGTCTTTCATGTAGGTAAACAAAAGCTCTTGGGCTTGTCTTTGAAAAGTTAAACGCTTCCAAAAATGAGATAAAAAAATTGTTTTTTTCCCTTAAAATTGCTGAAGAGTTAAAGAAATGGCGTTTTGTGAAAGTGCTCTACCAATAAAAAGGCTACCTATGAATATTTTTTTAATTTTGTTGTTATTTTTTAGAGGGGTAAAACATGCAACCCCTATTCCTTCTTTACCAGCCCTTTTAACAAAATAAAATTTCATGATTTAAAAATATCCGTTGAAAAGAATGATTTAGTGCTAAACTTTTTTAACCCTTGTGTTTTTTTCCGTGAAAGCAATAGTTTCTTAATAAAAAAATAAAATATAATATCACGCATGGACGTATCTTCTGTGAATGAAATCGAAAAAATCTAGTAGGTGGATGTCAAGTTGACAGTTCAATTCGCTTAGATTTTTATGCGGTATTTGAAAGTTCAACTCGCATTGATTTTTATGCGGTAGTTGAAAGTTCAATTGTGCCTTTTAACTCTTCAATATGAATAAATACACTAACGCTGAAATGGCCGATATGCATTTTATGTATGGTTGTGCAAATGCTAGACGGCTTTATGCAGAAATGTATCCTCAGCGCGTGATACCTCATCACACAATTTTTGCAAGTCTTCACCAACGTCTATGTGAAAGAGGGACATTTCAAAAACATAAAACTGGCACTGGAAGAAGAGGTTCTTAATATGATTGAAGATCGTCCGGAATTAAGTGCAAGGCAAATTGCTAACACACTAAATGTTTGCAATACACTAATCTGGAAGATTTTAAAGGATCACCAATTGTATCCTTACCATATTCAACGAGTCCAGGCACTTAGGGCGCGAGATTTTCCACATCGAGTACACTTTGTCAATGAAGTCTTCAAATGTTTGCCCAAAATGCTCAATTTTTAGAAAACGTATTATTTACTGACGAATCCAACTTTTCAAGACAAGAGATTACAAATTTTTATAACAACCATCTATGGGCCGAAGATAACCCACATGCAATTCAATATGATTTTTCACTTAACGTGTGGGTCGGAATTTTTGGATGTTATTGGTCTGTATTTTCTACCGTTGAGACTAAATGGTGCATCCTATACAAATTTTCTCCAGGAGCAGCTTACCATTTTACTTGAAATTGTTCCACTAGCAATTCGACCACGATTGTGGTTTATGCACGATCGTGCGCCTGCCTATTTTAGCATAACTGAACGTCATTACTTGGACGATGTGTATCCAAATTGTTGGATAGGCCGACCAGGACCTCAACCAATGAATGTGTACATGATTTAAATAATCGCATCATTGCAGGCAGCGAGACTATCCAAAACACACCCGGAATATTTCAACGTTTGCGCCAATCTATGAGACGAAGACTTGATTCCTGTCTAATGATTGGAGGAAGTCATTTCGAGCAGCTTTTATAACTTTAAGTTTAGCACTAAATCATTCTTTTCAACGGATAGTTTTAAATGAAGAAATTTTATTTTGTTACAAAGGTCTGGTAAAAAAAGGAGTAGGGGTTGCATGTTTTACCTCTCTAAAAGATCACAACAAAATTAAAAAAATATTCATAGGTAGTTATTCAAATTACTGAGGTCACATCAATATGTGCGTTTCAAATTATACAATAGTTGTTCTAAATTACGTTTTATCTTCTTAAAAAATTAAACCTGTAAGTGTGTTACACAGGCCTAAATTTTGAGAATGTTGTTATAGGAAAATTATTCAGAATCCTATTTTAAGTACTTCCATTCTCTTAATAAATTACTATAGAATGCATACTTTACGAGATATTTGCAAAAAAGTGCTACTCGATAAAGGTAAAAGTGATACATACTTCCGGTGCGAATTTTTTCTTTAATACAAAACTTATTCGAAATCTGGCTCTAAATACTTTTGTACTATTGCTAAATCTACACAGAATGCATAGTTTACGAGATATTTGCAAAAAAATTCGATAAGTGTAAAAGTGTTACTTCCGGTTGGAATTTTTTATTTTTTTTATACAAAAAGTATGTAAAATGAAGTTTTAAATGCTTTTATACTCTTAATGTACCTATTTACCTAGAAAGCATGACTTGCGAGATATTCGCAAAAAACTGGTTTTCGATAAGAGTAAAAGTACATTTCGAAAAACTTCTTTAAGAAATTTTTTCTCAAATTCACTGTAGTAAGTACATTTGCATTCTCTATAAATTTATTTAAACTTAGTAGTTGACGAAATATTAGTAAAATTCGATTTTTTCACTGAAATAGACTACTACTTCCGGCCTACCGATTTTTTTAAAAATGTAATCAGATCTCAAAAGGCAAATTATACCAGTAAATATAAAAGTTGATTTTGATATATTAAGCCGTTTGACCGCTATCGTGGTCATACACACACACACACACACAGAGAGAGAGAGAGAGAGAGAGAGAGAGAGAGAGAGAGAGAGAGAGAGAGAGAGAGAGAGAGAGAGATTTGTTAAAAAACACTTCGGTATCAGGGGACATCAAAACGTGGACATACATTTATTCATATACGAAAATTTTTTTTCGTATATGTATACTTGCGTGGTAAAATCATACAGCTTCGAAACTGGTAATAATATGAATGCGTAAAATTGGAGTGAGAAAAAGTGAAATAAAATACTCCAGACTACCGCAAAAAGTTCGGAGAGTCCTATTAGGCGGGGCCAAGAGGTTGGGTGCATATCCGTAGCAGCTGAAGGCGCTGCTAAAATACAAATAATTCAGTAACGCACCTTAATTTAATTACTCAAATTAAACATTTTTCCGCAATTCAGAAAGCTATATCTCACAAGAAAACATCGGTCTACACGGGAATTACATCCGTTTTGATCAATTTCATTTAATTCTTTCAGATTTTGACGGAGAAACACACGTACATTTTACTCTAATTTGGAATAAAAGAAATAGCTGGTTGTCACAAAAAATTACATAATCTGACAACCTTTCCGTGACTCATATCTATTGTAATAATGGTATGGAGAGCTAATGAGACTTATAAGAGAGCTATATTTAATTTATCCTGCAAAAAAAACTGCTAAACACAATAATTATATATACTAAAAGCCAATTGTCTCGCTCTTTTTAACACGAACGATTAAAACGGCAAAGCTATACCCCAAAATTGACGAATTGGGGAGACAGTTTTCTGAGAACCTGGCGCATCTACGGTGGGAACGAAAGTGTCACGCGACGGGGACCACGGTCCCACGTGCCTTAGGCCATTTTTCACGTCTCCGAAGAGAGAACGAGGGCCCGAAAGGAGTTTTTGAAAATTTTAGAACGTGCAGAAAAAGAGTATGAATCATAGTATTTTGCCATAAGGCCTACGTGTAAAATAAAAAATATGGACTAGGTTCGATTTTAAAATGGCGGTGGATCGATACAGATGACCGTGACACATCAAACTTCGGATAAGGTTAAGTTAAACGCACGAAAAATTCAATTTCAGGTTATAAATTATCAAAACCGTCAAATCAGTTTGAGTTCGCGATATGGCATTTGCCGGGAAACGTCAAAATTGGCGGAAAGCACCAGTCGTGTAATACACAACACATAATGACTATCTATTCACGTTTATCGATCGGTTGTCAAGTTTAAATGTCAGAAGGCCGACAAATAAAGGGATTATGAAGGGAAAGTGGTACCTTTCAGATACGTATTAGTGTTATTATTATCAATTGTTACTATTTCTTTTCTATTTATGAATATATGAACAATGCCGACGGATATGATAAAATAAACTTAAAGTGTATTATCGCACGTAAGTACAGTGACAAATATAACGATCTTTCTATATTTTATTAAGATATATTAAACACAAATTATATATGTCATCGAAATGTCGTCACTTCTCGCGAAAGAAGTACCGAAGCAAGCCTAAATAAAGAATCATCTGAGTTTTCTTTATTTGTCAGATGTGTCCGAAACACTTCGAAATAACATAAATACATCAAATATGTAAAATTCCCATAAGCATTTATGTAATTTCGTTTATCAATTCAGTTATAAAAGAAAGCATTTAAAGTACGCGACTATGCGGGTTGGCACAAACTAATCAGAAGTACATTTTCGGTTAAATGGTATTAGGAGCCAGCAAGATTTTTGATTGGGTTTTACAAAGTACATATATATACAACTATTAAAGCGTAATATGAAAATTAATTAATTCTCTCAATGACCTGTAAGTTTAAAACATGTTTTGTTAAAGTTCATCATGTTATGTTGTTAATTTCATTTGACAATTGGAAAGACAATGTTGTTAAGCACTCTCAGTCTGACATTTCGTTCTCACAAGTTTATGTGTGAACGAATACACAACAACGAAGTATTGTCACGATGACAGGTGGAACGACAATTTGGTTAAACATCAACTTTTTATTGTCGTATAAGTGTCACGATGACAGTCTGTCAAAAAATTTGAAGTATACACTATTTTTATCGTAAACATGACACAAGGCATGGTACTACAAATTTTATAGAACGAATAACATGAAACAACATTTCATTGCCGAACCGTCTTGGTTTTTTTTTTTTTTTTGGTCTGTCGACGTTCCCCTTGGGCTAGATGCACACAATTAGACAATTAGACTTAGCAATCAGTAAAAACATTAACAAAACCATAAAGATAGAAACTGAAAGTGTCATGAGCTCTGATCACATTCCAATTATAATAACTTGGAACGAAGACATAACCGAAAGAACATATCACACCTTCAAGACAGACTGGGCCGGCTACAAAACAGAACTAGAACAAACCATCACTGCAGTTCCTAAAATACAAAACACTGCAGAATTAGAACAGAACATAAAATCACTACAAGATAAAATAACAAACGCTGTTGAAAATAACACCATCAAAATAGAAAGGATATATAAATCAGGTAGTCTACCACATCATATTAAAGAACTAATAAAGGAAAAGAACAGAGCTAGGAGAAGACAAAACTATACTAAACAACCTTCAACATCAAGTACATAAGGAATTACTGGAACCGAAAAATGTAGAATGGCAAAGAACACTCGAAGAAATAGGTGCAGAGCCCTCTAAGACATGGAAAATAATCAAGGCAATCAAAAGAGAACAAATACAAATCCCACCACTTCAATTCAATAACTCCACACAAGTCACAGCAGAAGAAAAAGCAGAAGCTCTAGCGGAATCACTAGAAGAGCAATTCACTCCGAACTTGGATGAAGTAGACATGCAACACGTAATGCAGATTCACAAAGTAGTAAGCAGAGAAATACGTGAACCCCACTCCCCTAGCAACGACCCAGTCACAGCCGAGAACCTAAAAGCAATCCTTAAAGCATGAAATCCCAAAAAAGCTCCTGGTATAGACAACATCACCAACAGATCACTACAAAACCTCCCCCCAAAAGCAATAATGTCAATTCTAGCAATAGCAAACTCCGTTATCAGACTCCAAACATTCCCAAAGATATGGAAACATGCCAAAGTAATAGTTATACCTAAACCAGGAAAACCAAAAACAATACCAAGCAGCTACAGGCCCATAAGCCTGTTACCATCCATTAGCAAAGTGATAGAAAAAATAATCCTACAGAAGATAAAGTACCACTCTGACAATCAAGACATAATACCAGAAGATCAACATGGGTTTTTAGAGAAGAACATTCAACGATAACACAACTTTCAAGAGTCACTGAGATTATCCAAGACGGATTCAACAAAAATCAAGTGACAGCAGCTGTATTTCTCGACATAGCAAAGGCATTTGATAAAGTCTGGAGGCAGGGACTCATATATAAAATGATAATACACAATTATCCAACACACGTCATAAAAATCACGAACAGTTTTCTCCAAGGACGCTGCTTTCAAGTTAGCATCCAGAACACACTTTCCTCAATAAAACATCCAACAGCGGGAGTCCCCCAGGGCTCATGCCTGTCACCTCACCTATATACAATATTTACAGCAGACATACCAGTATCAAATCCTACAAGATACTTAAATACGGCCACCTTTGCAGATGATTCGGCACTGCTCTCAACATCAAGATGTCCGACGAACGCGGTACAGGAACTCCAAACGCACCTAGACAACACGATAAAATGGTTCAAACAATGGAGGACAACAATAAACGAAGACAAATCCCAAGCAATAATCTTTCAAAGGAATCTGAAAACAACAGGCAACGAAATAACCATCAACAACAACACTATACCATGGAGTAGAGAAATTAAATACCTGGGAATATACCTGGATATAAAGCTCAATTATAACACACACATAGCAAAAACGATAACCAAAACCAAACAAACAAGATGTCAACTATGGCCTCTTATAGGCAGAAAAAGCCAGCTGAACACGAACAACAAAATTCTACTTTACAAACAAGTATTAGGTCCAATATTCACATATGCATGGGTGCATATGTGCAAGACCAACATCAAAAAACACCAGTCTTAGAATGATACTAAATGCTCCATGGTATATGAGAAATAATCAAATAATGAATGAAACAAATACCCCAACCATTATTGACTACATCAAGGAAAGAGCGCTCAGTTTCTATAACCAGATGGAAAACCACTCAAATCAAAATCTTAAAAGAGCACTTGCTCATCAATTATCATCAATTATTATTATTATTACTATTGTATCGGTCATTTATCGTATCTTTAATGTCTTGGACACATCTCTGTCATCTTTCTACATACAAATATACATACAGCGTCTTTAATTTAAATTTAGAGTAGCTTATGATATCAATATTAATTTGGGAATACTGTGCTATAGTAATGTTTTTCATTTTGACTACCTACTGTCATAGTTAAGTCAATTTATTGAAAAGTTCCACAGTGTTTTCAAATTAATATTGAAATCGTAGGTTATTCCAAAAACAATTAATTGAAGGCACGGTATGTCTACAGTGACATTCAATTTGACAATTCATTCTCGCAATAGATCGAACTGTCACCACCATGACAGTTTGCAAGATAATTTAACGTATGGGCAACGTTTATCATAAAACTTGAGACAAATAAAGTTAGAGTACTACCAAATTTAAAAAACAAAGAAATTTATATATGATACAACAAATCTTGATCATACAACCATCTTAGGTTTACCTGTTCGGCCTACTTACATTCAACTTAGACTAGGTGCACACGCATTATATCAAACTTGAATGTCAACGAAATGTTCCAAGTAATCAGCTTTCAGTAAATTCTATAGAAATGTTAAACATTTTATGGGAAATTATTTAGTTAATAAATCCACACTGTTAGAAATATTGTCTTGATCTAAGAAAATATATTTTCTTCCGTATATACAAAGCCTTAATTTACTTGATTTAAAACGGTTTGGAAATATTTACTTATAATAAAACGGACCGTTTCAAATCAAGTAAATTAAAGCTTTGTATATACGCAAGAAAATATACTTTCTTAGATCAAGACAATATTTCTATCAGTGCATTTGTCTATAATTATAGATGCCACAATAATGTATAATTAATTTCTAGAGATATTTCATTTAATTTGCATCTTCATTCATAAACTAATTAAAAGAAAATTTATAACCGTTAAAATTCAAGTGCCTCTGCGACTGGCAGTAGTCACGTTCCAAAGAAGCATTTCAAACTCGAAGACTTTCATGGAATAACAAAAAGAGCAAGTATTCTATTAAATTAATGTGTCCTAAATAAAAAAAAAAGGGGGGGAAAGAGTAAATTGAATAATCAGCACTTGATGACTTATATCGACATTTTATGACAAACATTATGGAGCACTGATGAGCTTGATTATTTGCAACGAACGTCATATAAATTTATTTCTATTGACTATTGTCCCGGAAGCCCTACGTTAATTGTAATTCAAAGAAACGAATACATCATGCTGATCAAAATTGGTGAACATAGTATATTATTAAACTAAAATTAAGTAACAGTTAAAGGGTGTAGCCATCTTTACTCATCTATTATTATTTTAACACCGATATATTTAACTAGAGCATACGCGAAATGTTGGTCAACTCAACATTCACGTTAGGTGGCTTAAATGTTACAGGAAACGTCAGAATTGTCAGAAAAAGTCCATCTGACTTTTGATTAATGTTGGCAATTTCACAAAAATTTAATTGCAGGTTATAAAACGTCAAAACGATCAATCGATTTCAGTTCGTGATGAAATCTGAACTGCTTTCATTATTCATTTGAATTATTTCAAAAAAAAAAGGTTAAACACCCTGACATCTGTCTGATATTTCATGGTTCATGTTTTTAAGCTTCATCGATATTTATTGTAGACCTTGACACAAAAAGATATGAAATTACAAATTTTATACAGCGAAATGACTAAAATATTAATGAGAAAAGTGCTATCAGATCCATTTTAGTTTTGCCTATATACCGTGCCTTCAAATACTTTCCGCATTAGAGACGGCCATGCTTTTTTTTTAATGGTTGGTGACAGTGCATAACTTTAATAGTTTGGTTATGTCATATAAATAATAATAGGCGTCTATAATTTGAATTTAAGTATGACAACTGTCAGAATTTGAAGTTTTCAAAAAATTAGCATGTACACCAACATTGATTACTTAAAAACTTCAAAAACAGCCTACTCTGATGCGGAAAGTATTTGACGGCACGGTATTAGACAATTACCTTAAAATATGATTTATATTATTATTACTAGGTGACAGACGAATCAAATTCCAATGTAATGACAATTGTTTTGTAACTATTCAATTTACTAAAGTAAATATTCCAGTCTAATTCAACAATTACTTCTACTAAATAGTTTGATTGTCAGTAGAAAGTTTGAAGTATGGGCAGCGTTCAATCATTTAATGCGATATGTTTGAAAATACACCATTAAATCAAATTGTTAATCAAACATTCTGATGATGGTTGATGATGATCGTGTCCCAGGCTGGTGGCTCTTATTTCGATGGATTGGTTGTAATCATGAACTACCTTTTTGTGTTATTTTTCCTTAAATACTTAATAAAAATCACAAAATGATCCAACAATTACAAATTATATTCTTTTTACAGTGTGTGTAAGCAAAATGTTTACACAGATATTCCAACGTCGGTCAGTATTATTTTTGGTTATTGTTTTTAGTTCAACTACCAGCGTCACTACTAAATATTTAAATTATAATAGGATCGTCTCGGCAACCGACATAGCCAGAGCACGATCTACAGGCGACGACTCAATGCCACTGCAAACTCACTTTGACAGGAACAATTTCAGAGCAGACAAATGAAACTAATTATTAATATGGAAGCCAGTTATAAATTCACTATTATAAATAAAAGTAATAAGTCATACTTATTCTATACCAACATTTTATTTAAAACTTGATTCTTCTGTGTAATGGGCATGCATTGTTCACAAATTTGCATTATAACAAAAGTTATGTCAAAAGTATGTTTGCGGGCCATGATAATTGGCAGGTTAAATTATGCAAAATTAAAATAAATCTGATATTACATTTTCAATAATGATTTAGTCCTTTCATTGTGTAAAACTAATAAAACTATGAATCTTTTAGTGTCAAGTCTTAGTATTACGCTAAATAGCATCTAAATTTCAAACTCCAACAACGAAAAGTCAGACTGACGTTAAGATGCTTTAAATTGTCGTTCCACCTGTCACCGTGACAGTACTTCGTGGACAAAAATATACGTCTATACAAGGTGTGCCAAAAGTTTAGAAAATCAAAAATGATTTTTTTTGGCGTTTTACAGCGAACTGTAATAAAACTGTAAGCGGACGCGAAAGGCGATTCAAGCTCGAAGAGATTGATGGACAGCTAGTATAATGAACTATTTACCTAATATGACGTTGACTGGCGTGATTATTTAATTATTGTTCAATTATAACTTGGCCGGCTAGCTAAAGGGGGTTGCTTTCTATAAAAAGAGAGATAATTTTATATTTAGTTCTTGTATCAATTAGTGTCTCAAAATTGTCCTAATTGATAAGTACAACGTTATTAATAATTCAAAACTTCGCGGCATTCAACGTATGACTGCGCAAGATCGGAATAGACTTTATCCAAGAGGTGGAAAAAAACACTGAATTAAGCGCGAAGTCGCTATAACTCTCGTGTACGTGTGAATGTTAAAGTGACCAAAACGAAATTTAAAAGTTATGTGGTTATCTCAGTGGGTGATATCTAAGTGACTCTAATTGTTCTATCTACAAGGCGTTAAGAAGGTTCGAGATTTGATTTACCTTAGTCCAGGATACCGCAATTCTCCAGTTGTCGTACGACGATCTTGAAGATTCTAACCTGTAACTTTTTGTGGCATTTTACTCTTGAGAATTCACACTATAAAATGGTACTCATTTATATGCTCATAGTGTGATGATAAATGTTGAAATTTGTAATTTAAAATTGGCCATTTGTAAAGGCTGTCAAATTTATTTAATATTATTACTTTGCCTATATAACACTTAACTAATTATTGTTGTATTGTGAAAATTTGCTAAATATAACTATAAAAATAAGACTAATGTGTATTTTGAACTAATCAGGTATTTAATTCTAATATTTAGTATTTAGTACGGGGGTTTCAGTTGGGGTTCCTGAAAAGAGTAGGTAGTCATTGGTTTGGTTTTCTAAATTTGGGGGTGAATTTCTTTCAAATATTTACAATTTGATGGGGTTCTCAGAATTTACTAGATTTGTTAGCAAAATCTGCATTAATTTTCAGGGATTTTTACCTATACTCTTATACAAGGGTCTAACTTTAAGCATCGCCGATGTATATATGGTTGCCTGTATTCAAGGGGTTTTAAGGGGTGACTGTATGTGTTTGTGGGTATTTGACTGGTGTTGTCACATAATCAACACTAGTTCACTATATTGGAGTTGTACAGAAAATTTCACATTTCTATCTTGAACAATGATAAAAAAAAACTGATAAATTCGATATCTTGCTTTCTCGACTGCTTTAATATCCCCTTAATTTCAGTCTCATAAATTTTTAATTAAAATTAATAAAATTATCAAGCTTACATAATAGTAATTATTTTTAATAATAGATATGCTCTTTACTTTACAATAGCAATATATAAAATCTAAATACGTATTTCGGCAACTAAGTTGCCATCTTCAGTAGATATCTGTATAAAACAAAAAGGAGCGTTAAACGTAGTATTTTTGGCTAAGGTGTAACCTTAGAAGATATGCTCTTCACCAAATCACCAGTGGGATTGCACGGAGCCCGTCTCGATGCTCTGGATGTCTGTAATAAAATCAGCGCTACTGGACAAATACTTTCCTGCTGCCCGTAGCGATCGTTGACGGCTGGACGACCTGCGGGTGCAAGAGTGCTTTCGGTCGGTGGATCTTGACAGCGTCCGTGCTCGACTTATTGAAGGCAGATGCAGTTGCGCTGACCCTTCTGTCAGCATCGAAATGCACGTTGCTTAATGAACTCTTCTTCCGAGTTTGCAAAATATTGAAAGTTCGGAAGAAATGTGAGTTTAAACTACCTTCGGCTAGAACAATCGTAGAATGCGGGGCCTTTTTTAAACGGTGAGTACCTTTCTTTATTTTATCTACTGTATTTTCTTAAAGGATGTCAAAAGAGAGACCAAAAAAATAAGCAAGTGCTTTCAGACAAAATTCGTATATATTTATTCACAAATTTGCATATATATTTTTATTAAGAAAGAAATATTTTTATTGTCCCACATAAAAGTATGTATATTGAATTCAAACAAAGTATATTACATTATAAAGATATGGCGGTAAATTTACATGAAAAGAATTATGTCAATAAGGTCGAGATTCTCGTTACGCCTGTCACTTGAAATCGTGGTGCAACATGCGCACGCATAAACATATGATCCCTAACACATTCAAATAATGTGACTTCTTTAATTAAACAAAATATATATTTATTACATTGTGACGGATAAAATATGTTTGAACATTTATTGTTGTGGCTTATAACTGTACAATCGTCTCATCAACAACCTAAGCTATACATAAATGTTAAACCTAATTATTCTGTGCGGTAATGAAGGAAATTTGTCAAAATTTGAAAATATCTCTCTCTGGTCGGTAATACAGGGAAACTTTAATATCTGACGTTTTGATTGTCAACAAACATTTAAATATGCGGTAATTTGCTCCTAAATAAACGTGACCTAGACCTTTGTTTCTCATTAAAATAACCAATTTTCTCGTTAAAATAATCGGCGTAGATTGTATGTCCTTTTTAATTTACTCATGACATTGATGCGTAGTACAAACGAAGGTGTACATTTAAACTGATAATTGAAACATGAATCCGGTATCTTTGGTTATCTTGCAGTTCAATTTTCCTTTAAGCAAATTAGAAATACGGGATCAATTAATTATTCAGAATCTGAAATTAGAATAATTAACTTGTAGGTACGGTTTAAAAGGCGGTATAACGGAAAGATTTTAATCACACAGAATCCATGATTAGCGTGGTTAAGATCGGACTAGATCGGTTTTTAATTACACGAGAGCCTGCAGCTAGATGCAATTAAAGGATTCTGGAAGGAGTTGTGTTCCACAGATCATAAAGCTAGAATAGAACTTCGTAAAGGATTGATTCGACAGAGCATGGAGCTAGAATCGAATCCGGTAAAGGACTGTGTTCCACAGAGCATAAAGCCAGACGGAACCCGGTAAAGGACTGGCTCGTCAGAACATGGACGGACATAATCCGCAAAGGATTGATTTTAATACATACACTTTCGCATTTTATAAGCCCGGAGCAGCGCGTCAGAGACCAAAAGTCTATGCATCCAACCCCACCTTGCTAGCGCGTACCATCCGTTTGTCCCGTATACACGCGTATCGTTTACTGAAATTTTCCATAAAATATAAACGGATTTCAAATGCAAATTTCACGACAAAATACTAAATCTACGGAACTATGTACAGACAATAATGAATTTAAATTATTTACAAATTTACAAAACCAAGTGTTTTCATGAAAAATGCCTTGCTAAATAATGAAAAATGTTTATATTAGTTACGAATTAGCATTAATCAAGGCGTTTTCTTTTGGGTTAACGACACAGTTCGTTACAGGATAACACTGATTTCTTAACAAACGACATCCCTATATATGTATACTACCAAAATCTGACGGGACTATAACGGTACCTTAAAGCATGACAGACTAACCCCTAAAATTACAGTAATCCGTACAAGCTGGACTCGGGTATCGGTTCATTGTCAGAATTCATTAACTTACATCTGTTTCTATGTATATAAATACTGTAATGAGATAAGCTCACAAAAAAAGAAGAAGCGGACCTCCGGACGACGACAAAAACGTACCGGTAAACAAGTCGTAAATCAACTTTACTCATATACTACGTCCGCGATAGAAAGTCGGGAATATGGTAAAATAGAGTCAGAATTTGCTGGACCTTTTGTCTGCACGTATATATAGATGCCGCGGTGGGTTAAGGAATTCATTCATTCAGTACTATTTGTACAGTGCAAATAAACATAAATACAGTGAATGGTGCAGTGTTGTTATAGTTCAAGAAGTAAATGAATATTACAGACATAAATAGTAGTAATAGAAATAAATACGCGTGTTAATTTATTCGTAGTAGTTTTAAGTGCGTTACGTTCATTTTATATTTTTATATTGTGATTAGTTTTAAGTGTGAAAATATACAGACAGTTTTAAAGCATTTGCACGAGTTGTTTATTTCGACCCCGGAAACGCAACAATTTGGTGTCAGTGTGGGGTGAACAATAAATGCAACAAAATGGTTACCAAACGTTTGGAAGAATTAAAGGTCTCCGAGTTAAGGGCAGAATTAGAAGAAAGGGACGCAGATACGTCTGGAAAAAAATAATTCTTCAGGACCGGCTTCGTGACATTTTAATAAATGAGGGTAAGGATCCCGAAAAATATTTGTTTCAAATACAGGCTGATCCAAGCTTAATAATGGAGACTCTACAAGATGAAATTGCAAACAATTCAAAACATTTCGAGACTACTATGGGGACTCTAAAAGATGAAATTGCAAATAATTCAAAATCTTTAAAAGATGAAATTGTAAATAATTCAAAACAATTCGTGACTCTAAAAGATGAAATTGCAAATAATTCAAAACAATTCGAGACTACTATGGAGACTCTTAAAGATGAGATGTTAAATAAAATTGCAAATAATTCAAAACAATTCGAGACTACTATGGAGGCTCTAAAAGATGAGATGTTAAATAATTCAAAGATTTTGGAAGCAGCTTTAAAAAATGAAATTGCAAATAATTCAAAAAACTCGAGACTACTTTTAAGGAAGACATTCAGAGGAATTCATCGAATATGAGACAGGAAATGAGACAGGAATTTTCTGAGGCCATCGAAGCCGTAGAACAGAAATTGGGGGACGAATTTAAAGTTCAGCTTCGATTGCCAGCGATGAACGACTGCAGTCCCCATGACACCTTAAGCGAAAGCCTGGAGACCTGCCGAACAGCAGAGGCAAAGGTAAAACCTCCCACCTTCGATGGAAAGACGTCATGGATGACGTACCTAAAACAATTCGAAGCCGGTGCAGGAGCAAATGGATGGACGTCCCCGGAGAAAGCTACTGCTCTGATTGTGTCGTTAAGAGGAGAGGCCAGTGACGTTCTACAGACCTTACTTCCGGAAGAGTGGCAAGACTACCCTCAATTAATCAAGCGTCTTGAGAGGAGATATGGGCATGCACACTTGGAGCAGGTTTATCATATACAATTGAAGAATCGTCTGCAGAAAAAGGGTGAAAGCCTCCAAGAATTCGAAGCGGATATCGCCCGTTTGGTTCGTCTGGCATATCCAACGGCTCCAGATAGCTTCTCGGAACAGTTGACTGTGCAGACATTCATAGATGGTCTTCCAGATGGCGATACACAGCAAGCACTGAGGCTGGCAAGACCAAAAACCCTAATCGATGCTTTGGCACATAGTCTGGAGTTCGAAATAGCAAAGCTAGCCTCTCGAAACCCTGCAAGAGTATGTCCTGTCAGAGATCTACCAGAAGCCGAAGAGTCCTTAGAACAGGTAGTCCGACGAATAGTGAATCACGTGCAACCTAAGAAAAGAACGCTCCGATGCTGGAATTATGGTGAAATGGGCCATGTTCGTAGTAAATGCGAGAATGAGCCCAAAAAACCCATAGCGGAGCAGCAGGAAAACTTAAACGGGTCGATGAGAAGAGGCAATTGTCGACCCAGTATCGTAGAGCCTCAAAATCAATAGCGCAAATTGCATCTCTGCAACATTATGCCAATAACGTCTACGTGGATGTTATTCTGGAAGGAAGAACTTATGCCGGCCTATTGGACACTGGGTTGACGAAAACCATAGTACGGCCCGATGTGATTCAAAAGAAGAAGTTGTTACTACACAGCAAATGGCAACTCAGAACAGCAACAGGCGAAGCGGCTACCGTAAAAGGAGAAGCTGAAGTGAAAATCGGCGTTGGACCAGTATCAATCCAACATCGCGTCCTGGTTGCGGACATAGAAGAAGAAGTTATTTTGGGAATGGATGTTATGAAGCTATATGGGTTCCAGTTGGACCTGAAATTGGGCGTCTTGAAGATAGGCAATGAAGAAGTCGTCCTCCGTCCTATGAATAACCATTCCACACGTATTGTGCTGGCAGAGGACGCTGTCCTGGGTGAACGGACTGAGATGATCCTGGAAGCTTGCATGGGGACCTGGCTGAAGGCAAGGTTACGATGATGGAGCCAAAGGTTGATGATGAAGAAGTGGAAGAAGACGCAATCGTCCTTATTCCTTGTACAATATGAATGAGCAGATCCTACGGTATTGTACTTGTTTTTATTATTGTGTATATAACAAACACTCTCTAAAATAAATAATGAAGGCAGTGTTAAAATTCTGTGCTTTCTGAAATGTGGTTGACATGAATCAGTGGGACGGATACCAGCTATGGCTCTAATCAGTCTTTTTTGTGCAAGAAATACTCTCTCTGCAGCTGGTGAAAGTCCCCAAAAGATAATCCCATACGATAGGCGAGACTGAATTTCTGCATAGTACACATTAAGTAATATATAGACAGAGACCTGATTATACAGCGACCGAAAAAGGTAACATCTCGAAGCTATTTTATTGGCAAGTTCATCACAGTGAAAGGACCAGTCTAAAGTATTATTTACCGAGAGACCTAAGAATTTGACTGTATCCTTGTGAGTGATATTTTTTATTTGAGGAGGAATATTAGTAATTTCGCGTTGTCTGGGGTGAAATATGGTATAATTTGATTTATCAATGTTTAGACATAATTTGTTCGCATTAAACCAGTTATTTAGATTCTGAATTATGGACCCGGTGGCATCTATTGTTTCAGTAAGCGAGGAACTTGATGACAAGATGGTTGTGTCGTCTGCAGAGAAATAGGTACGCCTTGTACAAGGAAAGACCCCAAATCATTAATGTAGAGGATGAAAAGTATTGGACTTAATATGGATCCTTGAGGAATACCAATATTAACAGATAGCTCGGTTGAATAATAACTGCTTTTCACATTGTTCGAGTGCGAATGTTGTAATTTAATACACTGTGTTCGATCCTTCAAATAAGAAGAGATCCATTCAGCTGCCGTTCCGCGGACTCCATAACTGTTAAGCTTATACAGAAGGCGGCAGTGTTGAACACAGTCAAAGGCTTTGGTAAGATCGCAGTATAAGGCAAGTGGATTACGTCTGTCTTCAATTTCACTAAATACAAACTTGAAGAAGTCATACAAAGCTGTAATAGTGGATTTATTCTTTCAAAATAAATGCTGATTCTGAGATAGGATATTGAATTTTAACATGAAGTTATTTAGACGAGTCAGCATTGCATATTCAAAAATATTGGATAATACCGATAGTAGAGAGATGGGACGATAATTATTGATCTTAGTTTTGTCGCCTTTTTTAAATATTGGGATGATAACTGCTTTCTTTAATTTAGACGGAAATTCTCCATCATCGAAAGATGCATTGATAAGGTGTTAGTGGGATTACCAGAGTTACGTACATGTTTTATTACTTTTACCACAACATCATCCGGCCCAGCGGCAGAATTGTTACGTAATTTACCTATAATTTGATCTGTCTCTGCATTGGTCACCGGAAATAGTACTATACTGTTTAGACTATTCTTAATGGTAGGTCTCAAGTCTATCATTGGTAGAGAGGAAACAATCGTGGTGGGAATACTATGAAAATAATCGTTAAATTTACTCGCTATATCATTCGGGTCTCGTATAGTGGAACCATTGCTTCTTAGAGAGATATTTTCATGAGATCTGCCAGAAGCTGTACATTCCTTCACTATGGACCACATGCAATTGACCTTATTTTCAGCATTGAATATTCTATTATTAAAATAAACTTTCTTTGTGTTACTAACTAAATGACGGTGTTGTTTCTTAGCATCTAGGTATATTTTGTGCAATGCAGGATACTTTTTTTGTAAAATAAATAAATCTTTTAGTCCATTACTTGAGTTTTTAAATTCAAGTGTTATCCACGACTTGTGTAGGGAGTTGTCTTTTTTTTTATGACCGGGAATGAAGCGTTATAATAGAATAAGAACGTGTTCAGAAAGGCATCAAATTTATCATTGAAACTAGATTCTGCGTGGTTGTCGCGACAGACGTTTAAAAACTGCTTATAACAAGTTACGCGTTGTTGTTTCTAGATTGCTGAAAATAATCGTGCCACCCACATCGCACTGACTCAATATTCCAAATCCAAATCTAAATACTTTTATACTCTTCGTAAATTATGCATATAGAATGCATAATTTACGAAATATCTGCAAAAATCGCTATTCGATAAGAGTAAAAGCGTTACTTCCGGTGCGAATTTTAAAATTTCATTTATACAAAAAATACTTCAAATCCAACTCTAAATACTCTTTGTACTCTTGACAAATATATATAGAATGCATAAGTTGCAAAAATCGCTATTCGATAAAAGTAAACGTGTTACTTCCGGTCCGAATTTTGAATTTTTTTTTATACTAAAGGTATTGAAAATTATGTTCTAAATACTTTTATACCCGTAACGTACCTGTCTAGAAAGCATGACTTGCGAGATATTCGCAAAAAACTGATTTTCGATAAGAGTAATAGAGCTACTTCCGGTAGGAATTTCAAAAAACTTTTTTAAGACAATTTGTCTCAAATTTAATTTTGAATACATTTGAATTCTTTATAAATTGTTTAAACTTAGTAATTGACGAAATATTTGCAAAATTCGATTTTTTCACTGAAGTAAACTGCTACTTCCGGTCTACCGATTTTACTGAAAAACTAATCTGATCTCAAGAGCGAGATTATATATGTAAATACAAAATTTGGAATAGTGTCTACAGCGGTTACAGACACACAGACATTTTTTAAAAACCACTTTTTTGGTATCAGGGGACTTCAAAGCGTGGACGTCTGCAAAAATCTCGAGGTCAAAAATTTTGGTCATCACAATACTTCCTTATACTACGTATAAAAAGTAAAAATGGATTAACCACATTAGATGTGGCTATTAATAATTTCACAAGTATTCCAAGTGACTTCGGATGTGGTCTTCGGCAAAAGTTAGACGCAGTTTTTAATAGAAATCCAGATTTAATAACATTGCGGCAATTGTGTATGCTAAATATGCTGAAATAAAAGAATATTTCCAGTACGCACATATAACCAGTTGCGATGTAGAAAGGACGTTTTCTATCTACATGGATGTACATAATTCAAAGAGAACAAGTCTTACAGAAGAGAAAATGAACAAATAATAAGGTATTTTGTATTTTATAGATCACCAGCCACTTGTTATCCAATTATATAAATAAAATTAAAGCCTCTTTAAAAATACAACATCTCAATAGTGCGCCCATGGGCGATGAGTCATGGCTCGCTCGTGTCCTCGGCCTATTTATAACCTACCATTTTGCTTTCTTACATTTTTGCTTTGTATATCACATTTAACTGTTATTATATAAATAAAATCTGTACTTTTGGACATAAGTGCTCTGCCATGTTCCAGCAAAGCGTTAGTTTCGTTGCCTAAACAGCGTGATCGATTAGGACATCTAAGGGATCACGAAAAACAAACCGTTTTAAATATATATATAAAATGTTAAGGGTACAAATTCCCAGAATGGGAATAACAGAAGTGGTAATAAACATCTCCAGAACACTAAGTAAGGTATAAGTATTACTTCAATAACAATATATTACAAATATGTATTTTAGGGTTGGAAAAGTCTCCTAAAGTACGAGTAGGCAGGCATTCAAAACTTTATAAAATTGACGAATCTGTAAAAAATACTGTACGACAGAAGGGGCACAGTTTCTTTTTTAAAAACAAGCTTCCGACCTTTGATAAAATTATGGCAGATATAACTATAGATGAGTTCATACAAAAAATGAGCTGAGCAACTCTACACAGATTCTTAAAACTCATCAATTTCAAGTAGGTGCTAATGAAACACTGGAAGAGAAAATACCTGAGAACAATAAAACTACAGAGATGATGGTCGTCCGATATTTTACTTAGATGAAACATGATTGAACAAAGGATACACAAAGGGAAACGTTTGGATTGACACAGGAATAATCAGTGCACGGCAAGCTTTCGTTGAGGGTTTATCAACAGGATTAAGAAACCCTAATGGTAAGGCAGGCGGATTAATAATACTACATATAGGATCAGGCGAATGTGGAACTTAGATGGATTAGTGGATAATATTGTGGAATATTTATTATTTGTGTCGGAAACCGTGATTCATACTTGTCTAGAACAAGTGATTCAGGTTAGTTTATGTGGCCATTTTGTTTAATATTTATAATCACTATTGTTTTATTTTAACATGTTTATAAAATGTTATTCGTCTTTACAAACATTTTACTTTGAATGTTACAATACAAAGTGGATTTATTATATGTATATTTGTGTGTATATGTATCAACAATAGATTCCATTCAAACGTGGTAGTTCTCTCTTTAAAATGAACTCTTCCACTTCATAGTGTATAAAGTGCAGTGTGATAAGCATATCACTTTTTCCTACAGCAAAATTCACGAGACAGGGAGTTTTTTGAGAATACGGGTACAACCGATTTTTGATAAAAAAAAAACTAGTGTACCTTATAGAGCACCTCTAATTGAACAACTTTTACTTATAAATTAATCCGCGCTCACGTACAGGAACGGAGATAATTAATAATTAAGGTGCTCACCGAGTGAATTTTCCATGTCACATTTTTAGTCGTATCTGTTATACACACCGTTGAAATTATGAAAATTGTAATAAATGATGTTTATTTCACTTTACCACACAACAATTACATTTGATTTTTATGTTTTTTAATAAGTTTTCTCAACACAAACAAAACAAGAAACCTAACCTTAATCCACCTACTGGAGAAAGCCCATCCCAACTTTCATGCGGAATCGGAGCAAAGACTGTCATCTATAGAGATATACAGTATAAAGTAGATGGTCGAACAAACCTATATATTTATTTGAAAATTATATGCAAATCAGTAACAAAAGACGTGTATAAATTTGTAGTTTATTTCATTGATTTTTTTACATGCCTTTTAAAATTATATAATATCCTGTAAATTAGTACGGAATGATATAGAGAATGTTATGTGTTTTCTTTGATTTTTTCAAACATTTATAATTCTCTTTTTGCACATTTACATGATTTATACTGCAAGCATTGCAATGATTGTTGAATTTTAGAGGGAATCTCAAGAAAGTAAAACATATATTTTTAAAACAATAAAGAAAAACGGAAATTAAGTTTGCCATGTAAGAGCATTTATTTCAGAGAAATTCACAAGAAAGTAAGACATGTATTTTGTAAACATTAAAGTAAAACAAATTTCATTTGACTTCTATAAGAACCTAATGAAGCATAAAGCTCATTTTGCAAGTCAATGTTGAATTAAATACAGATATAAAGGTTGTATTACACTTATCAATATCACTGGTCAACAGTGAAATTGCTTCTTAGGTGAAAGTACCCAATCCTGAATGAATTCAACGTGCTGAACACGAATATCACATTGAAAAAAGTTGATTGGCTCACGTTCAAGAGATATTGACGTTTTGTCCATTGTATAGATGCTATTGCATAATGTAATGCAATTTAGTGAGAAATTACGAAATTTTGCGTCATATTGCATCACCCCTTCATGCAAAGAAGTTAATGCAGCATTTACTGTAAGTTTCCATTGAGAGTGTTGCGAAATTGATTGCGCAATATCAAGCAATAGCTAATTATAGTTTATTTATAAATGGCCGACGTGACAGTTAACTCGTGCAATGTCCGTTCATTCGCGCATATTTTTCGAAGCTCTAGCATACATAAGTGATTGCTATAGTGTAAAGTAACTAAACAGTAGCAATGCCTCGTAACTGTGTTAATAGTGCAAATAACTTCTGTTATATTTGCGGAGAAGTAACATTTGCTGCACAGAAAAAGAACATCAGTGCAACAGTTAAGAAAGCGTATCATTTGTATTTTGGTTGCAAGATAGGCGACCAGGACAAAGACTGGGCCCCACACGTATGCTGCCGCACTTGTGCCGTAAATCTTTCACAGTGGCTTAATGGCAAAAGAAAGGCAATGCCATTTGCTGTGCCCATGATTTGGAGGGAGCCCACCAATCACGTTGACGACTGTTATTTCTGTATGGTACGACCAGCTTCTGGAGGCATCACCAAGAAGAAGAAGTGGACAGTTGAATACCCTAACATACCATCTGCTCTGCGACCTGTCTCTCATGGCGAAGGACTCCCAATTCCAGAATCTCCTACAGATTTTTCTATCAGTTCAGACGATGAGGATGGCCATGCGTCGGCGAGTTCTCCTCAACGTGGCAGTAAGGATGATGACTTTTCGTGCTTTGACGAAACATCTGCACCACATAAAATTACCCAGGATGAAATGAACGATCTTGTTCGCGATTTGGATCTGTCGAAAAGCAAAGCGGAGATACTGGCCTCAAGACTTCGACAGTGGAATCTTCTGGAACAGAATGTCCGAGTGACTTCATTTCGCACTCGCCATCAGCTCTTCGAATCTTTCTTTAAGAAAGAAGAAAGCCTTGTGTTCTGCTGCGATATTGATGGTCTACTACAAGCTCTCGGTATTGCACATGATCCCCACGAATGGCGGCTGTTTATAGACGCTTCAAAACTGAGCCTAAAGGCGGTTTTGTTGAATAATGGGAACCAGCTTCCATCCATACCTATTGCACATGCGGTCTACATGAAGGAGACTTACGGCAATCTAAAGCAGCTACTGGAGACGATTAACTACAGCAAGTATGGCTGGCAGATATGTTCTGACCTGAAGGTAGTATCTCTGTTGATGGGTTTGCAGCAGGGATATACAAAGTACTGCTGTTTTCTTTGTCTGTGGGACAGCAGAGCAATCGATTTGCACTACATCAAGAAAGACTGGCCTCCGAGAGCGTTTTTTAAGCCTGGAGAAACGAATGTACAGCACCCACCATTGGCACAGCCACACAAAATCATCATTCCTCCTTTACACATCAAACTCGGTCTTGACAAAAACTTGGTAAAAGCCAAGGATAAGAATGGACCAGCATTCAAGTACCTGCATGACAAATTCCCTCGACTCAGTGAAGCCAAAATTAAAGAGGGCATCTTTGTGGGGCCTCAAATTAGACAGCTCTTCCGAGACCCCAAGTTTGAGGAACTTCTTCAAGGTAAAGAAAAACAGGTTTGGGATGCATTCTATCAAGTGGCAGCAAACTTCCTGGGGAATGGCAAGGCAGAAAATTACAAGTGTCTGGTTGAAGATATGTTGGCTTTGTTTCATGAATTCGGCTGCAATATGTCCTTAAAGATCCACTTTCTTGATTCCCACTTAGATTTCTTTCCTGATAACTGCGGGCAGGTCAGCGATGAGCACGGCGAACGCTTTCATCAGGGCATTGCCACCATGGAGCAACGGTACCAAGGCAAATGGTCTACGTCAATGCTAGATGACTATTGTTGGACAATCAGTAGAGATGCTCCACAAGTCCACTACAAACGGCAGGCCAAAAGAAGTCGAAAGCCGGAAGCAGACTAATGTTTTCTTACCATGTATTATAATATTGACATAAGTACACTTTTTCTGAAATATGCGTACATATCACAGAAAACCCGTAGCCAATTCAGCTTTTTCTTAGTCATTTTCGTGTTCAGCACATTGAATTCATTAAGAAATGACAATTTTCAGCTTGGAAGCATGAACTTTTCGAAAATTTGTTGCCCAGTGTATCTTGACCAAGTTTTTAGGTGAATTAGTAGTACCAATAGTGCAACAGTATGAAATAGAAAAATTAAAAATTTACCGAAGATTTGTGTTTACACTTTAGTAGGTACGTTCTCATATAAAATGTATTGTTGAATGTTTGCATTGTAATTATTGTTCATATGAATTTTGTTTTCGCACCGCGAGATGGTGGGGAAAGGGGGTGGCAAAAATAGAAATGAACGAAAAATGCAATGCAAACACTCAACAATAAATGAATTCAATGTGATAACGAACTTGTTTACGGTAATTTTCCATGTCATACAGTATATGCCTATTAAATCCAACTAAATCGAAATTTTTTTTCCGAAACTTTAAACGCGAATATCTCGGAAACGGTAAGAGATAGAACCTTTTTCTTTGAACGAGAGTGTTCCCAGTGAAAATCTGTATAAGATAGATCTATTAAGTCCTGCTAAATCGACATTTTTTCCTAAACTTTAAACGCGAATATCTCGGAAACGGTAAGAGATAGAACGATTTTCTTTGAACGAGAGTGTTCCCAGTGAAAATCTGTATAAGATAGATCTATTAAGTCCTGCTAAACCGACATTTTTTTCTAAACTTTAAACGCGAATATCTCGGAACGGTAGGAGATCGTTTTTCTTTGAACGAGAGTGTTCCCAGTGAAAATCTCTATAAGATAGACCTATTAAATCCTACTAAATCGACATTTTTTTCGAAACTTTAAACGCGAATATCACGGAAACAGTAAGAGATAGAACGTTTTTCTTTGAACGAGAGTGTTCCCAGTGAAAATCTGTATAAGATAGACCTATTAAATCCTGCTAAATCGACATTTTTTCGTCGAAACTTTAAACGCGATTATCTCGGAAACAGTAGGAGATAGAACGTTTTCTTTGAACGAGAGTGTTTCCAGTGAAAATCTGTATAAGATAGACCTATTAAATCCTGCTAAATCGACTTCTTTTTTTCGAAACTTTAAACGCGAATATCTCGGAAACGGTAGGAGATAGAACGTTTTTCTTTGAACGAGAGTGTTCCCAGTGAAAATCTGTATAAGATAGACCTATTAAATCCTGCTAAATCGGCATTTTTTGTCGA
Organism: Amphimallon solstitiale; assembly: GCA_963170755.1. Lineage (NCBI taxonomy): Eukaryota > Metazoa > Arthropoda > Insecta > Coleoptera > Scarabaeidae > Amphimallon > Amphimallon solstitiale. The sequence goes on along the minus strand of OY720679.1, from coordinate 219,099 downwards.
AACTTTAAACGCGATTATCTCGGAAACAGTAAGAGATAGAACGTTTTCTTTGAACGAAAGTGTTCCCAGTGAAAATCTGTATAAGATAGACCTATTAAATCCTGCTAAATCGACATTTTTTTTCGAAACTTTAAACGCGAATATCTCGGAAACGGTAAGAGATAGAACGTTTTTCCTTGAACGAGAGTGTTCCCAGTGAAAATCTGTATAAGACAGACCTATTAAATCCTGCTAAATCGACATTTTTTTTCTAAACTTTAAACGCGAATATCTCGGAACGGTAGGAGATCGTTTTTCTTTGAACGAGAGTGTTCCCAGTGAAAATCTCTATAAGATAGACCTATTAAATCCTACTAAATCGACATTTTTTTCGAAACTTTAAACGCGAATATCTCGGAAACGGTAAGAGATAGAACGTTTTTCTTTGAACGAGAGTGTTCCCAGTGAAAATCTGTATAAGATAGACCTATTAGATCCTGCTAAATCGACATTTTTGTCGAAACTTTAAACGCGATTATCTCGGAAACAGTAGGAGATAGAACGGTTTTCTTTGAACGAGAGTGTTCCCAGTGAAAATCTGTATAAGATGGACCTATTAAATCCTGCTAAATCGACATTTTTTTCGAAACTTTAAACGCGATTATCTCGGAAACAGTAAGAGATAGAACGTTTTCTTTGAACGAGAGTGTTTCCAGTGAAAATCTGTATAAGATAGACCTATTAAATCCTGCTAAATCGACTTTTTTTTTCGAAACTTTAAACGCGAATATCTCGGAAACGGTAGGAGATAGAACGTTTTTCTTTGAACGAGAGTGTTCCCAGTGAAAATCTGTATAAGATAGACCTATTAAATCCTGCTAAATCGACTTTTTTTAAAGTTTCGAAAAAAAATGTCGATTTACCAGGATTTAGTAGGTCTATCTTATACAGATTTTCACTGGAAACACTCTCGTTCAAAGAAAACGTTCTATCTCTTACTGTTTCCGAGATAATCGCGTTTAAAGTTTCGAAAAAAAGTGTCGATTTAGCAGGATCTAGTAGGTTTTATACAGATTTTCACTGGGAACACTCTCGTTCAAAGAAAAACGTTCTATCTCCTACCGTTTCCGAGATATTCGCGTTTAAACTTTCGAAAAAAAATGTCGATTTAGAAGGATTTAATAGGTCTATCTTATACAGATTTTCACTGGGAACACTCTCGTTCAAAGAAAAACGTTCTATCTCTTACCGTTTCCGAGATATTCGCGTTTAAAGTTTCGAAAAAAAATGTCGATTTAGTTGGATTTAATAGGCATATCTTATACAGATTTTCACTGGGAACACTCTCGTTCAAAGAAAAATGTTCTATCTCTTACCGTTTCCGAGATATTCGCGTTTAGAGTTTCGAAAAAAATGTCGATTTAGCAGGATGTAATAGATCTATCTTATACAGATTTTCACTGCGAACACTCTCGTTCAAAGAAAAACGTTCTATCTCTTACCGTTTCCGAAATATTCGGCTTTAAAGTTTCGAAAAAATGTCGATTTAGCAGGATTTAATAGGTCTATCTTATACAGATTTTCACTGAGAACACTCTCGTTCAAAGAAAAACGTTCTATCTCTTACCGTTTTCGAGATATTCGCGTTTAAATTTTCGAACAAAAATGTCGATTTAGCAGGATTTAGTAGGTCTATCTTATACAGATTTTCACTGGAAACACTCTCGTTCAAAGAAAAACGTTCTATCTCTTACCGTTTCCGAGATATTCGCGTTTATAGTTTCGAAAAAAAGTGTCGATTTAGCAAGATCTAATAGGTCTTATACAGATTTTCACTGGGAACACTCTCGTTCAAAGAAAAACGTTCTATCTCCTACCGTTTCCGAGATATTCGCGTTTAAAGTTTCGAAAAAAAATGTCAATTTAGCAGGATTTAATAGGTCTATCTTATACAGATTTTCACTGGGAACACTCTCGTTCAAAGAAAAACGTTCTATCTCTTACCGTTTCCGAGATATTTGCGTTTAAAGTTTCGAAAAAAAATGTCGATTTAGCAGGATTTAATAGGTCTATCTTATACAGATTTTCACTGGGAACACTCTCGTTCAAAGGAAAACGTTCTATCTCTTACCGTTTCCGAGACATTCGCGTTTAAAGTTTCGAAAAAAAAATTCGATTTAGCCGGATTTAATAGGTCTATCTTATACAGATTTACACTGGGAACACTCTCGTTCAAAGAAAAACGTTCTATCTCTTACCGTTTCCGAGATATTCGCGTTTAGAGTTTCGGAAAAAAATGTCGATTTAGCCGGATGTAATAGATCTATCTTATACAGATTTTCATTGGGAACACTCTCGTTCAAAGAAAAACGTTCTATCTCTTACCGTTTCCGAGATATTCGCGTTTAAAGTTTCGAAAAAAAATTCGATTTGGCAGGATTTAATAGGTCTATCTTATACAGATTTTCACTGGGAACACTCTCGTTCAAAGAAAAACGTTCTCTCTCCTACCGTTTCCGAGATATTCGAGTTTAAACTTTCGAAAAAAAATGTCGATTTAGCAGGATTTAATAGGTCTATCTTATACAGATTTTCACTGGGAACACTCTCGTTCAAAGAAAAACGTTCTATCTCATACCGTTTCCGAGATATTCGCGTTTAAAGTTTCGAAAAAAAAATGTCGATTTAGTTGGATTTAATAGGCATATCTTATACAGATTTTCACTGGGAACACTCTCGTTCAAAGAAAAACGTTCTATCTCTTACCGTTTCCGAGATATTCGCGTTTAGAGTTTCGGAAAAAAATGTCGATTTAGCAGGATGTAATAGATCTATCTTATACAGATTTTCACTGCGAACACTCTCGTTCAAAGAAAAACGTTCTATCTCTTACCGTTTCCGAAATATTCGGCTTTAAAGTTTCGAAAAAAATGTCGATTTAGCAGGATTTAATAGGTCTATCTTATACAGATTTTCACTGGGAACACTCTCGTTCAAAGAAAAACGTTCTATCTCTTACCGTTTTCGAGATATTCGCGTTTAAATTTTCGAACAAAAATGTCGATTTAGCAGGATTTAGTAGGTCTATCTTATACAGATTTTCACTGGAAACACTCTCGTTCAAAGAAAAACGTTCTATCTCTTACCGTTTCCGAGATATTCGCGTTTATAGTTTCGAAAAAAAGTGTCGATTTAGCAAGATCTAAACCTATTAGATCTGGGAACACTCTCGTTCAAAGAAAAACGTTCTATCTCCTACCGTTTCCGAGATATTCGCGTTTAAAGTTTCGAAAAAAAATGTCAATTTAGCAGGATTTAATATGTCTATCTTATACAGATTTTCACTGGGAACACTCTCGTTCAAAGAAAAACGTTCTATCTCTTACCGTTTCCGAGACATTCGCGTTTAAAGTTTCGAAAAAAAAATTCGATTTAGCAGGATTTAATAGGTCTATCTTATACAGATTTACACTGGGAACACTCTCGTTCAAAGAAAAACGTTCTATCTCTTACCGTTTCTGAGATATTCGCGTTTAGAGTTTCGGAAAAAATGTCGATTTAGCAGGACGTAATAGATCTATCTTATACAGATTTTCACTGGGAACACTCTCGTTCAAAGAAAAACGTTCTACCTCTTACCGTTTCCGAGATATTCGCGTTTAGAGTTTCGGAAAAAATGTCGATTTAGCAGGATGTAATAGATCTATCTTATACAGATTTTCACTGGGAACACTCTCGTTCATAGAAAAACTTTCTATCTCTTACCGTTTCCGAGATATTTGCGTTTAAAGTTTCGAAAAAAAAATGTCGATTTAGCAGGATTTAATAGGTCTATCTTATACAGATTTTCACCGGGAACACTCTCGTTCAAAGAAAAACGTTCTATCTCCTACCGTTTCCGAGATATTCGCGTTTAAACTTTCGAAAAAAAATGTGGATTTAGCAGGATTTAATAGGTCTATCTTATACAGATTTTCACTGGGAACACTCTCGTTCAAAGAAAAACGTTCTATCTCTTACCGTTTCCGAGATATTCGCGTTTAAAGTTTCGAAAAAAAATGTCGATTTAGTTGGATTTAATAGGCATATCTTATACAGATTTTCACTGGGAACACTCTCGTTCAAAGAAAAACGTTCTATCTCTTACCGTTTCCGAGATATTCGCGTTTAGAGTTTCGGAAAAAAATGTCGATTTAGCAGGATGTAATAGATTTATCTTATACAGATTTTCACTGGGAACACTCTCGTTCAAGGAATAACGTTCTATCTCTTACCGTTTCCGAGATATTCGCGTTTAAAGTTTCGAAAAAAAATGTCGATTTAGCAGGATTTAATAGGTCTATCTTATACAGATTTTCACTGGAAACACTCTCGTTCAAAGAAAAACGTTCTATCGCCTACCGTTTCCGAGATATTCGCGTTTAAAGTTTCGAAAAAAAATGTCGATTTACCAGGATTTAGTAGGTCTATCTTATACAGATTTTCAATGAAAACACTCTCGTTCAAAGAAAACGTTCTATCTCTTACTGTTTCCGAGATAATCGCGTTTAAAGTTTCGAAAAAAAGTGTCGATTTAGCAGGATCTAATAGGTTTTATACAGATTTTCACTGGGAACACTCTCGTTCAAAGAAAAACGTTATATCTCCTACCGTTTCCGAGATATTCGCGTTTAAACTTTCGAAAAAAAATGTCGATTTAGCAGGATTTAATAGGTCTATCTTATACAGATTTTCACTGGAAACACTCTCGTTCAAAGAAAACGTTCTATCTCTTACTGTTTCCGAGATAATCGCGTTTAAAGTTTCGAACAAGAATGTCGATTTAGCAGGATTTAGTAGGTCTATCTTATACAGATTTTCACTGGAAACACTCTCGTTCAAAGAAAAACGTTCTATCTCTTACCGTTTCCTAGATATTCGCGTTTATAATTTCGAAAAAAAGTGTCGATTTAGCAAGATCTAATAGGTCTTATACAGATTTTCACTGGGAACACTCTCGTTCAAAGAAAAACGTTCTATCTCCTACCGTTTCCGAGATATTCGCGTTTAAAGTTTCGAAAAAAAATGTCAATTTAGCAGGATTTAATAGGTCTATCTTATACAGATTTTCACTGGGAACACTCTCGTTCAAAGGAAAACCTTCTCTCTCTTACCGTTTCCGAGACATTCGCGTTTAAAGTTTCGAAAAAAAATTCGATTTAGCAGGATTTAATAGGTCTATCTTATACAGATTTACACTGGGAACACTCTCGTTCAAAGAAAAACGTTCTATCTCTTACCGTTTCCGAGATATTCGCGTTTAGAGTTTCGGAAAAAATGTCGATTTAGCCGGATGTAATAGATCTATCTTATACAGATTTTCATTGGGAACACTCTCGTTCAAAGAAAAACGTTCTATCTCTTACCGTTTCCGAGATATTCGCGTTTAAAGTTTCGAAAAAAAAATCGATTTGGCAGGATTTAATAGGTCTATCTTATACAGATTTTCACTGGGAACACTCTCGTTCAAAGAAAAACGTTCTACCTCTTACCGTTTCCGAGATATTCGCGTTTAGAGTTTCGGAAAAAATGTCGATGTAGCAGGATGTAATAGATCTATCTTATACAGATTTTCACTGGGAACACTCTCGTTCAAAGAAAAACGTTCTATCTCTTACCGTTTCCGAGATATTTGCGTTTAAAGTTTCGAAAAAAATGTCGATTTAGCAGGATTTAATAGGTCTATCTTATACAGATTTTCACTGGGAACACTCTCGTTCAAAGAAAAACTTTCTATCTCCTACCGTTTCCGAGATATTCGCGTTTAAACTTTCGAAAAAAAATGTCGATTTAGCAGGATTTTATAGGTCTATCTTATACAGATTTTCACTGGGAACACTCTCGTTCAAAGAAAAACGTTCTATCTCTTACCGTTTCCGAGATATTCGCGTTTAAAGTTTCGAAAAAAAATGTCGATTTAGTTGGATTTAATAGGCATATCTTATACAGATTTTCACTGGGAACACTCTCGTTCAAAGAAAAACGTTCTATCTCTTACCGTTTCCGAGATATTCGCGTTTAGAGTTTCGGATAAAATGTCGATTTAGCAGGATGTAATAGATTTATCTTATACAGATTTTCACTGGGAACACTCTCGTTCAAAGAAAAACGTTCTATCTCCTACCGTTTCCGAGATATTCGCGTTTAAACTTTCGAAAAAAAATGTCGATTTAGCAGGATTTAATAGGTCTATCTTATACAGATTTTCACTGGGAACACTCTCGTTCAAAGAAAAACGTTCTATCTCATACCGTTTCCGAGATATTCGCGTTTAAAGTTTCGAAAAAAAAATGTCGATTTAGTTGGATTTAATAGGCATATCTTATACAGATTTTCACTGGGAACACTCTCGTTCAAAGAAAAACGTTCTATCTCTTACCGTTTCCGAGATATTCGCGTTTAGAGTTTCGGAAAAAAATGTCGATTTAGCAGGATGTAATAGATCTATCTTATACAGATTTTCACTGCGAACACTCTCGTTCAAAGAAAAACGTTCTATCTCTTACCGTTTCCGAAATATTCGGCTTTAAAGTTTCGAAAAAAATGTCGATTTAGCAGGATTTAATAGGTCTATCTTATACAGATTTTCACTGGGACCACTCTCGTTCAAAGAAAAACGTTCTATCTCTTACCGTTTTCGAGATATTCGCGTTTAAATTTTCGAACAAAAATGTCGATTTAGCAGGATTTAGTAGGTCTATCTTATACAGATTTTCACTGGAAACACTCTCGTTCAAAGAAAAACGTTCTATCTCTTACCGTTTCCGAGATATTCGCGTTTATAGTTTCGAAAAAAAGTGTCGATTTAGCAAGATCTAAACCTATTAGATCTGGGAACACTCTCGTTCAAAGAAAAACGTTCTATCTCCTACCGTTTCCGAGATATTCGCGTTTAGAGTTTCGGAAAAAATGTCGATTTAGCAGGACGTAATAGATCTATCTTATACAGATTTTCACTGGGAATACTCTCGTTCAAAGAAAAACGTTCTACCTCTTACCGTTTCCGAGATATTCGCGTTTAGAGTTTCGGAAAAAATGTCGATTTAGCAGGATGTAATAGATCTATCTTATACAGATTTTCACTGGGAACACTATCGTTCATAGAAAAACGTTCTATCTCTTACCGTTTCCGAGATATTTGCGTTTAAAGTTTCGAAAAAAAATGTCGATTTAGCAGGATTTAATAGATACATATATAATACATAATTTATACAGATTTTCACCGGGAACACTCTCGTTCAAAGAAAAACGTTCTATCTCCTACCGTTTCCGAGATATTCGCGTTTAAACTTTCGAAAAAAAATGTCGATTTAGCAGGATTTAATAGGTCTATCTTATACAGATTTTCACTGGGAACACTCTCGTTCAAAGAAAAACGTTCTATCTCTTACCGTTTCCGAGACATTCGCGTTTAAAGTTTCGAAAAAAAATTCGATTTAGCAGGATTTAATAGGTCTATCTTATACAGATTTACACTGGGAACACTCTCGTTCAAAGAAAAACGTTCTATCTCTTACCGTTTCCGAGATATTCGCGTTTAGAGTTTCGGAAAAAATGTCGATTTAGCAGGATGTAATAGATCTATCTTATACAGATTTTCACTGGGAACACTCTCGTTCAAAGAAAAACGTTCTACCTCTTACCGTTTCCGAGATATTCGCGTTTAGAGTTTCGGAAAAAATGTCGATTTAGCAGGATGTAATAGATCTATCTTATACAGATTTTCACTGGGAACACTCTCGTTCATAGAAAAACGTTCTATCTCTTACCGTTTCCGAGATATTTGCGTTTAAAGTTTCGAAAAAAAATGTCGATTTAGCAGGATTTAATAGATACATATATAATACATAATTTATACAGATTTTCACTGGGAACACTCTCGTTCAAAGAAAAACGTTCTATCTCTTACCGTTTCCGAGATATTCGCGTTTAAAGTTTCGAAAAAAATGTCGATTTAGTTGGATTTAATAGGCATATCTTATACAGATTTTCACTGGGAACAGTCTCGTTCAAAGAAAAACGTTCTATCTCTTACCGTTTCCGAGATATTCGCGTTTAGAGTTTCGGAAAAAAATGTCGATTTAGCAGGATGTAATAGATTTATCTTATACAGATTTTCACTGGGAACACTCTCGTTCAAGGAAAAACGTTCTATCTCTTACCGTTTCCGAGATATTCGCGTTTAAAGTTTCGAAAAAAAATGTCGATTTAGCAGGATTTAATAGGTCTATCTTATACAGATTTTCACTGGAAACACTCTCGTTCAAAGAAAAACGTTCTATCGCCTACCGTTTCCGAGATATTCGCGTTTAAAGTTTCGAAAAAAAATGTCGATTTACCAGGATTTAGTAGGTCTATCTTATACAGATTTTCACTGGAAACACTCTCGTTCAAAGAAAACGTTCTATCTCTTACTGTTTCCGAGATAATCGCGTTTAAAGTTTCGAAAAAAAGTGTCGATTTAGCAGGATCTAATAGGTTTTATACAGATTTTCACTGGGAACACTCTCGTTCAAAGAAAAACGTTCTATCTCCTACCGTTTCCGAGATATTCGCGTTTAAACTTTCGAAAAAAAATGTCGATTTAGCAGGATTTAATAGGTGTATCTTATACAGATTTTCACTGGGAACACTCTCGTTCAAAGAAAAACGTTCTATCTCTTACCGTTTCCGAGATATTCGCGTTTAAAGTTTCGGAAAAAAAATGTCGATTTAGTTGGATTTAATAGGCATATCTTATACAGATTTTCACTGCGAACACTCTCGTTCAAAGAAAAACGTTCTATCTCTTACCGTTTCCGAAATATTCGGCTTTAAAGTTTCGAAAAAATGTCGATTTAGCAGGATTTAATAGGTCTATCTTATACAGATTTTCACTGGGAACACTCTCGTTCAAAGAAAAACGTTCTATCTCTTACCGTTTTCGAGATATTCGCGTTTAAATTTTCGAACAAAAATGTCGATTTAGCAGGATTTAGTAGGTCTATCTTATACAGATTTTCACTGGAAACACTCTCGTTCAAAGAAAAACGTTCTATCTCTTACCGTTTCCGAGATATTCGCGTTTATAGTTTCGAAAAAAGTGTCGATTTAGCAAGATCTAATACGTCTTATACAGATTTTCACTGGGAACACTCTCGTTCAAAGAAAAACGTTCTATCTCCTACCGTTTCCGAGATATTCGCGTTTAAAGTTTCGAAAAAAAATGTCAATTTAGCAGGATTTAATAGGTCTATCTTATACAGATTTTCACTGGGAACACTCTCGTTCAAAGGAAAACGTTCTATCTCTTACCGTTTCCGAGACATTCGCGTTTAAAGTTTCGAAAAAAAAATTCTATTTAGCAGGATTTAATAGGTCTATCTTATACAGATTTACACTGGGAACACTCTCGTTCAAAGAAAAACGTTCTATCTCTTACCGTTTCCGAGATATTCGCGTTTAGAGTTTCGGAAAAAAATGTCGATTTAGCAGGATGTAATAGATCTATCTTATACAGATTTTCACTGGGAACACTCTCGTTCAAAGAAAAACGTTCTATCTCTTACCGTTTCCGAGATATTCGCGTTTAAAGTTTCGAAAAAAAATTCGATTTGGCAGGATTTAATAGGTCTATCTTATACAGATTTTCACTGGGAACACTCTCGTTCAAAGAAAAACGTTCTACCTCTTACCGTTTCCGAGATATTCGCGTTTAGAGTTTCGGAAAAAAATGTCGATTTAGCAGGATGTAATAGATCTATCTTATACAGATTTTCACTGGGAACACTCTCGTTCAATGAAAAACGTTCTATCTCTTACCGTTTCCGAGATATTTGCGTTTAAAGTTTCGAAAAAAATGTCGATTTAGCAGGATTTAATAGGTCTATCTTATACAGATTTTCACTGGGAACACTCTCGTTCAAAGAAAAACGTTCTATCTCCTACCGTTTCCGAGATATTCGCGTTTAAACTTTCGAAAAAAAATGTCGATTTAGCAGGATTTTATAGGTCTATCTTATACAGATTTTCACTGGGAACACTCTCGTTCAAAGAAAAACGTTCTATCTCTTACCGTTTCCGAGATATTCGCCTTTAAAGTTTCGAAAAAAAATGTCGATTTAGTTGGATTTAATAAGCATATCTTATACAGATTTTCACTGGGAACACTCTCGTTCAAAGAAAAACGTTCTATCTCTTACCGTTTCCGAGATATTCGCGTTTAGAGTTTCGGAAAAAAATGTCGATTTAGCAGGATGTAATAGATTTATCTTATACAGATTTTCACTGGGAACACTCTCGTTCAAAGAAAAACGTTCTATCTCCTACCGTTTCCGAGATATTCGCGTTTAAACTTTCGAAAAAAAATGTCGATTTAGCAGGATTTAATAGGTCTATCTTATACAGATTTTCACTGGAAACACTCTCGTTCAAAGAAAAACGTTCTATCTCTTACCGTTTCCGAGATATTCGCGTTTATAGTTTCGAAAAAAAGTGTCGATTTAGCAAGATCTAAACCTATTAGATCTGGGAACACTCTCGTTCAAAGAAAAACGTTCTATCTCCTACCGTTTCCGAGATATTCGCGTTTAAAGTTTCGAAAAAAAATGTCAATTTAGCAGGATTTAATAGGTCTATCTTATACAGATTTTCACTGGGAACACTCTCGTTCAAAGAAAAACGTTCTATCTCTTACCGTTTCCGAGACATTCGCGTTTAAAGTTTCGAAAAAAAAATTCGATTTAGCAGGATTTAATAGGTCTATCTTATACAGATTTACACTGGGAACACTCTCGTTCAAAGAAAAACGTTCCATCTCTTACCGTTTCCGAGATATTCGCGTTTAGAGTTTCGGAAAAAATGTCGATTTAGCAGGATGTAATAGATCTATCTTATACAGATTTTCACTGGGAACACTCTCGTTCAAAGAAAAACGTTCTACCTCTTACCGTTTCCGAGATATTCGCGTTTAGATTTTCGGAAAAAAATGTCGATTTAGCAGGATGTAATAGATCTATCTTATACAGATTTTCACTGGGAACACTCTCGTTCATAGAAAAACGTTCTATCTCTTACCGTTTCCGGGATATTTGCGTTTAAAGTTTCGAAAAAAAATGTCGATTTAGCAGGATTTAATAGGTCTATCTTATACAGATTTTCACTGGGAACACTCTCGTTCAAAGAAAAACGTTCTATCTCCTACCGTTTCCGAGATATTCGCGTTTAAACTTTCGAAAAAAAATGTCGATTTAGCAGGATTTAATAGGTCTATCTTATACAGATTTTCACTGGGAACACTCTCGTTCAAAGAAAAACGTTCTATCTCTTACCGTTTCCGAGATATTCGCGTTTAAAGTTTCGAAAAAAAATGTCGATTTAGTTGGATTTAATAGGCATATCTTATACAGATTTTCACTGGGAACACTCTCGTTCAAAGAAAAACGTTCTATCTCTTACCGTTTCCGAGATATTCGCGTTTAGAGTTTCGGAAAAAAATGTCGATTTAGCAGGATGTAATAGATTTATCTTATACAGATTTTCACTGGGAACACTCTCGTTCAAGGAAAAACGTTCTATCTCTTACCGTTTCCGAGATATTCGCGTTTAAAGTTTCGAAAAAAAATGTCGATTTAGCAGGATTTAATAGGTCTATCTTATACAGATTTTCACTGGAAACACTCTCGTTCAAAGAAAAACGTTCTATCGCCTACCGTTTCCGAGATATTCGCGTTTAAAGTTTCGAAAAAAAATGTCGATTTACCAGGATTTAGTAGGTCTATCTTATACAGATTTTCACTGGAAACACTCTCGTTCAAAGAAAACGTTCTATCTCTTACTGTTTCCGAGATATTCGCGTTTAAACTTTCGAAAAAAAATGTCGATTTAGCAGGATTTAATAGGTCTATCTTATACAGATTTTCACTGGAAACACTCTCGTTCAAAGAAAAACGTTCTATCTCTTACCGTTTCCGAGATATTCGCGTTTATAGTTTCGAAAAAAAGTGTCGATTTAGCAAGATCTAAACCTATTAGATCTGGGAACACTCTCGTTCAAAGAAAAACGTTCTATCTCCTACCGTTTCCGAGATATTCGCGTTTAAAGTTTCGAAAAAAAATGTCAATTTAGCAGGATTTAATAGGTCTATCTTATACAGATTTTCACTGGGAACACTCTCGTTCAAAGAAAAACGTTCTATCTCTTACCGTTTCCGAGACATTCGCGTTTAAAGTTTCGAAAAAAAAATTCGATTTAGCAGGATTTAATAGGTCTATCTTATACAGATTTACACTGGGAACACTCTCGTTCAAAGAAAAACGTTCTATCTCTTACCGTTTCCGAGATATTCGCGTTTAGAGTTTCGGAAAAAATGTCGATTTAGCAGGATGTAATAGATCTATCTTATACAGATTTTCACTGGGAACACTCTCGTTCAAAGAAAAACGTTCTACCTCTTACCGTTTCCGAGATATTCGCGTTTAGAGTTTCGGAAAAAAATGTCGATTTAGCAGGATGTAATAGATCTATCTTATACAGATTTTCACTGGGAACACTCTCGTTCATAGAAAAACGTTCTATCTCTTACCGTTTCCGAGATATTCGCGTTTAGAGTTTCGAAAAAAAATGTCGATTTAGTTGGATTTAATAGGCATATCTTATACAGATTTTCACTGGGAACACTCTCGTTCAAAGAAAAACGTTCTATCTCCTACCGTTTCCGAGATATTCGCGTTTAAACTTTCGAAAAAAATGTCGATTTAGCAGGATTTTATAGGTCTATCTTATACAGATTTTCACTGGGAACACTCTCGTTCAAAGAAAAACGTTCTATCTCTCACCGTTTCCGAGATATTCGCGTTTAAAGTTTCGAAAAAAAATGTCGATTTAGTTGGATTTAATAGGCATATCTTATACAGATTTTCACTGGGAACACTCTCGTTCAAAGAAAAACGTTCTATCTCTTACCGTTTCCGAGATATTCGCGTTTAGAGTTTCGGAAAAAAATGTCGATTTAGCAGGATGTAATAGATTTATATTATACAGATTTTCACTGGGAACACTCTCGTTCAAAGAAAAACGTTCTATCTCCTACCGTTTCCGAGATATTCGCGTTTAAACTTTCGAAAAAAAATGTCGATTTAGCAGGATTTAATAGGTCTATCTTATACAGATTTTCACTGGGAACACTCTCGTTCAAAGAAAAACGTTCTATCTCTTACCGTTTCCGAGATATTTGCGTTTAAAGTTTCGAAAAAAAAATGTCGATTTAGTTGGATTTAATAGGCATATCTTATACAGATTTTCACTGGGAACACTCTCGTTCAAAGAAAAACGTTCTATCTCTTACCGTTTCCGAGATATTCGCGTTTAGAGTTTCGGAAAAAAATGTCGATTTAGCAGGATGTAATAGATCTATCTTATACAGATTTTCACTGCGAACACTCTCGTTCAAAGAAAAACGTTCTATCTCTTACCGTTTCCGAAATATTCGGCTTTAAAGTTTCGAAAAAAATGTCGATTTAGCAGGATTTAATAGGTCTATCTTATACAGATTTTCACTGGGAACACTCTCGTTCAAAGAAAAACGTTCTATCTCTTACCGTTTTCGAGATATTCGCGTTTAAATTTTCGAACAAAAATGTCGATTTAGCAGGATTTAGTAGGTCTATCTTATACAGATTTTCACTGCAAACACTCTCGTTCAAAGAAAAACGTTCTATCTCTTACCGTTTCCGAGATATTCGCGTTTATAGTTTCGAAAAAAAGTGTCGATTTAGCAAGATCTAATAGGTCTTATACAGATTTTCACTGGGAACACTCTCGTTCAAAGAAAAACGTTCTATCTCCTACCGTTTCCGAGATATTCGCGTTTAAAGTTTCGAAAAAAAATGTCAATTTAGCAGGATTTAATAGGTCTATCTTATACAGATTTTCACTGGGAACACTCTCGTTCAAAGAAAAACGTTCTATCTCTTACCGTTTCCGAGACATTCGCGTTTAAAGTTTCGAAAAAAAAATTCGATTTAGCAGGATTTAATAGGTCTATCTTATACAGATTTACACTGGGAACACTCTCGTTCAAAGAAAAACGTTCTATCTCTTACCGTTTCCGAGATATTCGCGTTTAGAGTTTCGGAAAAAAATTCAATTTGGCAGGATTTAATAGGTCTATCTTATACAGATTTTCACTGGGAACACTCTCGTTCAAAGAAAAACGTTCTACCTCTTACCGTTTCCGAGATATTCGCGTTTAGAGTTTCGGAAAAAAATGTCGATTTAGCAGGATGTAATAGATCTATCTTATACAGATTTTCACTGGGAACACTCTCGTTCATAGAAAAACGTTCTATCTCTTACCGTTTCCGAGATATTTGCGTTTAAAGTTTCGAAAAAAAATGTCGATTTAGCAGGATTTAATAGGTCTATCCTATACAGATTTTCACTGGGAACACTCTCGTTCAAAGAAAAACGTTCTATCTCCTACCGTTTCCGAGATATTCGCGTTTAAACTTTCGAAAAAAAATGTCGATTTAGCAGGATTTAATAGGTCTATCTTATACAGATTTTCACTGGGAACACTCTCGTTCAAAGAAAAACGTTCTATCTCTTACCGTTTCCGAGATATTCGCATTTAAAGTTTCGAAAAAAAATGTCGATTTAGTTGGATTTAATAGGCATATCTTATACAGATTTTCACTGGGAACACTCTCGTTTAAAGAAAAACGTTCTATCTCTTACCGTTTCCGAGATATTCGCGTTTAGAGTTTCGGAAAAAAATGTCGATTTAGTAGGATGTAATAGATTTATCTTATACAGATTTTCACTGGGAACACTCTCGTTCAAGGAAAAACGTTCTATCTCTTACCGTTTCCGAGATATTCGCATTTAAAGTTTCGAAAAAAAATGTCGATTTAGCAGGATTTAATAGGTCTATCTTATACAGATTTTCACTGGGAAAAAGAAAAACGTTCTATCTCCTACCATTTCCGAGATATTCGCGTTTAAAGTTTCGAAAAAAATGTCAATTTAGCAGGATTTAATAGGTCTATCTTATACAGATTTTCACTGGGAACACTCTCGTTCAAAGAAAAACGTTCTATCTCTTACCGTTTCCGAGATATTCGCGTTTAAAGTTTCGAAAAAAATGTCGATTTAGCAGGATTTAATAGGTCCATCTTATACAGATTTTCACTGGGAACACTCTCGTTCAAAGAAAAACGTTCTATCTCCTACCGTTTCCGAGATATTCGCGTTTAAAGTTTCGAAAAAAATGTCGATTTAGCAGGATTTAATAGGTCTATCTTATACAGATTTTCACTGGAAACACTCTCGTTCAAAGAAAAACGTTCTATCTCTTACCGTTTCCGAGATATTCGCGTTTAAAGTTTCGAAAAAAAATGTCGATTTAGCAGGATTTAATAGGTCTATCTTATACAGATTTTCACTAGGAACACTCTCGTTCAAAGAAAAACGTTCTATCGCCTACCGTTTCCGAGATATTCGCGTTTAAAGTTTCGAAAAAATGTGGATTTAGCGGGATTTAATAGGTCTATCTTATACAGATTTTCACTGGAAATTGAACTTTGTGAAGTGTCAGAAGTGTGATTCTAAGTAGAGTTTGACTTACTTTATAGCATAAAAGTGTTGATAATTACGTTCCTGTAATTAATATGTATGCTTAATTGCTTCTTTCTTGTAAAAACAAACGACATTCTTACATAGAAATTCAACCATTGTTATAACCCCGAGCTGTGATTAATAGTCATTAAAATGTATATATACCGGGTGTCCCAGCGGAGCGGCAAAGTCAAAATTGGTATCTAATAATACCCATAATAGACTTTGCCGCTCCGCTAATATTGCTCAATTGTTCAATTAGAGGTCATTCATAAGGTAGACGAGGACGTTTGTCAAAAATCGTCTGAACTATAAACTGCCGTTTACCTAGTGGTTATGTTGAATATAAATTGCAATTATTAGAATATATACCTGTTGACGATTGTCCAATTATTGCATAAATTTATCACAGTGGGATCTCATTATATTTTTCATTAATGGTAATTGTTTATTTAACGAATATATTTAAATTTTATTCTTAAATAATGATTTTTTTATTAATTAAATATCTAACATATCCAGTGCAAAAAGTATATTTACCTCACATTCATAAGATTAAGTATGGTTGAAGTTCCATGGTAAATGCAGCTCCACACAGCCCAATAGCAGGTAATGGTTATAGCTATTATAGGTTGGTATCTGATTTAAAAGAGTAGAATATATTTAACTTCATCATTATCTAAAAAGGAACAAGATATAAATTCATGTGTTTATAATATGACTTAATAGTACCTTTAGCATTAGTCCAAGATAAATTTACTAGCTCCATATAATCACCCTAATATAGTAGCTATTACTAAAGAAAGGAATGTCACAAACACTTAATCGCTAATTGAAAAATTTTAAATTTATAACAAAGCGTTTAAATTAATGTACTTGCAGGCACACTTTTTTTTATCACCTAACTTCACTCCATACCGTACGAATTTAGGTTGATATCAAAGTACAGTATCGCATTCAGAGCAACATCGACTAAGTAACCAACTAAAAACAACGCCACCGTTTACAAAATCTAAATTATTGAAATCTTACAATCCAAAATACATATTAATATATTAGCTAAAAATGTATTTTGAAATGTAACACTATACCCTATATTATACAAAATGTATATACAATAATTCCAGGTAATTAAAACGTGTTTTGAAATGTAACACTTCAATAATTTCCATTTTGTAAACGGTCGAGTTGTTTTTAGTTGGTCACCTAGTCGATGTTGTCTCTTTAAGGTGTTAATTTACTGTTTAATGTTTTAAAACTTTTATTGTTATGCAAAAGTAGTATTTTCTTGTCAAATAGTAATCACAATCTGCCTTCCCCGCTGAAATAACTCCCCATTTATATACAGAGTGAGTCATCTCCGCGGGGAAGACAGATTTTGACATTATGAGAAAAGATATTTCGAAACGATTTTTTTCATATTATGCCACTTATTAGGAGCACCTTTTAAAATTATTTTCTATTATACAGTGTGTTGCATAACTTGGTGACTGATCACAGTTATAGTTTTTTAAATGGAACATCATGTATATCATTACACTTTTGTATTACGCGTATAATTCTTAGTCATAAAGTTATAAGACAGCATAGACCTAAATTTTAGGCTTTCGACTTTCATCATTATTTATTAGCCCAAAGAGTTAGCGTTACCGGGACTGAAGATGTCTCGGAACAGATGCCTTTAGAAGAGTATTGGATACCTTCATTACTACTGGTAGTATTGCTAATTCTGAACCAAGGAAACCTAAATATGTGGTAAATCATAAAAAGCAATTAAGAATTCCTATAGCAACAACAGAAAATCCACACGTCAGTACCCATTAAATAAGTCGTTTGTTGGATATTAGCCAAACCGTCGTTGCAAGGACCTTAAAATGGAATAAATATCACCCGTAATGTATACATTTAAAAATTGAGTTACATCATTTCAAAGCCAGAATAGTGTTCTGCCAATGGGCAATTCTTTTCGATAGTGTGTTATGTGCGATTGAAGCTGGTTTCCATAGTAACGGAATAGGTAACAAAAGAATTTTTTATTACTATTCAAATGAAAACCCTTACTTCACCAATCAATAGATCATTAGCATAGGTGGAGCATAAATGTATGGGAGGCATTCTTGGTGACTGGATGATAGGCCCGGATTTTTTGGAAGATAATATTAACGGAGGAGCTTATGAGTAATTTCTATCAAGCAATTTAGTGGAATTATTGGAAGATGTTCCGCTGAATTTACAAAGAAAAAGATGTAGAAGCAACAAGACGGCGGATTCCCATATTCTATGCTACAGACACGAAATATTTTAATTGAACTGTTTCCAGGGAAGTGGCCAGTCCAGACTAGTTTGCTGGGTCTTCGGAGATCACAAAATTAGTTTTTTTTTAATATGGATCGGTAAAAGAGCAAATATACAAAATACCTGTAACCACAAAAGACGTTATGATGGAACATATTCGACAAATATTTAGAAATATAAGCACTAAACGCCTTATTAATGTCAATTATTTCGGAAGCATATTCAAAAACGTTTAAAAGTGAATTTAAACACTTATTTTTACTTATTTTAATGTTCATATTTATTGTCATTTTACAATTTATGTTCCACTAATTACTCATTCATTCAAGTAGCAGTTTCTGTTTTAACACCTATTAAAATCAAGTTATTAATTTGTCTAGGTTTAAAATTTGTTTATTTTGCCATAGTCTACATTTTTTTCAATTATATTATATGCTGGTATAAAGTGTATTGTAAATAAGATATATCCAATTTCTTTTGGTGTTACCACAATACATACAAAAATCATATCTCCAAATTCATTTTTAGAAACATTATTATAAAATCATGCGTGTCAACTGAGAAGTATGTTATTAAAGGAAATATCATCCATATAATTGTAAATTTCGGGTGAAATAGCATGGCTCACTATACCGTATTCAAATAAAGAACATAAAGTTGGCAAAATTATATCAAAAACGACAATAGCGCTGTAACGATCACCTTAAAAATAATAAAGTCTTCCATGTTTTTAGTGCAAAAGTGAGTAAGTAATTCAAAAATGAACCGACATACAGGCTGCCATATTTGAAAAAATCACTTGTACCTTTAATCCAGTTTTCTGCGAATTCAATTCGTAATTGCAATTGTTTGTATTAGGAGTGTCCACCTAATACGTTGTTTTCCAGAAACATAATTTTATAAAAACGTTTTCTTTTTCAGAAAAATGGTAGTAAGTCGAAAACCTTAAATTTCAGGGTATACTATCTTATAACTTTTTGTTTAAAAATTATACCGAGAATATAAAAGTGTAATAATGTAATATATGGTGTTACATTTAAAAAACTAAAACTATGATCTGCCACCAAGTTACGGACACTCCGTATAATAAGTTAGGGTGCTCCTAATAAGTGGCTATTAAGTGGGGGAAACCGCTTTTTTTTATTTTTTTTTTAGGTGAAATCCTATTTATGGAAGCTACCAGCTTGGGTCAATCGCTCTGTAGCAGTGTGGGACTCCCAGGCGGAGGGTGCAAGCCTGTCCTACCCACCAAAACACCTCCTTTCTTCACGCGTGTCGCCGGAACCGCCCTTGTGGCCTAACTTCAGCAAACACGCTTAGTCTCTGCTTCTTTCCATCCTCGTTCCGTCTCTAATCCTCAAAGAGTTAGTTAGTTTTCCTATTGTTCATCTCTTCTCTTCCGTTGTCTTTCCAACTGTTCTCTATCCCTCATCACCCTAACAATAAGATTGTGGATTTCATTCCAGCTCCTTTCAGTCTCCAGCATTTTCTTTATTGTGTTCTCTGGGGTAATCTCTTCACCAAACTCTACAGCCAGCCTGTTTCTATCCTGTTCCCATTTATTACATGCAAACACTGCATGCTCAGGAGAGTCCATAGCACCACAGTACCCGCACAAGTCCCCCGTTGTTAAATTGAATCACTTGGTATAACTACGGAAATGCCCGTGTCCCGAAAGAAACTGCATAAGATAGTAGTCAGGTCCGGGATAAGTGTCTTTGTCCATCTCGCGGTCCCATCCTGTTCACTCCAGGTATTCTGCCATTTAGCAATTGTGGCGCGTCTCATCCTTTGTTTGTCGGGCTTCTGCTGCAACTGTCTTAGGCTTAAGATTTCAGCCTGCTCTTCCAATTGTAACAAGAGCGGTGGTACCCCAGCAATAGCCTGCACCGCAGTCGTACACAAGGTTCTGTATCCGCTCACCACTCTTAACAGGACCCTTCTTTGTTGCCCCTCCAATATGTCTCTGTACTTTTTAAGATTTATGACCTGCCACCATGCTGGACAGGCGTACATTAGTTGCGATCTTATCACTCCGTATAGTGCTAGTCTCTTTTTTCTCGCCGGTCCTCCCACATTGGGCATTACCCTTGCCAGGGCACCCAAACTTGTTTCTGCTTTCTTCACAAGTTGCATAACATGTGGCCCATAAGTCAATCCATCGTTGAGCACTACCCCCAAGTATTTCAGTTCCCGCGTAGGGACGATTCTCTCACCCCGCACCACAAAACAGATATCCTGCCGTTTTCGTGGTCCTTTAAGGATTGCTGCTTCGGTCTTGTGTGAAGCCACCTGTAGGTCCTGTGTCTCCAACCAGGTTACCACTTCCTCGGTGGACTCATCCGCCATGAACATGAATTCCCCCTGATCATCTGCCTCCACGATAATAAGAAGGTCATCCGCATATGCTATCGATGCACACACCTTGCGCCAATTGCAGATCCAGAACACCGTCGTACAGGATGTTCCACAGGGTGGGTCCCAGGACGTTTATTTCAACAAAAATATTTTAAAGTGTCCAAAATGATCGCAAGGGGGCGCAATTCTTAAGATCAATTTAAAATTCGATAATTTTTCATTAAATTCTAGATTAAGATGGATTAAAATTTTTTCTAGCATCATTGTTAGATGTTTTTATACAATTTTCATTTGAAACTTTTTGATCTAACTCCTATACGAAGGGGAGGGTGGAGAGGGTATGTCTGCGTACAAGAGCAGGTATAATTTCAGTTTGCCTCAACGGATTTTAATGTTTCTAGACTATCGATAAAAACATTGAAATGAATAAATTTAAGGAAAGGTATGTTGAAAATTCCAGTGAAAGCGAACTATACGGTGTCTAGTGACCCTCTTAACATTAAAATAAAATTATTACTGGCAATAAATTTATATTTAATTTTTTTTATTTATCTGGATTGTCTTCGTATGACATATATACCGTTCCATTTAAAATTTTAAAGAAAAAACAAATAATATACATAAATGGACAACAGCGCGCCCTTTTATTTTTTTGACAACCATGTAATTTCGTATTACATATCCTTCAATTCTTTATAAGATTCTCTATCTAATGAGCTCAGGAAACATTAAAATCCGTTGAGGCAAACCAAAACTATACCTACTTTTGTACGCAGACATACCTCCCCCCACCCTCTCCTTCGTATGGGAGTTAGATCAAAAAGTTTCATATGAAAATTGTATAAAAACGTCTGAACATGTTGCTAGTAAAAATTTTAAACTATTTTAATCTGGAATTTAATAAAAAAATATCGAATTTTTAATTCATCTTGAGAATTTCTCCCACTTGCGATCATTTTGGAAATTTAAAATATTTTTGTTGAAATTCCGGTTACCGATTATACTAACAAGATTTTTTCCACTAGGTTGTACAATAAACGGTTGCCGAGATATGGCCGGTGGCCGAGCTTAAACAGACACCCGATATACTCGGTGATCGTATTCAAACGGATAAAAGTGTTTATACGCCGTAACACTTTTTAGCCTAAAAATCTGACCTTTTACAGATATACAAGGCATGTCTGGAAAGTATGTACCACTTTGGAGAAAAACTTATAAAAACAACATTTATTTGTACATTAAAGAGCAGTTCTTAAACTACTTCTCTACATTGTTGCCACCATTGTTCAAAGATTTGTCATAACGGAAAAGCAATTGTCTATAGCCTCTTTATAGAAAGATGCCGCCAGTGAAGAAAACAGTTTTTAATGTCGTTATCGCTGTCAAAGCGCCTTCCTACAATAACGCTTCAAGTGCAAGAATAAGAGGTAGAACATGCGTGATCGAGGCTGTATGGCGAGTGATCGAACTGTTCTCAACCGAATTGTTTAATAAGGTTTTGAGTGACACCTGCAGGATGTGGACGTGTATTGTCATGCAGCAACACAATGCCTCGACTGAGCTTCCCACGTCTTTTGTTTTGAACTGCGCTCCGAAGTTTTCTCAGTGTTTCACAGTATCGTTCCGCATTGATGGCTTCACCTCTGAGAAGGAAGTCAACAAGCACAATGCCCTGTCTGCCCTAAACCATAGTGCACATGATTTTTCGTGCGTACAAAGTTGTTTTGAATTTGTTTTTTGGCGGAATGTGAGTGTGTTCACTCCATCAATTGGTGTTTTGATTCTGGAGTGACATGGCAAACCCAAGTTTTATCACCGGTCACAATACTTTTTAAGAAATCTTCTCCCTCAACACCGTGTCGGGTGAGAAATGTTAAAGCACCGCGAAAGTCATGCAAAACAATTTTGAAAATTTGTGAAATTACTACATATTCTTCTTGTAAACCGTCTGTTTTCACGAATTTTCTTATTCACTTTTCCAACTAAACCAGCAATGACAACAGAAGGCCGCCCACTACGTGCTCCATCAGGAAAATTGGTTCGTCTATCATTGAACTATCTAACCCACTTTCTTACCATTTCATTTGTATTGCGTTTTCACCGTAAATCTCTACAAGTTGACAATGAATTTTAGGTGGATTAATATTCTTTGCGTTTAAAAACAGTATTACAGAACGCACTTCACAGTCGGCGGGCTCACAAATTATCTTAAACATTTTGAACGATCACTAACAAATGTAAACACAATACAAAGCGGCTCTAATGGCGTCAGCGGAGACTATGACACTAGCGTTGCGGTCGCGGTAGAACGAAACGGTACTTATTTCCCGGACATGCCTTGTATGTGAAATATATCAATAACTACCGCAAAAGATGCAAGAGAAAAACATTGTCCCTGATACTTTTGCTCTGTCATTATCCGATGAAGGCTCCCGGAATTCAGACAATCAAAATATTCGAAACCTAAGAGAAGACGATTCGAAAGATAGCGA
The DNA here is from genome assembly GCA_963170755.1 of Amphimallon solstitiale. Classification (NCBI taxonomy): domain Eukaryota; kingdom Metazoa; phylum Arthropoda; class Insecta; order Coleoptera; family Scarabaeidae; genus Amphimallon; species Amphimallon solstitiale. Next base: position 196,341 of record OY720679.1, on the reverse strand, counting down.
TGACGAGAATGACGTTTTGACTTGGCACTAATAGTAGTAATAAAGATAATGAATGTATTGAATAAGTTGTAAAGCTTGACAAGGTACTTCTTACGAACATATCTAAACGGTTAAGTAATCCAACATTGTAAAATTCAAATATAAACTCCGCATATTTCATTTGTTATCAGCAAACCCACAACCCTGGGAACACTGATTTTAAGCTAAAAATGCAATTTACAAAAAGTCCGCTATTTTCAGTTCGCCATTCTTAATTTTGCAATATAAATATGTTATTCGCATCAGCGGCCCCAAAAATACTGAATCACTTATGGCCTTACATATAATTTTTTTCGAAAAAGATACCGTTTTTAATTTTGAAATTTAATTATTGTATTCGTAATTAGCGACTCCGAAAACCCCTAATCAGTAATTTACAACCTTTAATATAATTATTATCGGAAAAAGTCTACCACTTTCCCTATTCTCAATTTTAAGATTTTGATATTTTATTCATCAACAGCGACCCCAAAAATCTTGAATCACTATTCACTGCCCTAAATATGTTTTTTTTTAGAAGAAAGTCTTCCATTTTCAATACGCCATTTTGAATTACGAAGATTTAGTATTTTTTTCTTTATCTCAGCCCCCAAAAACGGTCATGTACATAATTTGATGTAAATATTTCAACCTTTTGGATTTTGGAGAGGAACCTGGAATTTTGTTCCACTGTGCGACGGCGGAATTTCCAAAATTTAATTTCGTTATTAACAGAATCAGTTGCAATTTTCGCAGTTGCATGTAATTAATGGACCTTGACTTAGATTCATTTTCTTCGAGATAAAAGGTATTTATTTTGTTGTTTGTAACTTATTAAATCCATTGATCTTGAATAAACCTAATTTCTAATACATGTCTGTGTATTATTTCTTTGTAGGATTCACTTCAACCGATGTTGTTGTGCGTACAGACGTTAATTTTGGTTGCTGATTTCAATTTTGAATTGGGCTTTGGAAAAAACACGAATATTGAACAATAAAAGTAAGAAAGCTTTTAAAAGTAGAAAATAATACTACGCAAAATTTAAATATCAATATAAGAAAAGTTTTGATACAAATTAGAAAAGAAAAGGGGAAACGCTCCTTTTAAATTTGATCGAAATTTAGCGGATGTAGCAAGAACTGTAAAATTTAGAATCTAGAAAACGTTTTTTCGTAAATCTAAAAATTTCAACATTTCTTTATCAACTACTTACGTATTCATACTTGACAGTAGTATTTATTCATATACGAATACATTATAATAGAACTCGACAATTTCAAATACAATTAAATTATTATACTTGATATATGTAATGTAAAAAGCATGTGAAATAAGTACACTATATACAAAGACTATCTGCGGCAAAACAAAATTTAATTGATTATTTACGTAAGAATGTGGAAAAACATTCAGAGTGTAATAAATAATTGCTTTATGGGAAGCATATATCAGATCATGGAAAGGGTTGATGTAATTTTGCTATTATAATAAAGAAAAGTAAGTCCCCAGCGCTTCACGTAAAGTAGCACATAACACTGCTGTGTAGAACAGTCTAAAATACTTTCTGTATTCGATTTTAGAATATGAAGGATCTGTTGCTGCAGGGTAGACAATTTATTTCTCGAATTCTTATTATACTCTATTCTATTTGTTCTGTTGATACATTTAACAGAGTACAGCTCACAGAGCGAGACATGGCCGGTGAGATGCCCCTCTCACAAGGTGTGCAGTTAATTATTATAATATTACGATAAGCATGAGTAGTCTCGAAAAGATTGTCAAGCGTTACACATCGAAGTTTGTTATATATGTTTGCTATATATGTATCTCTTTGCAAAATATTACAATTTCTTATCTTCTTCATCCATTAGTCGGATATGATGAATATATATTATCATTTCTTTTTTCCGAATATTTTCTCTGTCTGACACTGACCCATACCTCGCGCAGCGATAATTTCTCTCACCGGCCACGTCTCGATCTCTGTACTGTAATTACATTTTAGTGTAAGCTTTTTATCTAAATTAATACTGATGATAGCAGAACTTCTAGTTAAGAACCTAGTATATATTTGCTAGTTTCCATCTGGTACAATGTTAAATAATTAATTCGTGTTAATTAACATTCAAGTTAGTAATCATATTATTAAAATTAACGATACTGTGTACTGCACGCAAGCGAGTTTAAGAGTAAACGAATGCAATCGATTAATGTTAGGATAAACGTACATTTTTAAATAAATAGAGTAAATAAAATGACGAGATTAAAAAAAGAAAGAGGATCTTAATGATGCTAGTCAAAACGTGTAAAAACATAAACTTGCGTGCCGAATGTAAATATTTAAAGAATGTCGTTAGAGATAATCTGTAAATAATTAAAATTCAAACTAGCGGGAAAAGACATGAGAAAATTACATTATACCCATAATAGAACTCTCTTAAAAGAATAATCATATCAAAAGAAAGAGAAAGTAATAATATTTAACTCGAAGTATTTGTCAACAGAAAACAGGAGAATACTACAATAAAACGTGGAAGAGGACAGTGGGAGGAATCGAAATTCTAGCTTGGCACAGTTATTATTTTTTCCGTAAAGGTGGTATCAAATTAGTACACGGAAAAAAAAATGTGTGAAAATTTTCTACAATTGTGGCTCTTCGTCATACAATTTGTCCCGTGATTTGGGACAACGATAAATTGTATTAAAAAGTTACAAAAACTTGTGTGAAAATTCGTAAAACAAAATGTGTTAAGATATGGTACATAATGTAGTACTTCTTAGTATAATGAACTGTAACCATGTCATATAATTTGTATTTTTTTTTTACACAAACAGTGTTATATTTTGAAGCTTTTGTATTCGATATAGTAATACTTTGTATAAAAATTTTATAAAGGGAATAGTGACTTTTCGTATTTTTTGTGTATAAATTTTATAGCAATTGTTTAACATATTTCGAAAAATTGTGATTATCTATAGAGAAGAATGTTATATATTCCCTAGCACAAAATGTTTGACAATTTTGCTATTCTTGTGCTGTTGAGTTCTATGTTGTATGTATAGGGATGTTCCACAACCTTGTCGCTATTTGCTGTATAATTAGTGTTTCAAAAATAACTACAAATTATATCTAAAACTTGTACGATATTCAATAATTCGTACTATTTGCATATCCAATCCACTAGCATTATATGTTGTATTTGTAGCATTCATTTCAAAACAATAATGAATAATTTTGTTATTCATTACCTTTGTTTAAGCAATATACTTTAATGAAATAGCGATTCTTAGCACTATTTAATTTAGATATTATGTTGTATGTAGTAGGTATTTGATACAAATGCATGTCAAGAACAATTGTCACATTGTCAAACAATTCGCAATTTCTGTAACCCATATATACATATACCTACTTTCACACAATTGAATGTTTACTTTGAGAAATGCGGTATTACTTTGATTTATATTATGATTAAGAAGTTTGATAATGAAAACGCTGTTAAAGGAAAATTATTTTAAATAATGATGTAATTAGGGATATGTATAGAAATAAAACAGGTATAACTTGATACTTATTTATTAATATACTTATATAAACATAATAATATAAAATAAAATATAGGTAAGTTTCTGTGCAGCAGCAACGTTTTATAAATAAAAGTGTGAACAACGAGTTAATGGGTTTAAAGAGCATGTCGCACAGAGACAAAAAGATTTTTGCTATTTTTTGACATTAAACATGGATGAACAGCATTCAGTTCGGTCTGCTTGACAACAAAATGGTTTGATAGTATATTAGCTGGTATTGACACCTCAAATGCGAAATTATGTTTATTAAATTTTATAGTATCAAGAACTAAACATATAAAATTAACATCCGTTTCATTAAGTAAACAAATATGTTTATGCCAAATTTAGGAAAGTCTTATAAATTTAACACTATAATAGATTCTAGCCTTGACGCATTTCTAATTTTGATGGTCTCCAGTGTAATCCTGGTTTCTTGTTCACATTCACGCATGGAAAGAATAAGGGCAAAATCGTTAATGTAAATACTACCCTAACACCCGAAATGATTGCAATGGGAATATTTTATATAAGATAAATGTGTGGTAAAAATACTTACAGCTAGTAATTTCTGGGTCAGTATATATATTTTTATATTTCCCAAGAACTTCTCTTAAATAGGAATCCTTTTTTGCGCTAGCAATGTTTAAAATTGAGTCACACATCAGGGGCAATTTTGCAAACAATCAATTTTCCTTTAGAGGATAAATAGTATTGAAGTCTGCTTCAATCTAAAATAAAGTTTCAATAAAAAAAATTAATTTATTTATGTGAAATGAAATACCAGTGTAAAACCCAACTGTTCGCTTAAACAAGGAATTTTTTTAATATAATTGTGAACAGGGCCACTATTTTTTTAACAATTTAAATCTACTTTTCCTTGTATTTTCCCAGTATTCTTGCACAGTACTGAACGGTTCTGTATTATTGTTCTACCGTTGCATGTACACCTCTTCATCAACACAATTAACGTTTGTGGTTTCAGTTGGCGTACCTCAAATAATTTATTTACATAAATAACAATAATGACATCAGAAAAGTCATTATATATTACCTGTAATTGTACCTATTAGTCCCAGTTTTCTATAGTTATTCCTCAAATGAATATAACAGCTCCATAGCTTTCCCCTTGCCGCCTTTGGTTTGCCTTTGTTATTTACGTATGGAACATAATATGTACTTATATGTCTGGAATTTCGTGTGGAAAAACCTGTGATTTCGTTTACTAACTGTATAAATCTTCCAGCTGTCTCCAATGGAACTTCGTTTACATGCTGAAAATAAGATGGGAATAAAAGTATATATATTCGTATTTGCAGCCTAGAATATCGACTTAGTCCAAGCAACGCTTACCTCTAAGTCCTTTAACTCGTTGTATTTTTTCAGAAACTTACGTCTGATACCAATTATTGGAAGAAGCTCACGTATGTCGGCTGCGTTTAATAACATAAACGCTTCTTCGTCTATACACTGTTCTAAAATCAAATTATTCAATACGTCATTCAAAGATAATAAGATAAATATCTTTTTCGACTAATAATTAAAGTAGCAAAAATAATCACTATGTTCGAAGTGTTTATTTTTTTACATTAATTTGTTAATTTGTTGATAAATAATCAAGGAGTAATAATTAGTATAAACGACTGCAGATTAATTGGCAATCCAGAGAACCCATTTAGATGTGAGAATATATTTTGTTTATATGTAGTTTTATAATATGTACTCCTTCCAATTACTTCTTATATTTTGTAACCCCCACAAATAGGTACAGTCGCCCTTTCCCATATATTGTTCCTCCATTGCTTACTAAACACCATCACGTCAGAGTTACCTTCGCATTGCATTATAAAATCGTAACTTCCATTTCTATTACCTCATGCAAAAAAAGAAGATACATATTTCAAAAATCCAGACAGTGTATCTATTTCCCGCAGCTGTCTTAAACATTTTAGGATGTTTTTGTACTGTTCGTCGAAACTAGAAAAAAAAAAACAAGGAGATTACTGTTATTTAAGAGCGTCATAGAAGTTTTCTGATTTCTTATTATACAAATGTACGATAGTAAAGTATTGTATTTATATGTCTAACAACAGAGTCGCCTGTAACTCATACATACACAGTACGCATAAATTGTGCCGTTTAAAAAATAGTCTCATGTAACAAATAATGCATAGTACGCCATTACGCCTTAATCTATGATGTTAAGTTCTTATTCATTGCTATATATGTACCTGCATAATAATGCTAACATTAACAACAACCTATAGTTATCACAAAAGATTATTTATCTTGAAAAATTGGTATAACGTTATGCATATTCCAGTCTGTTAATTGATTCTTGACGAATTCGTCCATGACTGGCATTGTAAAACAAAAAGAACGCTTGCATACAGGAATGGTAATATGTAGAAGTACTTACCAATATGTTCAGTACGTGTGTGTGTGTATGATAATAAACAAAGGGCACTAAACAATCCCCAAACTTACGTATGTACCTAATCAAGGCAAAATGACGCTGCAAAATATGTTACGTATTTAACGCTTCTGCTAACACTATACAACCCCACCATTGTCTGCCACCACGTCGCAATGTCTGGAGACATTTTTTGTTAAAATAAATATTCAATATTTCCTAATTTTATGACAGAAAATGCACAGCAGGCTAAAACAAATTACCTAAATTTGTAACACGGTTATGTTTATTTTTACTTCACACATCTTTTAGTACCAATGTGGACAATATTTCTGACTGAGAGCATAAAATATTTGACACAATTTTATTTCGTATTTTAATAGGAAGACTATCAACGAGTTTAACAATTTATGTAAACCGTTTCTACAATTACCATTGATACAACATTGTGTGAAATTTTCACATACCATTTTTTTCCGTGTATATATGCTAAGAGTAACAAAAAAGTTATAATCACAAACATCAGTACATTAAAACACAAACAATATCTTCAAGATTGGAAACACAATAATATCTAAAAACTCAAAGAAAAAATTAATTCTAAAGAAAAATTAACTTCATTTTTTCATTAATCGTTTCTTTTTCCATCTCATCTTTTTTCTCATTTTTACTAATATCAGTTTTATATTTGACCAATTTTATGGAAATTGTCATGATGTAATGCTGAAGTTGTACTGGTAAAGTCTGCCAAAATTATATAAAATTTCTTTTAACAATCCCTGTAATTTCAGGGAGCTTTCCAGAATCTTCAAAAAAGCCGTTTTTCAGTATTTGATTTGCCACTTCCTTGAAAAACTTTATTTTTTAATCTTCTGATACTATCTACAGTATCTTCCTTCACAAACAAAAAATAATTACACGTTCATTAATATATTCTAAAGCTTGTTTAGGATATATTAATGAACGTGTAATTATTTTCAACAGCATCTTCCTTCACATACTAAAAATAATTACACGTTTATTAATATATCCTAAAACTTATTTAGGATATATTAATGAACGTGTATTTATTTTTTGTTTGTGAAGGAAGATGCTGTTGATAGTATCAGAAGATTAAAAAATAAAGTTTTTCAAGGAAGTGGCAAATTAAATACGGAAAAACGGCTTTTTTGAAGATTCTGGAAAACTCCCTGAAATTACAGGGATTGTTAAAAGAAATTTTATATAATTTTGGCACACTTTACCAGTACAACTTCTGCATTAGATCATGACAATTTCCATAAAATTAATTAATTAATAAAAGATCCATTACATTATTCTTCCGTAACTTACATCAGTAAAACATCAGATAAAATTTGTTCTCTAATCAAGAAAACCTCTAGCACTGCCATAGCATATAGAACTAATAATACAGTTGAAAGATTTTTGAAAAACAATAAGGACATATCGGACAAAAACTTGGTTCAGGTGTCTATAAATTAAAATGTGAGTGTAATATGTCACACATTGGCCAAACAGGACGAACCTTTACTCAACGGATATCCGAACATCAAAGAAGTTATAGAGATAGGAAATCAGATTCTACCTTTGCTAGTCATTGTATAGAAAATAATCATAATTTTAATAATAACTATAAAATCCTGCATATACAAGAAAAAAGTAAAAATCTAGGTTTGCTTGAGTCTTTAGAAATTTCCAGTTACAATAAATTAGGATTAGCATTAAATGACCATACTGATATATGTAACTCGCCATTACATTGTTTAAATTTGTAACCTTAGGCTTAGTATATATACGAGTATATCTTGTACATTTGTAAATTTATCATTCATTCATTCACCTGATGAAGTCACTGTGTGACGAAAAATTATTGTAGTGGAATTACTATTAAATTTGTTTTGCAACTTAAAATTATTATTATTATTTTATTTTTACTGCGTTATGGAGTTTCAACAAGTGTCTCCCTTATCAATTAATTATTTAATAATTTATTAGACATTTTATTTTAAGTAAAATTAAATATTAAATCAATTGTTTCCCCTAAAGGGATTGCCTACGGACTTTCACAATTTTAATAATTCATTGTTAGTAATATTTGTCATTACATTATAGCCTGTAATAAAGATAATAAGGAACTGAATGTTAATTTATCTATATTTCAACAAATAATATTCATAGCAACACACATCTCAAGTAAACGCAAACGAATTTTTATTTTATTACAAACGGTTTATTTTAAATTAATTCTAAGATTGCTGTTTTTATGTAACTAACAACTTAAATTTAAAAAAAAACTGTATATCAATGAATTATATTACATATTTCTTTGATCTCTCAAATAAAAGCTGTAAAAAGGTTTGTAACACGTTTCTTAACCTGACGTCGGGCGCGGGGTTTGGAGTAACGAGAACGGGCGCGGTGTATCAAAATGATTACGCTACAAAGTGTAAGTTTCCTGGCAGAATTTTCAAAATAAATTATCTATTTAACTTGGAAAGTTAATTATATTACGAAAAAATTGGAAGGAAATTATAAGAAAATGCACAAGAACATGAAATAACGCAAAAAAGGTATATTAAAATAAAATTACTGCGACTTACATATATACCTTTATACGTAAAACGTATATGTATTGTTAAAGGTCTATTATTGACTCTAACAATATTTTTCTACAAAATATTTATATAATAATTTAATTAGTTATTGAAGAAGTATATGATAATAATATGGACATATTGCTGTGACTCTTGCAAATTTATATATAAATGAAATAAATTTAATTTATTTAATCAATGTGTAATTGAGAGTCGAGCACGCATCTTAGTGCTAGGCCTTATGCGAGACTAAGATACGATGAATTTTCTGCTGAAAAGTAGGTTAAGCAAAACTTTTACATACAACTAGCTCAGTTTAAAATAAATAATTCTCTCAGGGGCAGAAAATATAAGTAGATTCTCCAATCGATTCTCCTGCTCTTTAATTATCTCCAGGTCAGGTAAAGAAAATAAAATGCAAAATAAATCTTAACATCTAATTTATTAAAAATAAATTTAAACGAATTCAAAAATTTTAATATACAAATATTTACATACACAGAATCAATACTTCAATCATTATTCAAATTGATACATCATAATCAATAAAATATTATAAGAAATAAAAATAAATGAAGTCATAATGTCGTGAAAAGCTTATGTCTAAAGAAAAATGTGAACGTGATTATTATGAATTATATTTGTCATAGATACATGTAAACAATCAAAAATAAAATAAATTACACATAATGAATTGTACTGGAATATAAATAACCAAAAATTTACGCGATCTACTATTTGCGAACAAAATATAAACATTAAGGATATGGCTTTGCCCTAATTAGTCCTGTCCGGCGCCTTTTCTCGCTCCCAACACAGTACCATCAGATAGCAAATTCACACAGATGAGTATCCCAAAGTTCCACCCTACGAGTATGTCTTTTCAACTCGTCGGACACAACCCGAACATACATCACAATGTGCTCACTCCTTAAGGAATATATACAGCTTGAGCGCGCGGGGTATGATCACCCGATGCTAGTCGATATTCTTCGGACGTATATTCGGCAAATGATCTCCGCTAGCTGTGTTCGCCAGATATAGATATATAGATTTATTTTTCCAGATTTGTTATTTCGTTATATTTACTGGAGAGAATCTCTAATTTTAATTTCTATTTCAAGGGTCGTTTTTATGTTATTTTATGGTATTCCTGTTATACTTATTTATAGTTTTTTTTTACCATGAAATTTCTATTTATTTATTTTTCTCTAGACATCTTAGTTTATTCTGCAGATGTTTCAGGCGGGTTGTTTTTATTTCATTCTAAAACCCAGTTGTACTGCTATAACTTTGTACACAACTACATTATTATTTAATTTCATTAGGATAATCATAATTACGTTATAAGTATTACAATCTTCGCGTTATTATCGACTTAGTTATCTAAGCAATCGTCATCACTTAAAGAGAAAATTTAATTTGTTCTTTTTGTCAATCTGCGAAAAAATAATCAGATCACTATGAGTTCGAATATGAGCAGGCAATGCTAGTATGTTGTGCCGTTACTCTAATATGTATTATCGGACCACGTTTAGATGCGAGTTTACGTATACCATCGGGTGATCATACCTCGCGCGCTCTTGCTGTATATATATATATAAATAAATTTTATATAAATAAAATGAAATAAAATAATGTCTTTGCGTATTCAATAGATTAACTCAGCCCTGATTAGTTCTGCCTGGTGCCTTTTCTCGCTCCCAAACGCAGTACCACCAAGACCAATTCGTGTCTTTCAAATTCACCAGGACTCCATGCTATGAATTAAATAACGACATAATTCATTTCACACATTCCTGATGTATTATTCAACACGTTAACATTGAACACCCAAATACAACAAAAATATACTTGATATACATATAAGAAGAAATAATATATACATTATAAATAAACTTTACCTTCTCGTGAAATTCCAATACAAAACACCACTACAAACAAAGAATTTGGTACGCCACTATACACACATTTATAACAAATATTATCTAATCACCTTAACTCTTCGTACATGGTTTCAAACTCATCCATAATAAATTTTAGAAACTTGTTCACTTATATATATCCTATATACACATAAAACAAAATTATTAATTTCAAATCCCTTTTGTAGGATAAATAAATTCAAAAGAAAAGTAAATTATACGAAAATAAAATGATTATGCTATCCAAAGTTGTCATTACAATTACTAGAAAGTTTTGTCATAATGTATGGCATAGTACCCCTACATGCAAAACAAAACACTCTAGAAAAAGAAAATAAAATGAAATTAAATAAATTCAAAATCCGAATTCATAAATAAAATTATCTCATACATAAATAATTATTCAAGTATAACTAGAAATCTCAATGTAATACACGTTGCATGTTAAAATAAAAATATTACAAGTGTTGAATCTTGTTAAAAATTTTATAAGTGTCGAAAATCTCAAAAATTATTCTAAGTCCGGATTTAAGAGTAATCCTTTTTAAAAGAGGAGGAAGTGGTTTGTCACCTACTTTAAGACTATTTAAAGATAGCGGTTTGCACCAAGCTGTCCCGGAAATTTTATCCGTCAGCTCTTTTATGCCTAATTTTCTTTATAAAAACGTACGGCAATTCTCGGGATGTACGAATCCACCTCCAAAACTGCACATCGACGGTGCTGCTCTTATCGGTCACTTGGGAAAACAGCGCACTAACAATCCTTGAAAAAGGTAAACAAACATGTGAATATAAATTTGTCTACACGTTTATGACTCATCCATGCACCTGGCGAACAATATTTCTTGCTCCGGCCTACACGGTCGATCTTCGCCGGTGTCAGCATTCTTCGGGCGAGAAACACTTTCTCGTTATTGAAAACGTAATATTCAATGCGTAACTTGATATTATGACTTTATAAAAACTTTACTAAGATTCTTTTATTGTTTTACTTAAATAAAAATAAAATTTTTGCAAATTATTGATATAGTGAATATTTACATACACATCATAATAAAAATAAATGAAATAAACATTAATTTAAATAAAATCTTGAAGTGACCTTGATTATATTTATTTATAATTTACAACCCAACTCAAGATCACTGCAATATGTAATTGAATTAGACGTATAAATTTATTAATTTGTTGTACAGAAATATTTGTTAAGTATGGTACGTTACTTGGTGAACCGACCAGTATATTTTCTGAATGACTATTTTCTTCTTTTCATTAGAATTTACCATATCTGTAAAGAAGAGATTTAAATGCTAATTATTGTACTATAAGAAATATTATTATTTTGTAAAAACTCATTTAAGTGACGTTTAAGGAGGTAAAAGATGATTAAAATTAAATATTGAAAGGTAAATAATTGATATTGAATTAAAAGTACAGTTTAAATATCATACAACCGGATGGAGAGTAAAATGTCAAAAGTGACATCTGATATATAATTTTACTGAAAGTGTTTCATTTTTGAATATTAAAAGTATGGGAAGGTTTAATTAAAATTCAAAATGTTTTAAAATAATGAAATTTATAAAGTCAGTTAGTATAAAGAAATAGTCGAACAAATTTAAACACTATATTGTCTGGACAAAGTAAGAAAAGAAATCGATTGGCTGATTTGAAAATTTAAAAAGATCACTAAGGAGATTTGTTGAAACAGTAGATAGAGAGAATTTTGATGATCTTGAAGAGACGCGTGTGTGTATAAAAGAAAATTATCAATTTTATAAATATAACTGGTTAAAATAAATCAGAATTAATTTGTATAGCATATTTATTATGCATACAAGCAAATAAATAGTGAATGAGATTGTAAATAGTGAATTGTAAAGTTTCTAAGAAGAATTTAAGCTGATAAAAATTAATATTAATTAAAGAATACTTACGATTGTGAAAGTCGTTCATCGATAATAGAAGAATCTATTGCAAAGAAGAGTGTATATCTAGAAGTTACAGAAGTTCCATTTAAATCCAGTATCCAGGAGTTAGTGTTTTTATTTCAGTAAGAATAATTTAAATTGAAGCACACCGAGAAGAATTAATTACGAGGTACAGAAGTTCCATTGGACGTTCCAGTTCCTGAGTTGTGATATTAATTGGAAATCCAGTGTCCATACATTCAGGGAAGGCAGTGGAATTCAAGAGAGTGTTGTCCTGCAAGTAGTAGCAGTCATAGTCCTATTTTTCGTAGCAGTTGTCAGTATTCCGAAGAGATTGGCTATTTTCTAACTGAAGTATCCAGTAGGATATCTAATTTGTGAAGACCATACAGAATAGGAGAGTTCTAAAATCGAAAGAATTATTATAACGTTATTGGAGACAAGAAGCTTACATGCATTAATTTTAAACAAGGTTGTATGTATTATTGTTTTTTTAAGAAGAACTTTATTGAAGTTTATAAAAGTTCATAATAGCTATTATAGTTAGTTTGTTAATGTTTTAAATAAGGTTGATTCATCTTTAAATATTAACATTTAAATTTCAAATTAACAGAGCCATTGAATTTTAATTTATGAAATTTTCCATACTTAATAAATATTTTTCATGCGTAGAATTATACGAATACATTTTTAACATATGGTATTGGTATACTTAAAGGTATTTTATTAGTATAATAAAATATTTACCTTAGTAACTGTTTAAGAAATTGCATCGACATAGAGACATATTATTATCCTTTTTAAGGTCAAGTAAATCTGTTTATAATATTTACGAAATTGGAGTTTATTTTCCTTGCTATATAAATAAGACGTTTTTTTTTATATTGATATCCATTACATTTATTAAATTGTATCAGATTTGAATAGTTTCTTTTATTGGAGTTCATTAATAACATCTCATTATATCTATGGAGTTATAATCCATTGACACAGTCGATAACCTTGAAAGAACAAAAGTGACACGTAAAATTATCTAAGAATATTGGAAATTTATAGATTACTTACCCAATTCATATGTAGAAGATAGTGCTTGGATTTATTAATCATATTTCAATAAACGGACCATATTACATGATCTTGAGAGATACTAACCATTATTTAATTAAAAATAGTTTCTTAAAATTCAACATCAATGAATATCGAATAATAGAATGTTATACCAACCGTAAATAAGAAATTACTAGAGTTACTGTATGACTGGTGGTATAAACTACAGGGAAATATTTGAAGTTGATTTAAAAGAAAAGTCTCATGTTCTTAGTTATTAAAAGTAAAATTTATTAACATTTATAATTTAAATTTGGAGTTAGCCGGAAGACTTATTTTAAAAGGGATATTAATACAATCATTAGCGGTTGTATTTTATTAATTTTTGGCGCATAGCAACGTAGGGCGATATTAGAGATAGCACATCTATCACCAATATTATATTTATTAATATTTAAAAACGAAGGGTAATTATTTAAAAATTGTAAAAGGTATTTGTTTTTTTTTAAAAAAAAAAAAGTATAAAGGTATTATTTTCTTTAGGTGATTGACAAAATTTAACATAATTGTTGGGATAGTAGAGGGTAATCATACAAATAATAATAACTATACAGTGTGATTTCTTTATTTTGGTACAGTTTTATACATTTATGTGGCTTACATTATTAAAGAATGGTTAATAATAAATAAGTGATATAATACAACATATTATAGAAAGTGTGTAAGTTTTTATTTAAATACAGAGTGTTATTAGGGGTATTATTAAGCGACTTTGATCATGATGCAGACAAGTAGTAGGAAAGGGGATAAAGGAGATGAGGAAGGTTCAGAGAGTGGAGATGAAACTTATCAGAGTGAACAAAATCCGGTGATGGATTTGTTGTTAAAAATGAGAGAAGATATGAAGAATTCACAAGAGGAAATAAGAATAATGAAGAAAGATTTAGAAGAAAATAGTAAGACTTCACAAGAAAAACAGGATATGAATATGAAGAATTTACAAGAAAAACAGGATTTGAATATGAAAAATTTAAGAGATGATATGAAGAAAGATTTAGAGGAAAATAGTAAGACTTCACAAGAAAAACAGGATGCTAATATAAAAAATTTAGAGAAAGTTATTAAGAAAAATATGGAGGATTTAGAGGAAAGGAATGTAGAGAAAATGAATCAGTTAAAAAATGAGTTTAAAGAAATGGAAAGTAGATTAGTTTCAGATATATTCAAACGAACAGAAGAACAAATGGTACTAGTTAAAGCCGACATAAATAAAGAAGTTACTAAGATAGTAAACACAAAAGTAGATATTGTATATGAGGTGTTGAAAACAGATAAGAACAAATGTGAAAATGCAGGAAAAGTGTTACAAAAGGCGATAACCAGGAATGAAGAGGTTTGTAAGAAAAGGAAGGAAGAGTTATTAGTTAATTGTGAAAAGGAATTAGAAAAGAAATTGGGAATTTATGAAAATACATTTATTACTGAAGTTGCAAATTTAAATCAACATAAGACAGAAGAGGTTAAAATGTTACAAGAGAATTTACAGCAACAGGAAGTTAAAAGTAAATTATTAGAAGATGAAATTAAAAAGATGTCGGTTAACATGAAAAACATAGGATCAAGTTCTACGATAGCACATCACTGTTCTAACTACACTAAAGTGGAGAACATTGCTCAATTTGGGGCAGATAAAACAGGAATACATCCTATGGCGTATTTAAGGAATATTATGAAGTATTTAGAAGATATTCCTCTTTAAAACATCAAATGGAGGTAATAAGATCTACGTCGAATAATAGTGCGTTGGAATGGTTTCAGAGAATAGAGGATAACTGTCAAGATATAAATCAATTTGAAATTATGTTCAAGAAAAATTTCTGGAATGAGTCTCATCAGAATAAAGCGAAAATAAGACTATTAACAGCTAAATATAGACATGGTAATTTGACAAGAGAGGCTTATGCTTCTAGGATATATAATCAGTGCAAGTATGTTAGCGATCTTAATGAATACATGATTGCTAGTCAATTGTTAAATCACTTTATTTTTACTGATACACAAGCTATAATTTGCCAGAAGGTGAATGATATGGATTCTTTAATTGAAATATTACGTAGACTAGATGATTTTAATGATGTTAATGCGAATAGTTATTCTTCTTTACCTAGAAACAATTTCAATAATGGTAATCAACGCATAAATAATAATGGTAGGTCAAATTATTTTAATAATACTGATTTTAAAAATGGTAATCAACGAGATCAGAATAATTATAATGGAAATTATAGAAACCAAAATTATAATAGATCATCACCAAACACCTATAATCAGAATACCCAATTACGAGGAGGTTACAATAATTTTAGCTACAGGAATGGTAATAATTATCAATCAGATCCGAGGAATAATAATAATGATAAAAGATATACACCATTTCCTGGAAACGATTACAATACACAAAATAGACTAAATTATGGAAATAAATTTAAGGAAGGAGAAAATAGACCTAAACCAATACATAATATTAGGTGGGTAGATAATGATAGAGATAATGCCAGAAATGAAAATGATGAGTTAAAAAAACGCCGATTTTGAAGGAGGATGCCTATCTAATTTCAAAACCGAGCACGTCACAATTGTAAAAGAAGATATAATTAATCAACCCAATTTTATTACTTTACAAACAATTAAATTTTATCAAAGACCTGAGAGTATATTTAAAAATAATGAAGAAGTATCTATAGTACAAGATTTTGGTTTGCCATTTATTAAGATAGAAATTGAGAATATTGTTTTTACATGTTTAATAGATAGTGGTTCAGAGATTACATTAATACAAGAGAGTTGCTACCCTCTTGTAATTAAATTAAAATGGCCGAGGCCTTAACCAAATCGGTACCCAGAAATTCCAAGAAGGTAGTGAATTAAGCACCACCACGGTAATTAACCTTCTATTATACTTTAGGAGGACGCTTGTCTATTTACCTAATCACCAACTTATAACACTCAGTCTTACCTCTTACTTCCCCAAGGGTCGATGTAAAATATGAGAGTCAGCACTGCCTCCAGCTACAGTCAGAGAAGGGCGAGTTCGAACACCGTACTAAGTCGAAGGTTGAGATGTCAGGGCGCCTATCCGTAAAAATATGCTGAGCCCAACAGATATTCAGACCCCGGACCAGATCCAATATAAAACTCCCCAGGTGATAAGAAAATAAGACCAACACACGTTCATTCAACTTAACAATCAGTTTATTGAAAATTCAATTCAATATCAACAGCGTATTTCCATTACCGTACAAACCGGCTATATACTCTTATTTCTGATTCCCAAGAGATATTTAGAACGAAAGAATTAAAAAAAACAATGAAAAGTAAATCTCAAGCGCAACTCGGTTGCAAATATTAAATTCCTGAAGGGTTAATTAACATTAAATGGCCACCAGGGTGATCCACAGTTCAAAATTTATCAATGACGAACAATAACATTATTTTAAAAATTCAAAAATGGTGAACGCAAGAAACAGTCTTAAAATTAAAATTAATTGACCAACAGTACTCTTACAAGCACACAGTCGTAAGGCAACTTGCCAGGAGTCCCTCCAAAGTCGAACAGTTTGATCGTGATTTGCAACACGTCAAAACTAAAATAAACACTCTGTATATTAGAGGCAACCGACAATCTATTCGACATCAGAGTGCAGACTCTAGGTTATAAAATATCTAATTCTATTAAACCAAATAGCGCTAGTTAACTATGCTTTACATAAGAAAAAGTGATTAATTAAATTCCATAATTCCTTACGAGATTATACCAAAATAAATTACAAACATAGACTAAAATGCATTAATTAACATCCAAGAATTTACACAAGACCGATGTGAGGCTACACTGCCCTACACACCACAAAATTTAGCTCAATTTCTAAATTCAAAATTAAAATGGCTACGTAACGTCTCCAAAAATGTCAAAGTAACCTCCAAAATGGGGTCACTAATGTTAATAAAACTACATTAAATTAATTAATTCAAAACATTAAGGCTCACAGGCCACAAGAAGTTAAATTAGGAAATACGATTACTTATTTAATTAATTAGGCCGGAAAATTGAAATTCACTGTTCAAATTACACGATATTGACACAAATTAGCTAAACTGTTTAGTCAATGAAACTCTACCCTCTGGATAATGTCAGAGAAAATTTACACAGTCACAATACCTTAAAGAAGTCACATCCACAGCTACCAAACATGATACCTTCTACGGATCCACACGTTACAAGAAATCTGCTCTCTTATCTTCGGCTAACGACATCTCAGAAAATTAGCGTATGAAGGCTACAGTATCCCATGATCTGTACCTTAATTATGTCTTCACCGCAAGATCCAGCAATCAATTTCTTGGCACCGTAAGATTACAAGCACGTGGTTCTCACGTCTTAACCCCCAAAATCAAAAATGCTCAAATGGGGTTTATGTCAGGCCCAACACCAGCAGCTAAATTTAAATATAGAAACACACAAATTAAGATCGATTAGACACGTGGAAACTATACTTACAGCAGCTTAAACAATTCCCAAGCCCAGAAGAAAATATACTCGTAAGAATGAAGTACAACGCCAAAATTTCACCAATAATACCTGAGAAGCCCCATAAAATCCGCTTTCGTAAGCGATTATCGACGATAAAAACTCAATTCTTCATCATTCTCAAGTAAAGCTGAGGGAAATGATTCTGCTCTGTCGTGTCCAACCTTCCTCAACGACCGTTAAAAATCAAAGGAGAAAGAGCCTAACATGTCAAGCCTGATCATGAAACGCACAACGACAATTGTGCTAAAAGAGCGAACGATCCAACTAATACTTTAAACGTACGACAAAAATACAGGTTCAAATAACCATAGGAAAATGGACAATAATTATTAATAATTTGTTGCATAACTCAGGGCCGAAAGAAGTTAAAAAAAAACGAAATTAACAATAACTAAGGAAACAATTTAATTAAATGAAATAACATACGCCATCTACCCGACAATGCCTGCATACGTTACACCCACCTAGGCAAGACAAAACGCGTGTAACAGGAATCTTAAGCACTTCTACACCAGATGGCCGTAGTAGTAGGAAGACGACATAAATTTAATCAAAAACGAATTACGTATTCCGACAATTAAAATAAAACATTAAAGGATAAAATACAACCAAAAAAAAAAAAAACGTAACAATTCCTCCCTTACCACAAAAGGTTATTTACTTGTAAATTACCGTTAAGCCAAGAGTTATGAAACCAGGAACTGGACTGTGCGTAACACAACATATAACATACGATACAAGGAACCAAGTTAAAATCGACAACAACTAGGCAAAAAGGAAGACGAATGTGCGCGACCATGTCCGACAGCAAACGCAGCATCACCAAACGCTTGACCAAAACCACCACGCGGTCCTTCGGCATTCAGCCGGTACGGGGAATTAACGAGGGATAAATAAAAAAACATGGGTGTCGAGATTCTGCACAGGCGCGCCCCGAGACCTGACCAACCGACAGCCCAGTACCACTGATAGCATCAAAAAGGAAATGGAGTAGACGGGTTAAGTTACGGTGTGCCCGGCCGGCGGTGATCCTTACGACGGTCGAAGGCACAGGAATTAGGAAGAGATACTACCAATAGACCAAGATGCGGGAAAGGCAACCCCCGGAACGACACTCTGCAGACACGCGACGGTAAAAGAGAACTTTGGGTGAGGCCCTCGGTATCTCAAAACAAACAAAAATAAAAGGTGAACTAAAAATGGGTTTATTACTACAGATACGGGATACAAAGCGGAATAAGGAGAGGTATTTAAAGATAGGGTACGGCACAGAATGGTGAGACTACTAAAAGACACGGACGGCACGTCCACGCGACAAACGTACATTCCGGAAACACAACAATTGAAGATCGCCAAACAAAATAGACATAGCAACAGAAGTTTAAAGTCTGGACCGGCGTTGTCCCGACTGAAACGCTGAAGGCGAGCGATAAAGCCATAAGGCGAAAGTCAATATCAAATCCTGGAGGTAACATTTTGACAATAACAAAAGCAACTAGGTCGCCAGGACACGACCCTTGGAAGGCTGAGAACTATCAAATAAAGACCGTTCTTCTTTATACCTTCGCAAATAAACGTCTAATCAGGAAGAGAATGTCAGTACGACATATACAACACGATAGAATAACTATCAAATGCAAATTCTAGACCATACGATACGTAACATAATCCCAAAATGGTAAAGGTTCTAGAACTGCTATACGGTACGAAAGTAATAAAATCGTTAATACTTAATCGTAAACAATACGAAGTCATATTCGGTACGGAACGTCAAAATCAGTACGGTAGAGTCGAAATCGGAACAAAAGTCAAAATCGGTGCGAAATACATAACTATCAAAGTTATACGGAAGTCGAAAATAACTTAACTAACGTAAGTTATACGGTACTCAAAGGTAACGTACAGAGTTACGCGAAATTAATCCACCCAAATCAATCGTCGCTGTGTGGGCTATCGACAAAACATAGGGAGAACATCCCAGATCAGAACACGTAAGGAAATACGTCGAACCCACGACAACTAAAATTGAAGATGTTAAAAGAAACGGGGGAAACAGAAAATTTTTGGGACGCCTTTTACGCCCAGGCATTAAACCCACAGGTATATTCGTTAGGCCTACCTGCAAACCGAAAGACTTGCAAAGTTTAATCGTCGTTAGGTTGTGCTTTAAGGTGTTCAACACTCCATGTACCCGGAAGTACATCACCATCACAATTCTTAAGTTCATAAGAGTTATTAGATATACGGCGATGAATCATGAAAGGACCAATATACTTATCTGCTAACTTCGCAGAATAAAATTTCGCAGCGTCGGACAAAACAAAGTTCTTACGCCAAACCAACTGATTAGGCAGGAAGGAGACAGGACGATGTCTAAGATCGTAACGAACTTTAGACTTCTCATATGCCTTCTGTAGACGGTTCTTAATGTCACTATAGAGTCTCGAAAAATTAGAAGATCGACACATAAAATCTTCCGGATTTCTTTGACACGTTTCGACGGCATTTCCGTCATCCACAGGAGTATGGAAGTTACGTTCACCAGTAAGATACATTTCTCTGCCAAAGTTTACGAAATAAGGAGTATGACCAAGAACCTCATGTTTTGCCGTGCGAATAGCACAAGATATTTTCGGAAGGAATAGGTCCCAGTCACGATGATTATCGGACACATACGATACCAACATAGTCTTAATAACACGATTAATGCGTTCAACGGGATTTGCTTGAGGGTGGTAGTAGGACGTATACGAAGGACTAACCTTGTACCTCTCTAAAAATTGACGATATTCCCTCGAACGAAACTGAACACCATTATCGCTAATAACCTTACGAGGAGTTCCAAAAAGTAAAAATACATGATTTTCTAAAAATTCTACGATCTTATTAGTCGAGGCTTTCCGCAAAGCACACGTTAAAACAAACTTACTGAAACAGTCAGATACGACAAGAATATAACTAAAACCACGTTTGGTTCTCGGTAACGGACCTACAATATCCACACTCAATACGTCCCAAGGTCTGTCACTGAGAGAGTGACCTCCCATACGACCAGCAGGTTTACGTTGTTCAGGTTTAGTTTTGATGCAAGTAGGACAACGACGTACATAACGGATTATATCATGAACCATTCCAGGCCAGAAATATTTTTGGTAAAGACGATGAAGAGTTTTGAAGATACCTAGATGACCCGAAGTTGGTACATCATGGCAGGACGAAATGATCTCAGAACGACGTTCTTTAGGAACTACTATTTTCCAATCCTCATCCTCATTGTCAAAATATTTGTTAGAAGGACGTACAAATTTACAAAGTTGGCCATTAGCTATCTGGAATGTAGGATATTTCTCCGGATTCGTTTTGACTGCTCTAAGTAGTCTGTGATACCACTTATCCGTTGATAGGACGGAAATCGAAATAGAATCGGCGACAGGAACCGATCGAGAGAGAGCATCAGGTACAACATGATCCTTACCTTTACGATGAATTATGTCGAAATCATATTGCTGCAGTCGTACAGCCCATCGCGCGAGTCGACCACTAGGAGATTGTAACTTACTTAACCAACATAAGGAATAATGGTCCGTAATGACGCGGAAGTGCGAACCCTCTATGTATGGACGCAACTTTTCAATCGACCACAAAACTGCTAAGCACTCTTTCTCGGTAGTCGAAAAGTTCCTTTCCGTCCCAGTAAGCGAACGACTAAGATAGCAAATTACTTTTTCCTCGTTATCGATACTTTGAGTTAAAACAGCACCCAACCCAAAATTAGAGGCGTCAGTTTGTATCGTGAACTCTTTGCTAAAGTCAGGACAAGACAAAATAGGAGCTGAGATTAAATGTTGACGGATTTTTGACCATGCCTCGTCACAGGACTGATCCCAACGGAAAGGTTGATTTTTACGTAACAAATTTGTTAAAGGACCAACGAGAGAAGAAAAATTTGGTATGAACCGACGATACCAAGACGCCATACCAACAATACGTCTAACACCAGATACTGAAGTTGGTGTCGGAATTTCAAGAATGGCTTTAACTTTGTCAGGATCAACCAACAAACCCTGTTTATTAATTACGTAACCCAAATATTTCAGCTCATCACGGCAAAATAAACATTTCTCACGATTTAGAGTGAGACCAGCAGTCTCTATACGGGAAAGAACTTCACTTAAAATTTCCAAGTGTTTTTCGAAAGTGGACGTAACAATGATAATATCGTCCAAATAGACGAAAACATGCGGTTCAAATTCAGGACCTAAAACCTGATCAATGAAGCGCATCCAGACGGCAGGAGAATTTGAGAGACCAAAAGGCAAGCGACGACACTGGAACAATCCCCGATTAGGGACAGTAAAGGCGGTATAAGGTCGAGACGACTCCTCAATAGGGATTTGCCAATAGGCGGATTTAATGTCCAAGGAAGTCAAGAACTTAGCATCACGAAGTTTATCCAAGGTATTCGTTACATAAGGCAAAGGGTAGGCATCACGTTCCGTGACTTTATTGAGCTTCCTATAGTCAATGCAAAATCTATAGGTTTTATCTTTCTTCGGAACCAATAAAATAGGAGAAGACCAAGGACTATTAGACTTTTCAACAACACCCAGTTCTAACATATGATTCAACTCTTTATCGACGATTTTCTGCGTAGCAGGAGAAATAGGGTAATATCTTTGTTTAATAGGCGGACCATTGACAACAATACGATGTTCCACTAAATTAGTACAACCTAATTCTTTAGTCGATTTCGAAAAATGATTGTTAATGAGTTGATCTAATTGTTGTTGCTGAACGTCAGAAAGGACATGTTCAATTCCTATCGTATTAATCGAAACAGGTTCAGACGAAAATACTCATTCACCACGTCGAAGGTCAGGGACAATACCCATAATTTTCCAGAAATCCGCGCCCAAGATCAACGTATGCGGTAAAGAAGGGACAACCAAAATATCTATAACGCTAATTTGATCACGAAGACACATAGGCACTGAGATTTCACCCAAAGATCGACACTTCTGTCCATTCGCTACAGTACATACCGTAATTTTAGACTTCAATGGAATATTCATGGAACGTAAAGTATTCCAACCAGGACCCCCTAAAATAGTGCGTGAGGCGCCAGAGTCAAGAAGACCTAAGAATGACCGATTAAAGATTGACACATTTAAATAAGGACGTTCGTCACCATGAGCGTTCGCGAGAATAAAATCTATCTGATACTTATGTCTACTATTCGTCGAATTGTCAAAACGACGTCCCAACCGACGACTTAGGACGTCCGACGGGCGTTTCCCGAACATGAAGGACAAGACGGAACAGTCACATTTGGTTTACCACAACGGAAGCAATGTTTCTTACGAGGTCGTGAGCATTGACCCGAACGATGACCCACAACTCCACAATTCCAACACTTGAAGGGAAAAGAAGTCTTAGAAGTACCAGCCTCCATAACATTACACTTCACAGGAACCTTAGGTGCCGACACACAAGCAAGGTCTGGCTCAAGTGATTTGCCACGAGTAGGAGGAGGAACATAAGCTTCGACTGAAATTCTGCGAGCTTCAAGTTGTTTACCACATTTTAAGAGTTGGGCGATAGACGTGATTTCAACTAAACCAAACTGTGTCTGATAAAATGGCAAAAGATTTTTCAGCATAATCTTAAGCTGAGTAGCTTCAGGAACATTAGTACATAGACGTGAGAATAGATTTTTCATCATGGAAACGTAAATGCCAATCGACTCAAGAGAACCCTGAGTTCGATGCTTAATCTCGTCAAATAATCGATCATCATAATCGGGAGCCAAAAATTCAGTCCTCAAACCATCCAATACATCAGACCAATTAAAGAAAGAATCTTTATTAGCACGATACCAAATCAAGGCATCTCCCGTAAAAATATCTATAGCGGAATTGAATAAAATTTCGTCAGTTGAATGACGCGCGATCTTAAGTTCGTTCACACGTTCAATGAAAGCATTCACAGACATTTCGCGAGGGTTTCCCGAAAATTTCAGCCCCCACGTCGCGACAGGAACAGGTCTCAAAGGCGAAACCGGATTGACCATAATAGGTTCGGATTCCCCATCACTGGATGACTCTTCGGACTCGAAATTCACTAACGGTCCTCCGGTAGTTAAATCTAAAATTGTGCTCTGTCCAAGCATAGTGCTTTTGCGAGCCGCTCTAGCCTTAATGGTTAATCGCACCCCCAGAGTACAAATTTGAGACACAAGTTGTGCACGTTGTTCAATTTCTGTATCCGTTGTTGGTTTACTACGTTGCGCACGACCGAAAGCACAAGCCAAAGAAGTTGACAACTTCTTGTACGCCGATGAAGTCCGCGTATCCGAAAAAGTAGCCAAGGTCGTCGTAATAACATCAATTTTTGTCTTAAGGGCCTCAGCGTCTTGAGTGAACGTAAACGGATACACAGGTACTAAAGTTTCAGGATCCTTACAAAAACGTTGCATAACTCTTAAGTAACGACGCAACTCTTCGACCGTACCCCCACTCGTTGAACCGTATCTCGCTAACTCGTACTCTAACTCATCTTTATTCAGTCTGTTAATTTCTATCTTAAGATCCATTATGACGTAATCGAAATTCAAAATTCTACAATGAATACCCGGCAAGTGAACACTCCGCTATAGATTCCTTCCCACAATTTAAATACAATGTGGCAACGTTATTGAATTTAATTTAAGACGTCAAAGATTCAATCTTAGACTGACTGACACAAATCAAAATACTTCCACTTCTACACGTGAACACTATGCATATAACTAATATACCAGTGTCTACAGTACTCCCATTAACCAAATTACTTGCAACACCCGAAATAACTATACTGAGGGAAAATCAAAAATCAGTATAAGATAATCAAAAAGTCTTGGAGAACAATACGATACTATACAATATACGGAATTGAATTGCTTACGGAAAAGAAATTATTCCCCAAGAAATATCAAAAGGCCGAAAATTTTCCCTAAGTCCAATCGGTACTATTAAAACATCACACATACATCATCACACATACAACGTAAGACGTAACTGTGATATAAGCTGGGATATACTTTACTTTTACTCGAAACAAAACAACAAAAAAAAATATGACAAGGTCTCCAAAGCTAAAATCAACTACTCCCTGAAAATGATTCAAACGTTTCTGAAAATTCCCCAAAATCTAAAATTCTTGATTGTTTTTTTTTTTATAAAACGAAATTCCTTTTCTATGGCCCCACACGTTGGGCGCTAAAAATCCTTGCTACCCTCTTGTAATTAAATTAAAATGGCCGAGGCCTTAACCAAATCGGTACCCAGAAATTCCAAGAAGGTAGTGAATTAAGCACCACCACGGTAATTAACCTTCTATTATACTTTAGGAGGACGCTTGTCTATTTACCTAATCACCAACTTATAACACTCAGTCTTACCTCTTACTTCCCCAAGGGTCGATGTAAAATATGAGAGTCAGCACTGCCTCCAGCTACAGTCAGAGAAGGGCGAGTTCGAACACCGTACTAAGTCGAAGGTTGAGATGTCAGGGCGCCTATCCGTAAAAATATGCTGAGCCCAACAGATATTCAGACCCCGGACCAGATCCAATATAAAACTCCCCAGGTGATAAGAAAATAAGACCAACACACGTTCATTCAACTTAACAATCAGTTTATTGAAAATTCAATTCAATATCAACAGCGTATTTCCATTACCGTACAAACCGGCTATATACTCTTATTTCTGATTCCCAAGAGATATTTAGAACGAAAGAATTAAAAAAAACAATGAAAAGTAAATCTCAAGCGCAACTCGGTTGCAAATATTAAATTCCTGAAGGGTTAATTAACATTAAATGGCCACCAGGGTGATCCACAGTTCAAAATTTATCAATGACGAACAATAACCTTATTTTAAAAATTCAAAAATGGTGAACGCAAGAAACAGTCTTAAAATTAAAATTAATTGACCAACAGTACTCTTACAAGCACACAGTCGTAAGGCAACTTGCCAGGAGTCCCTCCAAAGTCGAACAGTTTGATCGTGATTTGCAACACGTCAAAACTAAAATAAACACTCTGTATATTAGAGGCAACCGACAATCTATTCGACATCAGAGTGCAGACTCTAGGTTATAAAATATCTAATTCTATTAAACCAAATAGCGCTAGTTAACTATGCTTTACATAAGAAAAAGTGATTAATTAAATTCCATAATTCCTTACGAGATTATACCAAAATAAATTACAAACATAGACTAAAGTGCATTAATTAACATCCAAGAATTTACACAAGACCGATGTGAGGCTACACTGCCCTACACACCACAAAATTTAGCTCAATTTCTAAATTCAAAATTAAAATGGCTACGTAACGTCTCCAAAAATGTCAAAGTAACCTCCAAAATGGGGTCACTAATGTTAATAAAACTACATTAAATTAATTAATTCAAAACATTAAGGCTCACAGGCCACAAGAAGTTAAATTAGGAAATACGATTACTTATTTAATTAATTAGGCCGGAAAATTGAAATTCACTGTTCAAATTACACGATATTGACACAAATTAGCTAAACTGTTTAGTCAATGAAACTCTACCCTCTGGATAATGTCAGAGAAAATTTACACAGTCACAATACCTTAAAGAAGTCACATCCACAGCTACCAAACATGATACCTTCTACGGATCCACACGTTACAAGAAATCTGCTCTCTTATCTTCGGCTAACGACATCTCAGAAAATTAGCGTATGAAGGCTACAGTATCCCATGATCTGTACCTTAATTATGTCTTCACCGCAAGATCCAGCAATCAATTTCTTGGCACCGTAAGATTACAAGCACGTGGTTCTCACGTCTTAACCCCCAAAATCAAAAATGCTCAAATGGGGTTTATGTCAGGCCCAACACCAGCAGCTAAATTTAAATATAGAAACACACAAATTAAGATCGATTAGACACGTGGAAACTATACTTACAGCAGCTTAAACAATTCCCAAGCCCAGAAGAAAATATCCTCGTAAGAATGAAGTACAACGCCAAAATTTCACCAATAATACCTGAGAAGCCCCATAAAATCCGCTTTCGTAAGCGATTATCGACGATAAAAACTCAATTCTTCATCATTCTCAAGTAAAGCTGAGGGAAATGATTCTGCTCTGTCGTGTCCAACCTTCCTCAACGACCGTTAAAAATCAAAGGAGAAAGAGCCTAACATGTCAAGCCTGATCATGAAACGCACAACGACAATTGTGCTAAAAGAGCGAACGATCCAACTAATACTTTAAACGTACGACAAAAATACAGGTTCAAATAACCATAGGAAAATGGACAATAATTATTAATAATTTGTTGCATAACTCAGGGCCGAAAGAAGTTAAAAAAAACGAAATTAACAATAACTAAGGAAACAATTTAATTAAATGAAATAACATACGCCATCTACCCGACAATGCCTGCATACGTTACACCCACCTAGGCAAGACAAAATGCGTGTAACAGGAATCTTAAGCACTTCTACACCAGATGGCCGTAGTAGTAGGAAGACGACATAAATTTAATCAAAAACGAATTACGTATTCCGACAATTAAAATAAAACATTAAAGGATAAAATACAACCAAAAAAAAAAAAACGTAACAGAGTAAAGTTAAACAAGTCAAAGGGTATTTAAATAGTGTGGTTAAGATAAAAGGAACTGATATTATAACAGCGAATAGAAAGAAGATGGGAACAATAAAACAATGCTTTTATACAGAAGTGATTATAAGTAAAGAAAGTTATTTTATGCAATTTTATGTCCTGGAAAATTTATTTTATGATTGTATAATTGGTATAGATAATATTAGAAAGTTAGGAATGGTTATGAATTTTGAAGAAGGTAATATTTATATAAAAGAGAATATATGCAAAATAGTAAAAGAATTAAGTGAAGAAGAGAAAAATGTGTATAATGATTATAAGAAGAATATATTAAGTATAGAAATGAATAATTTAATAATTGAAAATGATAATGTACATGATAATATTTATAATGAAGAATGGAATGAGAATTATGATGAAGAGATGGAAGAGGAATGTATAAATGATACGATAAATAATTATGAAGATATTGAAAGAAAAATTAAATTACAGGACATAAAGGATAACGTTATGGAGCATAAGTTAATAGAGATTTTATATAGGAATATATCGTTAATTAATGAAGAAATTGTTTTCGCAAGAAATTATGAACATAAACTAGTGGTTACTGATGATTCACCATTGACTTGTAAAAATTATCCTATACCGTACTACTATCAAGAACAAGTAAATAAGGAGTTGAAACGTTTAGAAGATTCTTGTATTATAGAAAGGTCTAATAGTTATTTTATTAATCCTATAGTTATAGTGAAGAAGAAAGACTCATCTTTACGAATCTGCCTTGACGCTCGCTCATTAAACCTAAGATTACGTTCTGAGCACGAAACACCTCAAAACATAGATGTATTATTGACAAAATGTGGTAATAAAAGTGTTTATAGTAAGTTGGATCTTAAAAATGCATTTTGGCTAATTAATTTAGATGAAGAATCTAGGAAATATTGTGGATTCAGTGTGAATGGTTGTGTATTTTCGTTCCGCGTGGCTCCGTTAGTAGAGGGTCTCAGCCGATTCTGGTACCTCCTCATTGACCTTGATCATGCACAGGGCATAGATCAAGGTCAATGAGGAGGTACCAGAATCGGCTGAGACAGTCAAGGTCAGGTCAAGTCAAGGTCAAGTCAAGGTCAAGTCAAGGTCAAGTCACGGTCAAGTCAAGGTCAAGTCAAGGTCAAGTCAAGGTCAAGTCAAGGTCAAGTCAAGGTCGTTAATTTTGAATATATATGTGTATGATTTGGAGTAGTTTCATTTTAAATATGAATGAAAATGAAGAACTTACAAGTGAAGTATTGCTGGAAGTGCAAGAGAGATTTAATAGTTTTAAAAATGTTGGGGAGATATTTTTAAATAGTGAGGAAGTAAGTCAAGATGAATTTGGGTGGGCTATAATAAGTGATAATATAGCGCAGCAGTTTTATGAGACGTATAAATATAATTTAATGTATTTATGTGATGTATATGAGTATTATAAGTATGATGGGAAAAGGAGAAGCAGTACATTATTGAATTATTTACATTGGTTTTGTGAATAAATGTCACGGTCAAGGTGAACCCAGATCAAGGTCATGTCAAGGTTAATGAGGAGGTAAGCAAGGTTAAGGTCAAATCAAGGTTGTGACAGTGTTAGAGGTTTTCAAGGGACTAGTAGTAGGTAGTGGTAGTGGTAGACAGTATATAAAGAAAGACCTGTGTAAAATAAATATTAGTGTAATTCAGCATGTCGAAGCGTTGCTTAACTGGGGAAGTAAAATATTGTGATTGTTCACAGATAGTGGAGGAGGGTGAATTGATAGTGGATGAAATGGTAGATAATAGTATTGATGTAAATAAACTGTTTGAGGAAGAGGAGAATAATGCAATAGATCTGACAGTGACCAATTTTTTTTCTGAAATGGATGAGTCAAATAATTTTTGGAATAAAGTGAGTGCAACTGCAGATAAATTAGTGCGACAAGTAACAACAAGTGAATTTGTTCGGGAACCAATATGGGATGTTCCATTAGTGGGAGAAAAAATTTATTTTTTAAATAAAAGTCATTCTAAGTGGATATGTGTTGGCTTAGCACCAAATCACGATTTTGAACCAATGGTGAAAATTGTGGGTATTAAAAAACAATGTGTGTTTTTTAATAAAGGAGAATGGGAATGGTTTGTAACTGAGAGTTTAAAGTTGAAGAAATATTACCAGTATTGTAATGGTCTGATTCCTGTTATTAATGGTATGAATATGTGGCTATCACATGAAAGTTTTGATGGTGTGAGTAGAGTAATGAAAATAGATAAAGAGGGAGAACATGCATATTTAGCTTACGAAAGTTTAGCGGAATTGTGGCGATTGACGAAACTAGTGGCGATGCGTTTAGTGTTTTTACAAGATTTGAAATATGATGTATTTTATAAGCGATTTTTGGATTCTGTAGTTGTAAGTGAAGGAGAAGTAGATAATGCTATAAACAAAATGTGTAATGGAGTAGTATCTGAATGTGTTTGTATAACAATAGAGTTAGCTATGTATTGGTTACCCAAAATTTTAAATGATCTAGATTTTTTGAGAAAAAATCGATTGTAATTGTGAATAATGCATATAATAAAAAAAGATTTAAAAAAATGTAATGTGTTTTATTATTGTCACAAGATGATTGATTGTATTAGTAAGTTTCATTAAATTTGAGTGTAGGGTATAAATATATAAGTATTGTGGTTAGTAGTGTTTTGTTACATTTCGAGAGTTGATATTTGCGCAACATACACTTATCAGTTATTGTTTAATAAGATGGAAAGGTCAGTGAAGTATGATGGTAGTTTGAATCGGACAGTGAAAAGGAAAGGTGGTGGATTATTAAATACTTTAATAAATAAACTTCCAGTTGAGTTACATATACCTAGTTATAGGTTCTGTGGCCCGGGGACTAAATTGGTAAAACGGTTAGAAAGAGGTGATAAAGGAGTGAATAATTTAGACGAGGCTTGCAAAGAACACGATATATCTTATTCAAAGTCGAATAATTTGTTCGAACGGCACGTAGCTGATAAGAAATTGTATCAAAAGGCTGTAGAACGAGTGAAGAGTAAAGACGCGCGTGTGGGAGAAAAATTAGCTGCTTCTGTAGTTGCAGTTGCTATGAAAGGGAAAACAACATTAGGTATGGGTGTGAGGGGGCAATATCGAAAAGGAGTGAGAGCGGGAGGTAGCAAGAATAATACAAGAAGAAAGAATAGAAGAAGAAGAAGTAGTGGTAGAAATCGATCGTGTGGTGCTCTTTCATTTTTACGTGCAATGAAGAAAGCGTCGAATGCAATAAGACATGTAGGTAAGAGGAAAGGCATTTTAGAGAATGTGAAAATTGCATATCAGAGTTTGATGAAACCAAGACGACGGATATTGTTTCCACGGTCAAGAGTAATAGCAATACCAAAGAAAGGGGGATTTTTACCGTTAATTCCATTGTTTGCAGCTTTGGGTGCTTTAGGATCACTAGGAGGGGGTGCTGCAGCGATAGCAAAAGCTGTAACATCGGCAAAAACTGAAAGAGATCAATTAGAGGAAGCAAAGCGACATAATATGGCAATGGAATCAAGAAGTGGTAGTGGTTTATATGTGAAACCATATAATGTAGGATGTGTTGTATCTATTGGGAGTGGATTGTATATAAAACCATATAAATCTGGTTGTGGTGTGTATTTACCAAATGGAGCTGTTTCAAAAAACGGTTAAGTGAATTACCTCGAAGGCCTTTAACAGAAATTGATTTACGGAAGTTTGTGAAGAGGTGGAAAATTGGAAAATTTCGGGGTATATTTAGTAGAGACGTTTTACCGAGGAAAATATATGTGAAGGAGAAAGGAATAGTGAATTTGGATGATAATGTTGGAGGTGGTACTCATTGGGTAGCATATAATAAAAATAATGATGTAATAAGATATTTCGATAGCTATGGTGATTTAAGACCGCCGATTGAGGTTGAAGAGTATTTATTATCGAATGGTGGAGGGGTTATTCAATATAACTATCAGAGATATAAAGATGTGAACACTGTGAATTGCGGTCATTTATGTTTGATGTTTTTAAAAGGATTGATTAAATAAGATATGGATAATTTAACTTTTGTGTTAACTGGAAAGGGGTCAGAGGTTGGATGTATATTGAATCCGCCTTTATATTTAAATGGTGATTATGAAATGTGTATGGTGAGTTTACAAACTTATAATTCTATTCCAAATGTTACGTCTGCTAATAATGTATTTCGATATTATTCTATGTCACCTAATAAACAAAGTGCTTGGAAAGATATAAATGTTCCAGAGGGAACTTATGATATACATGATTTAGAGAAGTATATTGATGAAAAATTGAAAGTTGACGAGGATGAGCAACAGTATTTTATTTTGTCTGGTAATAGTAATACTATGAAGGTGTTTATGAAGGCATCAGTAGATGTTGATTTTGGAATAGAAAATTCGATTGGTTCTATGTTTGGTTTTCACAAGAAAATAATAGGAGGTAATATACCGGTTTATAGTGATGAAATAGTTGATATAAATAAAGTCAGTGCTATTGACATAATGTGTAATATAGTGGATGGTTCATATATTAATGGAGAATTATCACATGTTTTATATCATTTTTATCCGAATGTTCCACCAGGGTTTAAGATAATAGAAGTTCCCGAAGAGAAAATTTATATGCCGGTAAATACTAACATGTTAACTGACATTATTATTCGAGCAGTCGATCAGACAGGACGGTTAATTAATTTGAGAGGTGAAGAGTTGACAATATACTTACGAATTCGAAGAAGAAAGGAGTGAGCTTAGTTTCGCAAATAAAAAAATTGTTGTAAAAATATGCGGAGTAATAGTGTAAATAAGTTGTGGAAGGGAACGAAGACGAGAAAATGTACACGGAGATTATCGAATAAGTTGTGGAGAGTGATTGGTGGAGGGATGATACGGAATTTTTTAACTAGAGAAAATAGAAAGTTTTTGAAGAGTTTGGGTTATCGAGTGTTGGTGTAAGATAGAAGTATTGATTTATAATAAGTATTTGAGGTTAATAAGAAGTGGTGAGAAGAGGATTATAGTTTAGTCTAAGAAGAAAATTGTTTAGGTAAAGTTGATTGTGCTTTTAGTTACGATTTTCAAGCATGGAAATGTTGAATGTTTTAAGTAAGGTTCGAGTAGATAATTCTATTACTGAGATGGAATTTCATAATCACGTACCGTTTGGTTCACCGAAGTATGGAAATAATGATGAAATTAGGATTGTAGTTCCAGAAATAGATAAATATACTTTACCGTCGGAGTCAGAGTTGCTTATTGAAGGAAGGTTGCGATTAGCTAATGATGCTACAAGTGCTACAGCATACTTAGTTCATAATGCGGCAGCATTTATGTTTAGTAACATTAGATATATAATTAGTGGAGTAGAGGTTGATGAAGTTAGGAATGTGGGTATTACATCAACTATGAAGGGATATTTTTCTTATAGTCCAAGTTATATAAACAAATTAGAGAATTGTGGATGGGAATTTTCAACAGGAAAGGCGCCAGTTTTAGATAATAATGGTAATTTTAGTATTTGTATTCCCTTGAAGATGCTGATGGGCTTTGCAGAAGATTTTAAGCAAGTGGTTATGAATGTGTCGCAAGAATTGGTATTGAAGAGGTGTGCTGATGATAGTGATGTGATATATAATTCTGTCACAACTGAGGAAATGAAGTTAACAATTGATTGTGTAGTGTGGCGAGTACCACATATTAAAGTTGGTATGAGTCAGGATTTAGCATTAACGAAATTAACGACGAAGAATACTTTGATGGAAATGTTTTTTAGAGGGTGGGAAATTCACGAGAATCCAGGAATTCCAGAAACAACTAAACACAGTTGGGCTATTAAAACTGCTCCACAATTAGAGACACCGAGGTATATTATTTTGGGTTTTCAGACAGGGAAGAAAGGGAAGTTAAATCAAAATATGAGTAAATTTGATGCAATAAATTTAACTGATGTAACAGTTTATTTAAATGGCAAGAGATATCCATATGAAAATGTTCGAGTTGATTTTGATGATAATAGAGTAGCTATTTTATATAATATGTATGCTAGATTTCAACAGAATTATTATGGACATGATTATAGTGAGCCGATGTTAAAGTTGAATCAGTTTAAGTTGTGTCCATTAGTTGGTATAGATTGTTCACATCAGGAAGATGTTTTACATAGAAGTGGTGTAGAGGTTAGAATTGAATTTACTGCTAAAAATAATGTACCAAAAGATACGGTTTTATATTGTGTGATTTTACATAATAAATTATATCAATATTCACCATTTAATAAGGTAGTACAGCGAAAGTATTAGTTATATAATACTTTGGTTGTAGTATGAGAGGTAGTTCAAGCAGTATTTGGATATGAACAAGATTGAAGAAGAATTGTGTTTAAGTTTAGTTGTTGGATGTAATTCTATGGAAGTAAACGGTTTATTGGATAGACGATGATAAGTTTAGGTGGAAAGAAATTTATAGTTATTGATTTTCAATGGTATCGATTTAATAGTAATGTGATTCCAAAGGAGTTGGCTACTTGTGATGATGAATTTAGGAAGAGTCACTTTCTATTTAAACCGTTTTTTAGTTTTGGTTCATTAGCAAGAGAAGATCAACGAGTTGCAAGATACGTTTTTAGTTATTATCACGGTTTGAAATGGGAAGACGGTTATGTAGCTGTTGGTGAGTTTGATGAGATAATTAAGCGGTTGTGTATTGGTGTGGATTTGGTATTTGTGAAGGGGCGAGAAAAGTTGGATTATTTGAAGTGCATTACAGACAAACGAATAATAGATTTAGTGGATGCTGACAGAATTAAGAGCGGAAAACCTAGTTGTAGTTTTCATGTTGGAAATGATGTTGTTTGTGCTTTGTCTAATGTGGAAGGTTTATATAATTATTTAGTGGATATGAGATTTAATGAGAATAAAATTTATTATATTTAATGATTGGTTGTTATATATATATATATATATATAGTAGTTAGAAATGGGATGTGTTTGGAGTCACATTATTAGTTATGTCGTGCAGAGGGTTGGAGATGTGTTACAACAATATGAAGATGGAGGTTCGATTGTAGAAATAGAAGATGCACAATTAAGGTTTATTCCAAAATCATATTTAATGAGGAGAGTAAGGACTGTTGATTTAGAATTGGTGTGGTTTCGATTACCAATGTTTTATCAAGTAGATGTAGATTTAATAGGATGTAGACCATGTTTGGATCATTATGTAAGGAGTGGAGATACTGTAGAAGGGTGTATTCGCAGAAGAGATTGTTCAATGTGTAAATATGTTTTCTTAAGAAAATAATTTTGTAATATATTGTAATGTGTGATGTTGATGTTTTGAGTAAATAAATATATGATTTAAAATTGTTTGGTATTATATATATTATAGTTAGTTTTAGTATTTGGTATTATATTTTTTGTTGGTTTGGCTGTTCAAATCTGGTCGAAATCGACTGTGCGGTTTCGGAGATATGAGTATTTGAAATTTGTATAATTTACCGTCTCTCATGTATGATTTTCAACCAGTAAAGTCGGTCAAGCAAGAGTTCGGTTCTCGCACCGGATTATTATTAGTTAGATACATACGTAGATATTAAAATAGAACGTGCAGTGAGATGAGTATGTACATTATTAGTGAAGAAATATTTAGATATATAAATTAATTTTCTAGGGTAGTTCGAGGGTATCGACGGATAGGAAGAATATCTGAAGTAGTTATTTCGTTGTAGGTTGATCAAATTGAGATGATAAATAAGAAAATTAGTGAAAAAAATACATTTATATAAATTGAATCTAGAGGGTAGTTGGTTGTTTTGAAGGATTGGGAGGTGATGGGAAATAGTTATCTCGTTGTAAATTGATTATATTAAGATAATAAATAAGAATATTAGTGAAAAAAAAATATACTTATATAAATCGATTCTTGAGGGTAGGAGGGTGATATCGAAGAATAGACAGTGTATAGGTTGTTGTTCGGTTGCAGGTGGATAATGTTGAGTAGAAAATGTAGTTAGTTGGATTATATTAGTAATATTGACACTTTTTGAAAATCGTTCTATGTTAAGTAATGGAGCTAGAGCAAAAAGAGTGCCCCCCCTGCACCCCCCTCCCACCCCCGTCAAGGTTGCTACGGCCCTCCCATTCCCCAAAATGGGGGAAAAAACACCCCTCACCCCCCACCCCCTACCCACCCCCCCACACATACCTTGATAATTTCGTTTTTCAGACTTTGAAGGTCACCCCGAACGTCACCAAACATCAAAAAAAAATTTGGTATTCCCTGTACATCAAAATTCAATGTCAAACACAAATACTTTAAAAAACATAGCTATTAATATATGATTTCAAATCTTTTTTATTATAGTAACATTTATTCTAACTGTGTTAAAGAGAACATTAAGAAAAAACATGCCTAGTTTATGTATGTTACGCCACTGAACACATAATCAGTCATACCGGATATATGACAATATTTAAAAACATAGCTATTAATATATATACTTTCGAATCTTTTTTATTATAGTAATATTTATTCTAACTGTGTTAAAGAGAATATTAAGAAAAAACATGCCTGGAATATGTATGTTACGCCACTGAACACATAATCAATCATATCGGATATATGACAAGTTATTAAAAAAACATAGCTATACGATATAATTTCGAATCTTTTTTTATTACAGTAACAATTATTCTAACTGTGTTAAAGAGAATATTAAGAAAAAAAATATGTATGTTACGCCACTGAATACATAATCAATCATACCGGATATATTACAAGTTATTCAAAAATAAATATAACAAGTAAACGACATTTTAAAGAGACGGTACATATAGAAAAGCAATACAATAAGAACAGATTCAACAAATAAACAATCTAATTCATTTAATTGGTCAAATTCAAAATAATTGATCAAATATGGTGCAGTACTTACACATTTTTACACAATAATATTTACTCACAATAATTAAATATCTAATTATTTTAAAATTTATAAGTAAGTACCAGAGTACAACTTATCTTGCTGCACAATGCACAAGAAATGAAAACTAAAATTTGGCAATGAATGTTGTCCCGGATGTCTATTATGTAATATAAAATTCACCAGACTTATAAAAAATTGCATCTATTAAAAATGCACACAGGTGTTAATAGACGATGAAAACATATTTATCACGTGGACAACCGTACGTTGTCCGCGTGATAAATGCATGGATTACTAGTTTTCATGCAAATTTACAATATCCAAAAAACAAGGTATAGGTCAATTTTTTACGTCAGTGGTTTGGTATATATTCCCCATGGATTTGCTTAACGAATTATAGTTCAACAGAAGCACTAAACATGGTAAGTTCACATCATAATACTAAACTATTCTCGTACATTAATTGTTTCAATATTTATTATAATAAAATAAAAACAGTATATCCTCTTGCATCCTTATTATTTACTCTAGAACATGTTTAACTAATAACCGACAGCATTATGCATTTATTTTATTATATTAAACACTTTACGTTACTGCTTATTGTATTAATGGTCATATATTGAGTGTGTAATTCGTTTTGACACTTTATCACGACAATTAATAATGGAAGTATATTTATTTTGTCATTACTTGTGTACGATTTTCATTGTCTTTATTAACAATATATCACCAATAACTTAGTGTCACAGAACGTACTCTATGTTGATGATCTTAAATTATTTTGCGAGATAACTTCACTTGTAAATTTGGTCTATATTTGCCTTATACAATGGATTTTCTTCAATCAATATTTATTATTTTTTTATTTTAATAAATACACTGTGTATTTATGTATGTTAACATATTTATTGTATGCTCGTGTGTTTATTTTAAATTGTATACACTTGCAATTGTCAGTGCTTGTACTTTACAGCTCACATGTAATAATTTCAGGATCAAGAACAATTATCTACACCTACCCCTTCACAAGTAATGTCTAATGTTACCACTCCCAATTTAGAAAGAGGGAACACCATTTCCAATTCAGAAATTAGAAACATATTTCCTGATGATGCTGCATTAGACGAGATATTCGCATCAATACCTATGCCAGGTATTGATGACGTTAACATAGCAACAATTACGACGGCAGCTGTTGCGGCAATTACGACGACAGCTAGTCCAGCTACGACAGCTGTTACGACTACTGTCGTTGCATCTGCATCTGCAACAGCTGCCGACATAATTCATGTTTCGACTACTGCAGCATCATCTCAGTTGACTACTATTCCACAACTGGGTGTTAAACGAGTTAGACAAGTAGTGCGACAAAACAAGCAACACAAACGACATAATAAACAACAAAAACGACAACGACAATACACACCACTTCTACCTACCGATACTTCAAGCACACTCCGTACACTACTACTTGGTAAGCGGGTAATTTCTGGTAGTGGAATTGTAGAGGCTACAGTGCAACCACCGGTAATTGATCTATCAGAGCAAGCATCTGTGGTGGCACCAGCTGATAGGTCAGTTATTTTTGTATCTACTCATTTAGCTGATCCTTCCAATCCCGATCCTTCCAATCCCGATCCTTCCAATCCCGATCCTTCCAATCCCGATCCTTCCGATCCAAACCTATCCTTGTTCACATTCACACAACCCCCACCACAGTCAAACGTGCCTTCCACATCTTTCTTACCACTTCATAATGTACCTCAAGACCCTCAACCTCAAGACCCTCAACCTCAACTAACTTTCTTACCTTTTCTACCACCTCAACCTCAGAGACCCCAAGACACTCAACCTCAAGACTCTCAACCTCAAGACTCTCAACCTCAACTACCCGTCTCCTCTACACCTGTGGCTTCACAACATGAATACCTACCTGTTTCATCTCCTATTTCCAATTCATCTCCTATTTCCAATTCATCGCAGTCATATTATCTAACTCCTTACCAACAACGACCAAACCCTAGTCCAAGTTTTATACCTGCAGTCCCAGACCGAAGCAACATACTTAACCTACCTGCACGAATTGTACAACTTACTGACATGTTCAAGTCGCACTTAGAGGGGAATTCGTCGGGTGATGTTAGTGATGTTGTCCAGAAAATAATCAGTATAAAAGAAGAGATACAGACGGCTGTTGCACACTTCGACATCTATCTTCTTCTCTTGAAAAGTGCCATTAGTAATAACATTTCCGGTGGTGTTATTACTAATGAGGAAGTTGAACCCCTCGTAGAGAAGAGGAATGCTTTAGCAACCATTCGGACAGCTTTGTCAAGTGCAGAAATATCCGAAGCTATCGATAAGTTCAGAAATTCCTGAATTTTTATCTTGGTTAGGATATTTCTGCACTTGACAAAAAATCGGAACGTGTTCCCTCTATTTGAATTGGGCGTGGTAGTAGAAGATATGGAAGGGGTTAGGAGTTAGGGATACATCCTGAAAATACGGAAAAATTGATATGGAAACATAAAGCTGATCATTTTCCTACTATACTATGAAGTGATAAAGTACAAAATGTATCCATTGATAAAGTACAAAATATATCCATCAAGGTATGATAACTATTCGCCCATCAGGACCTGATAATTTCATTCATTCATCCAAGTGTTTATGTAGAGTTCCAAGTTTTTTCTAACTTTGTTATTTTTGCAGGCAAACATAAATATTTTTATTGAATATAATAATAAATTAGAATTGGGGACGGTGGCCCCACCACAACAGCCACCACCACCACAGCAGCAACAACACCACCACCAACAGCAACACCACCACAACAGCCACCACCACCAACAACAGCAACACCACCAACAACAACACCACCAACAACAACACCACCACCAACAACAACAACACCACCACCAACAACAACAACAGCAACACCACCACCAACAACAACAGCAACCTACTACCCCGCCGTCACCAAGCGCGTCCTGGAGTCCGTCAACACCGTTGGCTCCAGTACCCAAGTCGACACCGTCGGCTCCGAGGAAAACGCTCTCAAACAAGGAGCTAATGAAAATAATGCTGGCGCACAGGGCGCCGGCGGTGCCAGCGGAGCCGGCGGTGCCAGCGGAGCCGGCAGTGCCAGCGGAGCCGGCAGTGCCAGCGGAGGAGGAGGAGGAAGAGTGGTGATGACAGCTGCTGCCTCCCTAATAAAAAAAAAATAAAAAAAATAAAAAAAAACAGAAAATAAAAAAAAAATAAACGATATACTTCTTTTATTTTACACTCCTCATACATCTCATGGTATGTTTAAAACCCTAAATTATAAAAATAAAAAAAATACATAAAACAAATACATAAAACAAATACATAAAGCTTTATTTTTATATATCATAACTTCAGAACCTTCAAAAGTAGTATTTTAAGTAAATATACATACATATTTCTCAGTCTATATCCTGAAGTGATAATGTGCAGTATGCATTTAAAAACGTCTAAATTATCATTACCTGTCTATAACTACGATGCTGTAGTTAGTGAGGAAAGTTTTACACGTCACAGTAATCTTTTTAGTGGTACATGTAAGAGAGTACTAATAGTAGGACCTTCAGGATGTGGTAAAACGAACGCTCTTCTTACATTATTACTGCACCCCAATGGATTTCGCTTCAAAAATATTTACATCTGCTGTAGATCTCTCCATCAACAAAAATATGAGTATTTAAGAAATTTATTACTCGGTGTACCAGAGATAGGTTATTATGAATATACGGATGTCAATAATATGGTTAAACCTGATGAAGTTTCTGATTATTCAGTCGTTATATTTGATGACATACCTACTATTGATTTAAATATTGTAAAACAATATTTTTCTTTCGGTAGACATCGCAATTTAGATTGCTTTTATCTGATTCAAACATACAGTGCAGTCCCTAAGCAATTATTAAGGGATAATACAAATCTTTTAATTTTATTTCGACAAGATGGTACTAATTTGAAACACATATTTAATGATCATATTCATGATTTAAAATATGAACAGTTTTTAGACGTTTGTAGAATGTGTTGGAAGAAACAATTTGACATACTGTTTATCGATACTGACTGCAAGTTCAACGAAGGGCGATATCGTATTGGTTTTGATACGTATATATATTTATAATGAGTTGTGTATATATAAGATCATTTTTTGTTTTACCATTAGTATGTAATTATTTGAGAGCATAGATACATGTAAAATATGGATGATAAACTAGTAAATAATTTAATAAAAGCTCGCGAAGCTTTAAAACAAAAATTACGAACATTAAAGGCTGATATCGCTAGTTCTCAAAGAGCAATAGATATTAAGTATCCCCAATATCAAAACCTCTGCAAGAAATTGCTATGAAATTAGATGGGAGTGACACTAGGGGAGGTACATCGCGATTGAAAAACATTTCTGAGTCTATAGAAGAATCGTGGTCGGATATTTATCCGGAGAAATCGTACGCTGCTATTCCCGGAACATCAATTATACGACAAGGCACCCCTAAAGCTTCCCGGAAACATGTGTCATGGTTTAGTCCATCAACTCATTCTTCTCCTACCAAGAGCAAGGAAAAAAGAACAAGGGTGGAGTCTGAACCTCAACCTCGGTTGTCAACATCATTCAATCAACCTACTTTTCTAGAAGATGAGTACATAGGTGAGCTTTTACCTGACACTCCACGTGGTCTGGATAGAAAAGTAGAAGAAGAAAAAAGCAGTGAAGAGGATGAAATGGATTCGAACGAAAGTTTAAATTTAGATAAATCCATGGCTCATGCTATATCGCTGTTACAAACACAACCAGGCAAGTCAATAATTGGGAACAAATCAATGAACAAAACACTCTTAGAAACAGATGTTGTGAAGGAATCGTTGAAAGATTATCATCATAATATACGTCCATACCTTATCGGTTTAATGATAGATGAAAAGGATGAATTCGATGAAAAGTATGGCGTTCACGAAACTGATGGTAATTTAAAATTAGGAACTGCTGATGTTAGATTTGACAAAGAGAACATCATAATCGGTAAATTTACTTACAAAGCTACGAAGGGATTACTAGAATTACTTTTTAAAAAGAAGCCAGGAAAATTTTTATATACAGATGCGAAAAACTATAAATTCATCCTTAATGATACCAGTGCTCATCGAGTTGATTACGATCCTCAAAAAAAATATGCAGCTAGTAAAGGTTCTAAATATACAACTATTATAAAACCTATAATACAAGGAAGAGCGCCTGAAGTATGGTGGACTCGAACTTGGAAGACTGGTTTAGGTTTATCAAAAAAAATTCCTAATCGAAAGACCGTTATACCTAAGAGTAAAATAGAATATAAGTACTGGGATGATGTAAATGAATTGTGTAATAGATTAAAGTTACTGGTAGCATCGAAGGAGGCGGGACATACGGGGCATGGCAACGAGATACTAGAAATACTTCAGGAACTGAAGGAGTCAAAAATAATTAAATAGTTATGTCGGTGTGAATCTGAATAAATGCCTTACAAATCTTGGTTTTCTACTAGTTAACATATCGACGCTGATGATACGTAACGATGACAATCGATAAATTTGGTAGACATATTCATAAACACATCGTCAAAAGACATTTAATGGAAAGAGATGTAGTGACACACTTTCTCGGTCACCCTAAAGTTAAAGAGGTTTTGAAAATGTGTACTAAGAGGATTTCTGCTCCTACCTCAAGCACACCGATAAAGTATATTCTTCATATACATAGTGATGGTTCTATTAGCCTCGTGGGTTTCTATAAAAAGACATCACTTTCAAAAGATATTTATTTATATATTAACAAATTATATAGTGGGAAGATCATTAATGTTCATTATTCCAACGGAAAATTAGCACAACTATACATTGATAGTAAAAAATTTGATTCCACTAAACCAACCACACTGACAGAGGGAACAAAGTTAAGTTTGAAGTATATGGGCACCAAACCTTCACCGAAACAAACAGAAGCCGTTTTTGCAGAAGTAGTAATCGAAGGATATGTCAACAATTAAAAGAGATGTCGTAAACGAAATACATAGTGCTGCACGGAGGAAGTTTTCACGAAGACGAGTCATAATAAAAGGATTGCGAGATTTATTTCAAATCGATCTGGTTGAAATGATACCATATGCGAAAGAAAATGATAATTTTAAATATATTTTCGTATGTATTGATACATTCTCAAAGTTTGCCTGGGCTATTCCAATAAAAAATAAAACGTCGAATGAAGTGACACAAGCCATGGAATCCATACTTTTGAAAGGGAAGAAAAATATTCCGAAAAATCTGCAAAGCGATAATGGGAAGGAATTTTATAATACATATTTTAGGAAACTCATGACTAAGTATGATATTAATCACTACAGTACCTATTCTAATTTAAAAAGTTCCATTGTGGAACGTTTTAATAGAACACTTAAGAATAAGATGTGGAAGGAATTCAGTTTCAATGGGAACTATCGCTGGATCGATATGTTGGAAAAATTAGTTCAAGATTATAATAATACTGTACATAGTACCACGGGGTATAAACCTACTGCAGTTAATCAAAAAAATGAAAAAAAAATTTTAAAAATGGCCTATAGTAATATTAAAGTTGCCGACGTAAGAATTCCAAAATTTAAAATTGGAGAACCTGTTCGCATCAGTAAACATAGACACGTATTCGCAAAAATGTACACACCTAATTGGTCAAACGAAATATTCACAGTAATAAAGGTTCAAAATACAAATCCTAGAACGTATGTGTTGCAGGATTCACAAAAACAAAATATTCTAGGTGGGTTTTATGAACCAGAATTGTTGAAAGTAAAGCATCCTGATGTCTATCTGGTTGAGAAAATTATACGTAGACAAAAGAATAAAGTCCTCGTAAAATGGCTAGGTATGCCTTCCTCACATAACTCGTGGATATCCAAAGATAATGTACTTTAAAATAGTTGTGATATATTGTTTAAAATAAAAAAACAAAAAATTCAAACAATGATTTTTATTTAATACATTATTATACACTGTCAAGAAACATACAAGTAAACAAATGTAAAAAAATAAATAAACACATACAAAAAATTACACTTACTTAAAAATAATTATTTCAAAGAACTGATTTCTAATACTAAATTTTCTAAGTTTTGCGCCCTCATAATTTCATTTATTTTATAATGGCCCCACGCTAAAGTATTACTTTTATCAGGGAGAATGTATCGCTTATCATCCTTGGATGATAGAGCAACTTTATTTTTTAATTCAGTATACATCGTATGTAACTCAGATCGGAATACATACATCTTCCTCAAAATATTCGCGTCACCTTCTACCACAT
This sequence comes from Amphimallon solstitiale, assembly GCA_963170755.1. NCBI lineage: Eukaryota > Metazoa > Arthropoda > Insecta > Coleoptera > Scarabaeidae > Amphimallon > Amphimallon solstitiale. The sequence goes on along the minus strand of OY720679.1, from coordinate 152,245 downwards.
TCTTATAATCAGTAACTGATAAATTTTTCTGTATAACATATTTCTTCACACCCTTAGCAGTTTTTATTGTCTTATCTAGTAATTTAACACAATAAGCTTTAGCACCCGTTCCGTAAAAACATTCGATAATGCTACCAGCAAATTCATCCTTCATTTTTCCTAACATTGGTAAAGAGGGAGGTATTCCATGAATATTACCTTCAGCGTAATTCGATGTATCAAACATATTTAAATGATGATTTATATCATCGTATACATTATAATTTTCTACACTTATAATGAGTGAATCAGTATCTGTGTATAGTAAAGAAACCTCTGGGCCATATAAAGGTTTTAGAAAGCTGTAGAAAAAATCATACATCACCCTCTTGGCTAATTCCAAAATTGTAAATCCTACATATATGGGTTTCACATATTCTACTCGCACATGCCCCAATTCAATGGCTGTTAAAGATTCGCAAAATACCCTACAAGATTTAAAATTAGGTTTAGCGATATACGCCTCCGCTCCAAGCTTTTTATGAATAGTTTCCCAATGTGACACCAATTTTATATTAACACGATTTTCCACATTTTCCATGGTTTTCCCGAATACGCTATTTACCATTAATTTATAGAACTGCTTGAAAAATTCATTAGTGGATTCATTTCGTTTTGCTGTATTAAAATCAATATATTTTTTTAACCAATTACTCTGTTTAAATCTAATTCCACGACGTATTCCACATAATTTCAAACCATTATTTATACATTGTTTCAACATCAGAGAATGTATAATATAATTCGATTTATCGGAAAGGTTTGGTATCAATTTACTGTATTTCGAATTAGGTGGAGTAACGTGTTCTGGACAAAAAGGTAAGTCATTGTGTACATCGTGGAGGGATTCAGGATATTCTAAATCGACTTCGAATACATATCCAATATCCGCATCGTCTTCCAAGTCTAGTACGTCAACTGCCCTAAGCTCTTCGTTTGTTAACCATTGAAAATCACCAATAGGCAAACTGAACGTCATAGCGTAACCATATAAATTTGTTGCATCCAGGTATAATATATATTTTTTGCTTTCGGATAAATCAAATTCTGGTAAGTATCGATTATTTGCAATTTCTTTTCTTTTACAGCACATACTTACACCCCCACGTATACCCCTTTTAAAAAAATTAAACATATCTATATCGGTTAATAATTCCAAACTTATACCCGTCATACGTAGCATGGCGTCCCAGCTTAAGCCAGGTGAAGTAAAATAATGTGCTGGATCCAACTTGTAATTGCTCATGCAAATGTTTCGAAAATTTTCGAAAACGTCGGCAAGTAGTAATACATCTGATTGTATGTATAGATCGCTATATTGCCCCAGTGATTTACATTCGAATACATCCCACACTCTTAAAGCCCTACGATAATCTTCATCACTTATCTCACTGTCGGATAATATATCATAAAAGCATTCCTTGCTAGGTAATTCTGGAAATGAGAGACTTTCCTGAGAATTAACGTAGTTATATGGGAACACACCCTTCTGTCGTATTAATTCAAATTTTTCATCCAAATAATATCTTCTAACTTCTTTACATTGTTCATCATCTAAATAAGATGACAGTTTCGCTAAAGAGGAATTCATAAATCGAAATGAGTCTATAAACCTCAATTTGAAGAACACTTTTCTTTTCTTACCATTACAATCAATTGTGTCTCCTACATGTATTCTTTTCGAAAACGATATATATTTCTCTTTATTTTGTGCAATAACATCTACTTCTTCTTTATCCAATGCTAAAACTTTTACAAACAAATGTGTGTCATAATTCGATAAATTATGAAATATGATAGGTATATATCGAGGTTCTTTATAATTTATATTACACACCATATGTGCTGCACCACGATAGAATCCACTCATATGATCATGGTCACGAACTTTTTCTTCGCTTACCTGTATTTCTTTTTCACAAATATGACACACTCTTGCCAGTTCATAATTGATACGCTCTTCGGTAGTTAAGGGTATCATTTGTACCTCTTTACTTAAATAATTTTTATATAAAAAAGTTACGTCAGCTTCCAACTCCCTGATAAAAGTCCTGGCTGCATTTCCCCCACGATATAAACGCAATTTACTGAGACTATCATCAAAACTACATTTCACATAATATGAAAAAGAATATGGTTCATGTTCGAAACACTTTACAGTGAAAGGTTTAGATGGATCTGGCTGTGACATGTCAATAGGTTTTAATATAGCCTCAAAATCAGCATACACAACAAATGGAATTCTTAACTGTCTCTCAAGTTTATCAAATTTTAATATATTTTCTGGTAATTGTTCACCATACTTATTAATTTTTATATCTGTTCCCGGAAACACTGCTTTCACCTGCTTACAGTCTTCATTTTCATGTCTACGCAATTTGTCTTCACTTGTGAAAAAAGTTAAACACCCTTCACAAATAAATTTCTGATGTCCAGATAGTGATTTCTGAGATGAAATTAGTCGTGAAAAATTCTTAATCCAGCAGTAATGTAAATTATCATTATCGGTTACAAGTAATAAATTAATATGGCCTATTCTTCTCTGCTTTGTAAAATGTAGAGGGCCTACTACCTCATGTATTTTAATATTATTTTTGAAACATTCCTCTACACCGTATACATTGATAGATATATTATTTCTCTCTTCAAATTTTATAATGTCTTTTAAATTTACAGGGAAAGTTAAATCGGTAAAATCAGCAACTGTATCATAATGTGGATATGAAGAAATTCGTTGTGGGAGACCTACTGGTTCTCTTAAAGCTGAAGTTATGGCCCAAGCAAAGCAATAATTGTCAAAATTTTGAATATTTATAACGGCTTTCTTTTTCTTTATCGATGGTGGTAAATCTATATATCTTGAACCTCTCATTGGATTGTATTTGTTCATATTTACTTCCAAATACAAAATGTTGCTCAATGTCCATCCTAAAATGTTAATAAAAATTAATATGAAAATAAGATTTTAAAATTAATATATAAGTTTACCTGAATCACGTTCCTGAAATTCGCTCATTTGATTCATAATCTCATCAATATAATCGATATACAAGTCATATAAATTATTTCCTTGTGTTATGATTTTATTCCGAGTATTAAAAGATTTTATTTCAACATTTTCCTTACTTACTAAGTAGTATAAACCATACAATTCAAAATTCACCTTTATAGAAGTATGTATGTATAGAATACTATCCAAAAGTGCCACTACTTTCTCTCTGATATTATTTGCAAATTCTTCAACGTCGATATATATGTTAGGGTTATCAGGTATTTGATAACTTACGATTCTGTCTCCGAATGTTCCAACACTTTTCTTTACTCCATCATCAATTATTATAAAAGCCTTACTTCGATGTATAGCACTACGAATATGTGCAGTGTAACAATTTTTATCTACATATATGTCACATATTTCACATTTCATTAAATCTGATTTATTATTATCACCATCATCAATTCTTCTTCTCTTTCCTTTACATGCACTTGACATATGACGATTTCTATTATTGGCTCGAGAAAACTTTTTACAACAATAGTCACATTCAAACATTTTAAGTTACTATCCACGAACTATACGTATAAACAAAACAACACTTTAATATGTACGGACGTGAACTATTATTCCGATGAAAGAACGGTCTCCTTATAAACCTCCCATCGAAGGTCACATATTAAGATTCTCCCCACCTATGAATTTCATGAACTTATTTACATTTTACTTATATATCTTACTTATATACATCTTGACAAAGTATATATCTGACATTAATTAAAATCTTCAAAATTGCAAAAGAAATCGTCCAGTAAGATTACTGTCTCTCTATCAAAGATATCTTGTTCTATCTTCTCTATATCGTCTATATATTCAATATATTCCTTTTCCTCTTCTTCCTCCTCTTCCTCCGTATCCTCTTCTTCGCTCTCCTCTTCCCCATTTTCTGTGTCATATCCATCAGATAATAACATATCAATAGTTTCATTTATCATTGGTGATAATAAATCTATTTCATTTAAATCTTTTGTAAATGCGATGCACATATTCACTTATATTATCTCACACAATTGAAATCGTTAACTATAACGTTTAAGAAAAAAATCACAAATATATAGTCGCTAAACCCCCCTTCAGTGAGAGAAAAGTAATACCTTTCTGACAACCTTATAGTTACATTGACTTGTCTAGACCGTGACCTTGACCTTGGCGTGACCTTGACTTGACCTTGACGTGACCTTGACGTGACCTTGACGTGACCTTGACTTGACCTTGCCTTAACCTTGACTTGACCTTGCCTTAACCTTGCCTTAACCTTGACTTAACCTTGACTTGACCTTCACTTGACCTTGACTTGACCTTGACGTGACCTTGACGTGACCTTGACTTGACCTTGACTTGACCTTGACTTGACCTTGACTTGACCTTGACTGTCTCAGCCGATTCTGGTACCTCCTCATTGACCTTGATCTATGCCCTGTGCATGATCAAGGTCAATGAGGAGGTACCAGAATCGGCTGAGACCCTCTACTTCCGTTCGGCGTGAAGACTTCTCCTGCAGCTTTAATCAGATTTTTACATAAAATACTTGATAAGTATGAAGAGTTTGCATTACATTATCTTGATGATATAATAATTTTTTCCAATAGTTATGAAGATCATATCAAACATTTAGATATTATAATTACTACGTTAAGAGAAGAAGGAATGAAATTGAACTTAAAGAAATGTCAATTTTTTAAGAATCAAGTAAATTATTTAGGATATGTTGTGACTGAAAAATGTATACAATTGGATCCACAAAGACGGGATGAAATTAAAAATTTTCCACGTCCTACAAAATTAAAATCTTTACGAGGATTTCTGGGTATGCTGAATTATTACAGGAAATTTGTGCATAATTTCAGTGAAAAAACGTTACCTTTATTACAGTTACTTAAAAAAGGAAACAAATGGAATTGGAATGAGGAATGTGAAGAATGTTTTGTGAAGTTGAAAGAAAATTTTGTGGAAAACCTACATTTAGAACATCCAGATTTCACTTTACCATTTATTGTACGTACAGATGCTTCAAATCATACTATTGCCGCAGAATTGATACAAGTCAAAGATAATCAAGAAGTACCTATCTATTTTATTTCTAGAACGCTTAAACCTTGTGAAAGTCGATATTCAGTTTCAGAACTCGAGATGCTTGCAATTATTTTTTCAATTACTAAATTAAGATACTATTTAATTGCTAAGAGGTTTATCTTAGAGACAGATCATAAGGCATTAGTGAACATTATGAATACACGATTAAATAATAATAGAATATATAGATGGACTTTGATTATACAGCAATATGATATGGAAGTAAGATATAGGCCTGGTAAAGAAATGATAACAGCAGATGTACTAAGTAGAAAAGATGGAACTAATAAAAGAACTAGTTTGGAAGTGAATTTGGTAATTTTGAATGAATCGGGGATTTTATCTTTGGAATATCTTAAAACATACAGAAGTTACCTATGTTTGATGATATAAGAAAAATATTGGAAGAATTAGGAGATTTTAAGGAAATGACTATAAAAGAGGAAATAATTATAAAGAAAATTGGTAAAACTGAAGTTTTTGTAACAAATGAAGAACATACTAGAGAAATAACTAATTATATACATGAAAAGTATTTGCATATTGGGGCACGAAAATGCTGGTTGATATTTAGGGAAGCTTTTTATTGTAAAAATGATGAAAGGATAATAAAAAGTGAAATTAAGAAGTGTCGATTATATGAATTGGCGAAAGATAAGAACATTACACATCAAAATATAAGTAAAAGCATAATGGTAAATGACAAGTTAGAATTGGTATCTATCGATTTTTTATCTAATATGTTGCCAAGTACAAAAGGATATCGACATGTACTAATTATTTGTGATATTTTTTCTAAATTTGTAAAATTGATACCAACAAGCAAATGCAATACTGAAACTGTATTACAATCGTTACAGGAGTATTTTTTTATGTATGGAAAGCCATTAGCTATATTATCAGATCATGCTAGTTATTTTAATAATGACAGATATAAGGAATATTTGAATAATCAGGATATTAAAGCTTATTTTTCCTCGTATAGACATCCTCAAGGAAATCCAACAGAAAGATATGTTAGGGAAACTTTAAAATATTTAAGAATATTGTTAACAGATAAACATAATAGATGGGCGAGACATCTTGGTCAAATTGAGAAGGTAATGAATCATACGCATAGTTCAGTACATGATTTATGTCCAGTAACGGTATTTTTGGGAGAAATGCCAGAAAGACCATGGGATAATCAAGAAACAATCGATTTAAGTGAAAGGTATGAATTGGTGAGGGAAAGATCAAAACGTAAAAAAAAGATATGGGAACAAAAACAAATGGAGAAACAGAAGAAGTTTAAAAGTTACGAAATAGGAGATTTAGTTATTGTGAAGAATTTGAGGGTTACTGATCGAAAGAAAAACATTATGGGGAAGTTGTTAAGGCCCTATATTGGACCATATAAAGTTAATCTAAAGTTAGGAGAAAATACTTATGCATTAATAGAACCAAATACAAATTACATTAGAGGTAGATATCATATATCTATGCTACAAGATTATTATAAAGATATAGACAATAGAAATGAATGAGTAAAACTGGTACCAGGTACACACTTAAAGTATTATAAATAGGAATTTTGATTAGAATATTAATTTATACAAATACATTGGGTTGATTAATTGAATGTATATAAGTTTTGAAAATACATAAATATAGTAATATCATTAAGTTATTTGGTTCGTCTTGTGAAAAGTAAATTTAAATAAGGTTTTGTTGTGATGAACTAGAATAATTGAAATTAGGTATAGTAACAGTTGAACGTATTTATGATAATTTAAAAAAAAATAGTTTTACATGGAATACTTTTATAAAGGTTGTTTAATAAATATAAATTTATATCGAAGTTGAAATTTATATTTATTAAAAAGGGGCAATTGTTAAAGGTCTATTATTGACTCTAACAATATTTTTCTAAAAAATATTTATATAATAATTTAATTAGTTATTGAAGAAGTATATGATAATAATATGGACATATTGCTGTGACTCTTACAAATTTATATATAAATAAAATGAACTTAGTTTACTTAATTAATGCGTAACTGAGAGTCAAGCACGCATCCTAGTGCTAGGCCTTATGCTAGACTATGATACGGTGAACTTTCTGCTGAAAGGTAGGTTAAGCAAAACATTCTACATGTAACTAGCTCAGTTTGAAAATAAATAGTTCTCTCAGGGGCAGAAAATATGACTTGATTCTCCTTCTCTTTAATCATTTCCAGGTCAGGTAAAGAAATAAAATACAAAATAAATCTTAACATCTAATTTATTAAAATAAATAATTTTAAATGAATTCAAAAGTTTTAATCTACAAATATTTACACATCTAAAATCAATATTCAGTCATAATCCCAAATTTATACATCATAAACAATAAAATATTACAAGAAATAAAGAATAAATGAAATCATCATGTCGTGCAAGCTTATATCTAAAAATGTGAACGTGATTATTATTATTAATATTTGTCATAGATACATGTAAACAATCAAAATTAAAATAAATTAACCGTGATGAATTGTACTGGAATTTAAAAATAAAAAATAAAAATTTGTGCGGTCTACAATTTGCTAACAAAATATAGACATTAAGGAAGTGGCTTTGCCCTAATTAGTCCTGTCCGGCGCCTTTTCTCGCTCCCAACACAGTACCATCAGATAACAAATTCACACCGAAGAGTATCCCAAAGTTCCACCCTACGAGCATGTCATTTTCAGCTCGTCGGACACAACCCGAACATACATCATCATGTGCACACTCCTTAAGGAATATATATATATTTAATTGAATAAATAAAGTGAAATAAAACAACGTCTCTGCGTATTCAATAAATTAACTCAGCCCTGATTAGTTCTGCCTGGTGCCTTTTCTCGCTCCCAAACGCAGTACCACCAAGACCAATTCGTGTATTTCAAATTCACCAGGACTCCATGCTATGAATTAAATAATGACATAATTCATTTCACACATCCCTGATGTATTATTCAACACGTTAATATTGAACACCCAAATACTACAAAACACATTTAATTCTCATATCAAAAGAAATAATATATATACATTAAAAGAAAATAAACTTTACCTTTTTCACGAAATTCCAATACAAAAAACACCACTACAAATAAAGAACTTTGAGACGCCACTATACACACATTTATAACAAATATTGTTTAATCACCTTAACTCTTCATACATCGTATTAAACTCTTCCATAATTCTCAATGAATATTTTATTCACTTAATATATAACCTATATACACATAAACAAAATTATTAATTCCAAATATCCTTTGTAGGATGAATAAATTTTAAAAGAAAAATAAATTATACGGAAAAGAAAAATGATTATGCTATTCAAAGTTATCATTACAAATGCTAGAAGGTTTTGTCATAACGTACGGCATAGTACCCTACATGCAAAACAAAACTCTCTAGAAAGAAGAAAATAAAATGAAATTAAATAAATTCAAAAACCGAGTTCATAAAATAAAAGTATTTCATACATAGGTAGTTATTCGAATACATCTAGACATTTTAATGTAATACGCGCTGCATGTTTAAAATAAAATTATTATAAGTGTAGAATCTTGTAAAAATTTTATAAGTATTGAAAATCTCAAAATTTTTCTAAGTCCGGAATTTAAAATAATCCTATTAAAGAGGAGGGAGGAAGTGGTTTTCACCTACTTTTAGACTAGTTAATATTGCGGTTTTCACCAAGCAATCCCGGAAATTTTATCTGTCCGCCCTTTTATTCGTAAATCTCTTTATAAAAACATACGGCAACTTTCGTTAAACACGAATCCACCTCCAAAATTGTAAGTCGACGGTGCCGCTCCTATCGGTTGCATGGGGAAACAGCGTATTAATAATCCTTGAAAAAGGTAAACAAACATGTGACTATAAATCCGTCTATACTTTTATGATTCAGCCATGCACCTGATAAACAATACTTTTTGTGCCGGTCCACCCGGTCGATCCCTGCCAAAGCCAGACGTGTTTGTGCGAGAAACACCTGCTCGATCCTTTACTCGTAACATTTAATACGTCTTAAAATTATAACCTTATAAAAATTTACTAAGATCCTTTTATCGTTTTACCTAAATAAAAATAAAGTTTTAGTAAATTATCAATATAGTGAATATTTATACACATCATAGTAAAAATGAATAAAGTAAAAATTAATTTAAATAAAACTTGGGGTGATACGTTTGCATTTGTTATTTGTAAAAAGTTAAAATTGATATTGATGTAAGCAATAGTGAAATACAGATATAACGCACAGGATGCTATTTATCAAACATTGACCTGGTAAGTAAATAACACTATTTACAACTTTTAAATACAACTTAAAGTTCATTGCCACATTCTTATTATGTTGTAAATTTCTTGATTGTTGTTCACTTCATTCTTGAACCATCTCCTCGCATTGTTGGGAAGTTTTATTCGTATTTTCTTTGTCTTGCTCACATTCGAAAATAAAGGGAAAACATTCATGATCGTCGGTATACGTTGGTTAAATTTATCATGAACCCCTTTCACCTTTTCAATTTCTAACGATGATGTATTGTTGACAGGTGGATTATCATATGCGTTCACCCAGCTTATCGTTCCTGGTGATTGACATCTTAAATTGAAGTATAAATGTTGTATCAGTTATTTGATCATCATACAGATTATACGAGGACAATCAAGAAACACACATATAGACGAGTACAGACATAGACATCCAAGAGTACAAAGTGAAATTAAGTGAAGCATTACTTGAACTCAAAGTTATTTTATTCTGCTACCCTCTTCGGCCTCGACGGAGGCCCCTTAACATTGCTTGACAGGCCGGATCATGCCTTCCGCAGCCATCCTGCACGCAGTCTCGTTCGATACGCGAACTACGGACCCATCTAACAGCATGACCCGCTGCCTCCGTCGAGCCTTGCGACAGGGTACCCCGAGCGTCAAACTATCCCGGCCCAAGATAGAAAAGGCTCGACGCACCGAGGCACTGAAGTCGGGCGAATCCCTCACGTCCGGGAATACATTCATCTGCTTTTCTGGCCTATAACAGATTCCATTCCCTACATAACCTGGTTACCAATTACATGTACTCCAAGTTATCCCTATTGATTGCTTACTTGTGTAAAATTTATTTATTCTGTCACTTTAATTTATACAGATCACGTTTACATTCTCTAGTTTATTATTATTCATGAGGAATTTGTTGACTTAAATAAATAAATGCCAATGTACATATAGATATAAATGTGAATAAATATAAATAAAGAAAAATTCTTACCTTTATTAAGCACTTATGTATATAATATGAACGCACACAATAAGAAATCCTTACTTAACTAAACATAAAATTGCAAGTGATCTAAAATTCATTTATTTACACATTATTATTTATTCAAGATCACTACAATATGTAATTGAATTAGACGTATAAATTTATTAATTTGTTGTACAGAAATATTTGTTAAGTATGGTACGTTACTTGGTGAACCGACCAGTATATTTTCTGAATGACTATTTTCTTCTTTTCATTAGAATTTACCATATCTGTAAAGAAGAGATTTAAATGCTAATTATTGTACTATAAGAAATATTATTATTTTGTAAAAACTCATTTAAGTGACGTTTAAGGAGGTAAAAGATGATTAAAATTAAATATTGAAAGGTAAATAATTGATATTGAATTAAAAGTACAGTTTAAATATCATACAACCGGATGGAGAGTAAAATGTCAAAAGTGACATCTGATATATAATTTTACTGAAAGTGTTTCATTTTTGAATATTAAAAGTATGGGAAGGTTTAATTAAAATTCAAAATGTTTTAAAATAATGAAATTTATAAAGTCAGTTAGTATAAAGAAATAGTCGAACAAATTTAAACACTATATTGTCTGGACAAAGTAAGAAAAGAAATCGATTGGCTGATTTGAAAATTTAAAAAGATCACTAAGGAGATTTGTTGAAACAGTAGATAGAGAGAATTTTGATGATCTTGAAGAGACGCGTGTGTGTATAAAAGAAAATTATCAATTTTATAAATATAACTGGTTAAAATAAATCAGAATTAATTTGTATAGCATATTTATTATGCATACAAGCAAATAAATAGTGAATGAGATTGTAAATAGTGAATTGTAAAGTTTCTAAGAAGAATTTAAGCTGATATAAATTAATATTAATTAAAGAATACTTACGATTGTGAAAGTCGTTCATCGATAATAGAAGAATCTATTGCAAAGAAGAGTGTATATCTAGAAGTTACAAAAGTTCCATTTAAATCCAGTATCCAGGAGTTAATGTTTTTATTTCAGTAAGAATAATTTAAATTGAAGCACACCGAGAAGAATTAATTACGAGGTACAGAAGTTCCATTGGACGTTCCAGTTCCTGAGTTGTGATATTAATTGGAAATCCAGGGTCCATACATTCAGGGAAGGCAGTGGAATTCAAGAGAGTGTTGTCCTGCAAGTAGTAGCAGTCATAGTCCTATTTTTCGTAGCAGTTGTCAGTATTCCGAAGAGATTGGCTATTTTCTAACTGAAGTATCCAGTAGGATATCTAATTTGTGAAGACCATACAGAATAGGAGAGTTCTAAAATCGAAAGAATTATTATAACGTTATTGGAGACAAGAAGCTTACACGCATTAATTTTAAACAAGGTTGTATGTATTATTGTTTTTTTAAGAAGAACTTTATTGAAGTTTATAAAAGTTCATAATAGCTATTATAGTTAGTTTGTTAATGTTTTAAATAAGGTTGATTCATCTTTAAATATTAACATTTAAATTTCAAATTAACAGAGCCATTGAATTTTAATTTATGAAATTTTCCATACTTAATAAATATTTTTCATGCGTAGAATTATACGAATACATTTTTAACATATGGTATTGGTATAGTTAAAGGTATTTTATTAGTATAATAAAATATTTACCTTAGTAACTGTTTAAGAAATTGCATCGACATAGAGACATATTATTATCCTTTTAAAGGTCAAGTAAATCTGTTTATAATATTTACGAAATTGGAGTTTATTTTCCTTGCTATATAAATAAGACGTTTTTTTTTATATTGATATCCATTACATTTATTAAATTGTATCAGATTTGAATAGTTTCTTTTATTGGAGTTCATTAATAACATCTCATTATATCTATGGAGTTATAATCCATTGACACAGTCGATAACCTTGAAAGAACAAAAGTGACACGTAAAATTATCTAAGAATATTGGAAATTTATAGATTACTTACCCAATTCATATGTAGAAGATAGTGCTTGGATTTATTAATCATATTTCAATAAACGGACCATATTACATGATCTTGAGAGATACTAACCATTATTTAATTAAAAATAGTTTCTTAAAATTCAACATCAATGAATATCGAATAATAGAATGTTATACCAACCGTAAATAAGAAATTACTAGAGTTACTGTATGACTGGTGGTATAAACTACAGGGAAATATTTGAAGTTGATTTAAAAGAAAAGTCTCATGTTCTTAGTTATTAAAAGTAAAATTTATTAACATTTATAATTTAAATTTGGAGTTAGCCGGAAGACATATTTTAAAAGGGATATTAATACAATCATTAGCGGTTGTATTTTATTAGTATATATGCATGTGTTTGAGATACACATATACATTAAGTACCATTGTCGATAATCGAACGCACAGACACCGGTGTTTCGACCTATGAATTATAGTTATAAAGATAGTTATCAGTCAATTATTGTTCTCAGCTTCATTCCGCTGCTGTAAATTCTTCACAAATTCGCTGCATTTTGAACAGAAAGGTTCAATATGCATCAAGCAAACTGGATCCTTGCATTTCTTACAATTATATTTAGTCAGCCGATGTTTTACAGTGCATACCTTACACCGTTTTCTTTTTGTTCCACGTTGATTTTCATCTTGCACGTTGTCTTCTTCTACATCATCAGATGAATTTGGCGGTCTATATTTGCTGAGTCTCTGTACAAGGTCATGATGCAATCCTACAGTGTTTACACTTCTCCGAACAATATGAGGTAAAACTAGCTAGTGAGACAATTTTTTCAAAAAAGTCCTCCTCCTGATGTTGTTTCCTTCTGTGATGTTGTTACTCAAATAGATGACCTGAGCGTTAATTTCGCTCATATTTACCATTGCGAAAAATATGACCATTGGCCATCGTCGCACGTTCCTTGCGACATTGTAGGAAGCACATAGTTTGTCTGTGGTGTCGACCCCCCCCCCCCTTTGGTCTGATTATAAAAGGTTATAATGGATGGTTTTTGTTTATCCGCACTGTCGGGATCTATTTCATTACCACCATGCAAACTAGATGCCAAAATAACAGCTTTGCCCTTTTTTGGAACGTAAGAGACCAACGCGCATTCGTTCCTGAATCCGAATATACTGCTATTGACTTCTCTTTTTTTAGCTGTGGTAAATTCCGGTGGAAGCTCTCATTTGTTCTCTTTGAGAGTTCCAACATATGAAAGTCTTTTTTCGCGCAATATATCTATTAGAGGAAAACTGGTGAACCAATTATCCCCAGTAATATTTCGGCCTGATTTATAAAGGGGTTCACAGAGACGTAAAACTATGTCCAAGGGTTTATTGCTGAGATGAAATTGACCTTCAGGTTGTAAACCTGCATATATTTCAAGATTATATACGTAAAATACCTTGGCATCAACAAGTGCAAAGATCTTAAGGGGATATTAAAGTCGATTTGTATTTGGGAATTCACTATAATTGCTTTTGGAGGTGTTGCAGCAAAATATCGTGACAAATACGATGGTCGATTATACTAGCAAAAAAGAGTCTGTTCCTACAAGCAGATTTGTATTTTTCCTCAGTTTATTTGATTTTAGCGTTTTTTGCATGAAGGAAGGTTATTTCGCTATAGTTATTTCTGTTAGAAAAGCAAATATTTGGCAAATACTATATATAAACAAAAATTAAAGTATTCCATTCAAACAAGTGCAATAAATGTATTCAAAGACATCACTACGAAACGTACGAAGAATGTATATGAAACTGACAATTTTTTTTGCTGCAATAAAATATTTGTATGTGCATATGTGAACGAGACACTTTCCACAATTACGCAATCAACTCAATAAAAGTTTTTCTTTTCGTGATAAGTATAGTTATATCACGATCCTTGCTGGCTTTTCGCACATACAGTAAATACTAGTTAGGGCTGTTCGCTGTTCTTATTATTGGGAGAATTAATTTTTTGACACTTTTTGGTGTTGAGTGCCGAAGTAGAGTGTGATGTAAAGGTATTCACAATGGCAAGAGGCAACAGAAACTTAAAGAAATATCCAAGATTATCCTCAAAGCGGAAAAATAGAAGCAGGCAAGTGTTAAAAAGACTCTATAAGAGCAATGAGAGTGATCCATCATCAACCGTTCAAGTTTGCCAAACGTAAATTCAATACCTTTCTCAATCATTTATATTATATTTATTTTTTTTTCTTTCAAGTTCGGTTAGTCATGAGGATGTTGATAAAGATTACATGGATGTATTACATGCGATTGAACGTGAACCTGAAGTTGACTTATCAAATGAAAATATTTCAAAGTAGGCAGTTCCAGCAACTATTTAAATTATTATTTGTATTATAAAGCAAGTTATATACAGGATGTTTCCAAATAAGTTTGGAAAGTTTTTAGAGGGTGATTCCTTGTCAAAAATTAAAGGAGGTCTTTCATGTAAACAAAAGCTCTTAGGCTTGTCTTTGGAAACATCCTGTAAACATAAGCACATACAGAGCTGTTCGTTATAAATTAATTGCGTTTTGAGTTTATTTTAGAATTGAAATAATAAAAGAGAGTGCACATTCTGAATACTCTGTTTCTGGTAGAAGAATAATTGATGTTGACCAATTCTTTAAATCAATTGTGGAGTTCAAACATAATCCATTGTTTTCCTGCAATACCGAGAATTTGAAAATAATAAATGAAAAGAAACTTGGTCTCAATAGTATTTTTTATTTACAATGTGCAATGTGCAAGGAAACATCATCCGTAAGCACAGATAGTGCATCAAAAAATTCGCTTGATATAAACAAAGCAGCAGTCTTGGGAATGATATCCTCAGGAGGTGGTTTTTCGCAGCTGGAGAAAATTCTTGCATTTTGTAACATTCCTTGTATGAGTTTTCCAAAGTTTGCTGCAACTCAGGATGAAATTTCTCCTCTCATTAGTGGAAGTGCATTTGATTTAATGGAGGCAGCAGGAAAGGAAGAGGCTCAACTCGCAAAGGAAGTAGGAGACGTGGATCAAGACGGCATTACACATATCGCTGTAATAGCAGATGGAGCCTGGTGTAAGCGTTCATATCGGACGAATTACAGTGCGTCATCAGGTGTTGTTAGTACTTTCCTCAATTTTGTTTGACATGTATTTCCATGAAGACATTGAGAACATAATATTTCATTTTTAGGGAGTTATTATTGGGCAAAAATCCAAAAAAATATTATATCTTGGTATCAAGAACAAATATTGTTGTATGTGTTCCCGTGCAGAAAAAAAACAAGAAGATGTCAAACCTCATACCTGTTTCAAAAATTGGTGCAAACATGCAATGGAAGCAGAAATAATTGTAGAGGGTTTCAAAAGCAGCATTGAAATGCACGGGCTGAAATATAAATATCTTATAGGAGACGGGGATAGCAGCGTAACAAGAAAATTAGCTGAAGCAATGTGCTGTTAAACACTGGATTAAAGAAGATATTTCACATGAGCAAAAAGTGAGGAAACTGCGTTCTGATATTCTCAATTCGTCCAAACATATATTTGGAGAGCATTCGAATTGTAAACAATATTTTTGTCAAGGTAAGTATTCTGGAAGTGGATTTTTCATAGTGTATCATTTAATATATATATTATGTAGGTAAGGATGAACGCAAGTGGGTGAATGAAATGACGGAAAGTGGTCTTTTGCAAGATGTCGAAATTCTGTTGTACCGCTTAGTGCATAATGCTGATAGTCTTCTCCTAAACATGGATAATAATGCTGCAGAGTGCTACAATTCAGTTGTCGCAAAATTTGTGAGTGGGAAAAGATTGAATTTATCCAGCAGAGGTTCATACCAAACTCGATGCGAAGCAGCAAGTGTGAGTTTTTCAGCAGGATCACATAATTATCCTGGCATAATATATAAGGCAATATCGCAGAAAAGCCCTGGACAATTTACCAAAAAATGAATGCGCAGAAGAGAAAAGCAACACCTCTACCATAAATCCCCAAAGACCTTATTCCCTGAAAAATATCGCAAGAAGTTGAAAGCTAAGGCACCCGCAGACAAAGATTACGGGCCTGTCGCGGCTCTTCTTTCTATATGCGGAATGAGGTCAACCACGTCTTGTAATGCAACTGTTAAAGAATTGGTGTATAGTACTTTCACAGGAAACGAGGCTTCCGAGTGGGGTATTAGCCACGAGCCAATTGCTAGAAAGGAATTTGAAAAACATTTTGGACTTGAAGTGTCTTCATGTGGACTTTTCGTAGATTCCGTGCTTGGTTTTCTTGGTGCCTCGCCACACGGACTAATCGGTACCGATGCGATCATAGAAATTAAGTGTCCAAAGTCCATTTGTAATTTGTCACCTCGTGATGCCGTCGACCAGAAGAAAATCAAATTTGCAATAATTGATGATGATGGAATCTTTCATTTGAAGAAAACAGCCCATTTTTACTACCAGGTCCAAGGACAACTACACATTTCTCAAAGGAATGTGTGCTATTTTGTCTTGTGGAGTCCACTGGGAATGGAAGTAGAGCATGTTTGAAAACACACTATTAGGAATAAAAATATGTTAACTGCTTATTCGACCTGTTTAGATTTACAGAGATGACATCTTCTGGACGAATCATATGGAGTTACAACTACGAGATTTCTATGAAAATTGCGTTCTACCAGAACTCATAGATCCACAACATCCACAAAATCTACCCTTCCGAGATTTGAGGCAGAAGAACAAATTTGTAGAATCCGAAAAAGTGTAGAAAAATTAAAAAAATAATCTATATCATCGTTTTGTGTGTGTTTAATATTCTTATTTCATTTGTTCCATTTTTAGTACACATTTTGCGTTTTTCTCTTTTGTTATTTCATAACACAATCCAAAAAAAATAATTTTCGATTGTGAAAGTAGTTACGGAGTTTAGTCAATAATTTCAGCGAAAAGTAACGTGAATGCGATCCATTCTTGCGAAAATCATGAGAAATTTCCGAGGATGTGTGTCGGATTGATTTATATGTTCGACCTAGGAATGAGGTATTTAATTGTGATTATGCGAACATCATAATTAAGTATAATAAAACTTAGACTGGAATTATTTTGTTTTTTGAAAATTTTTATTATATATTTTGGTTATAATTATACATGCTAAAAGGCATACATGTGGATAGATTCATAATTTTTGAGTGTTATTTAATTGTCTTAGGAATATCTGTTTTTCAATATTTTCTATTTTGAAATATTATACATCATACATTTTTGGTAATATTATTTATTTGTTAATATTTTGTAAATGTTTAATAAAAGTTGAAATAAAGGTTTTAATTTATATTATAAAACTATATGTTCAATAAAGTTATTATATTTGTTCTTTGAAAAATTTGTGTTTTGCTTTATAAATTGCCATACCACTTTGAAGTGTTAAAGCTACCTACACCCTGAGATATAGAGTAAATGCCGGGAAGAGATTTTGTTAAAGATAAGAGGAGCAAATAAGAGCATAAACCACTGTTAAGTTGCTAACCCACCTTTTTTTTAGCAATATAACTGTGATTGTTTATTTCCAAGAGTTAAAATCATTTTCTAAATATTATTCGAATTATTAAGGTCACAGCAATATGTGCGTTTCAAATTATACAATAGTTGGTCTAAATTAAGTTTTAAATAGTTTTATCTTCTTAAAAAATTAAACCTGTAAGTGTGTTACACAAAAAAATTTTGTTATAGGAAAATTATTCAGAATCCTATTCTAAGTACTTCTATTCTCTTAATAAATTACTATAGAATGCATACTTTACGAGATATTTGCAAAAAAGTCCTACTCGATAAAGGTAAAAGTGATACTTCCGGTCAGTGGCGGCTCTTTAATGAAAGCAAGTGAGCAATTGCACCCCCTGGAATTTTGAAACAAAACAAACCAAGCGGCGACTAACTGTGAAAGTATTTATTTATTACGTATTCATAGTTATTGAACAGGAACGTGGCGTGTGCGGCACGCGTAACAACCTACATGCACCGATCGTCGTCACAGATATAATGACGACTAACAGCGCACGAGCAACTATTCGAATGTTTACCCCTTCCACCGAGAGAAACATACCCATGAGCAAAGCCCAACCGTTGCTCCGTTAAGCCATTAACATTACATTGAAGGTGGGGAGAACTGTATTTTGTTCTACTTCCATATCGTATAATACATAGCGTGTGAGCAAGATCTCTAGTCTGCTCACCGCTGTTGTAAGATAAATTTCGTCTCTGCGTTACAGAATAACACGTTTTCGCGGTTAACGTATGATGAAAAAATCGTAATAAAAAATCTTAAACGCCCGATGTCTCAATTATGTTTAGAAAATAAACAATCTGTTAAAGGTAAAGACGTTATAAGAAAATTCAAAATGAATATTTATCAGAAAAATGACTGGATTTGTGGGTGTGAAATTAAAAATACTTTGTTTTATTTTCCGTGTCTTTTGTTTGGTGGTGAACCGTCTTGGTCAAAGAACGGAATAAAAGACTTAATTCATCGTAGTGCTAAAATTACGAAACATGAAATTTCCGAAGGGCATTTGAAAAATATATTTAGTCTAAGAATGTTGGGAAAAAATAACATTCAGAATGTTTTAGATTCATCATATAGAAAAGCAGTTCAATAACACAATGAACAGGTAACAAAAAATAGGCATGTGTTAAATATAATAATAAATTGCATTAGATTTTGTGGCGCGTTTGAACTGGCACTTCGGGGTCATGATGAACGGCAAACGTGGAATACCAAGGGCATTTTTCGGGAATTGATAAATTTTACGGCAGAATTGGATAAATTGCTCAGAGATCACATCGAAGCAGCACCGGTTTTTAAGGGATTATCAAAAACGATACAGAATGAGCTGCTTGATGCAATGTTGAACGTGTATCATGGACAAGTTTCCAGTGAAATTAAAGCAACCGACTTCACATCTGTGATAGCTGATGAAACCACAGATGTGTCCAATCAGTTTCAGTTGGTGGTTGTTTTAAGATATATTGTGAACGCGAGACCGGTCGAAAGATTTTGGAAATTTCTTCTGCCTAGTGGACATGATGCTAATTCTTTATCTGCTTCCATCCTTAACGAAATTAGTTTCCTTGTTGATGACCCAGAAAAACTGATTGCACAGAGCTATGATGGGGCAGCAGTCATGAGTGGTGCTATTAACGGCGTGCAAAGACATGTCCAAGACCAGTATCCAAGGGCCAATTTTGTACATTGTTACGCACATCAGACAAATCTTATTATGTCACATGCTACATCGAGCAGTAGTAAATGCAGATTTTTTTGCCAATCTGACGGGTGTTACGTTGTAAATTTACTTTGGTTGTACTTCTTGAAAGATTGTGTGTCTTTGTCTAAATACGTGGAATTTTGTATAAAGATCGTGACTTTTTGAGCGTACCCTGTATATTGTCTATTTCACCGGTTACTAAGTCTGCCTGCCGTATACTTTCGTGTGTTCTAAACCTACTTTTGAGCCCTCACCGCTCTAAATCACGTACCGCGAATTTGACAGATACATTTTTGTGTAAGATCGGGCATTTACACCCTATTTTTGTGGAAGCCTTTATATCTGAGTAACTGACTCTAATTATCTTAGCTCTAGCTTATTCTATCCTACCTGTAGTTTTGTATTTTCCGCATTTGCAAATACTTTTACGCCTTGTTTAAGTTTATAAAATATCTTCTTATATATTACGACCGATCTCTACATAATGCATTTATTTGTGGCTTGTAAACGCTCCGAGACGACAGTCAAGTTATTGTGTTAACTGTTTCACATGTTTTTGCGTATTGCCAAACACAGTATCTCGGGCAGGCTCGAGTATTATTGTTTTCCTCTTTCCTTCGCAGTCGTCTCACTAAAAAAAAAAAGGTAAGGAGTATTAATTAAGGAAATGCTTGGAATAGAGGGCATACTATTAATTGCTTGCCGATCACTTGCTGCTCTATCCTCGATAGTCTAAGTATTAGGAACTCCTGTTAATCCGTCCCCAGAACCATCGTAGGGGTTAAGGTCGTAATTTCTCTGTAACATAAGTTTAAGATCGGTCTCCCTACCGTCTTCTTGCAGCGTTTTGATGTTAAAGCTTTGATATTTCGTTAATTACCTGCAGAAATTCTGTTCTCTCTCATAATAAATTGGGAATTACGGGTGGAAATTTGTTTTGTTTATTTCTGTCAAACATGTTACTATGTGCCGTGAAATGAGTGTTACACACGGAATTGCCAACGTCTAGCATGAAAATTTCTCTCGTGCTGCCGACGTTATAATTTTCTCGTACAATGGTTTGGGTACTCCGCTCATTTTCGTTTCGCCTGAGTCATGTTCATGTTTGCGTTTAATTAAAAGTCACAGTGTTAACCCCCTGTACGGTCAAACTCAATCTGGTGTTTGTAATTTTATTTGAATGCTCCCGTTGTCCACTTTGAGGAATTTTCGTGTCTTTATGTTTTGACAGGGATGCGTGTGATTGGACGCGCATGAGATATGAAAGAGGTTCCCGCTTTCGACGGCACTTGATAGTCACATCTTGTGTAAAGAACAGTGTGTGCAAATTGCTTTTCTTCCTTTAGTACTTATGTACATTATCCATGAGGATATTTTTCGCGTATGCGGCTTAATTTGGAGAAAGCAGTAATTACCGTTACCTTAATTTTGGGTTATTAACGTGGTTTTATATCGTCGTACCGTTTTCTAAAAATCCACGTGTGGCCATGTGCTGGCTTTTTTTGTAAATGTAAATTTTGCACCCTGAAGTGACTCGTAGTCGTTTATCGTGGGATCTCCATCGTTCATCCTTGGGGTAAGTTTTCAAAACTCTGTGTTAAATTTTCGGGATTTTATCTTGGGTTTTTTTTTCTCTCTAAATTTTAATAGGATTCTTTTGTCGGGCACAAAAGCCCTCTGACGTCTTAATTCTGATGGTGTAGCCCGCATTTCCTCTGAAGAGCGTGGTGATTTCTATCGATGCATCAGTAGATGCTTCTTAACATCTAGCCCACCTGTTGAAGTGGAATTTTTCCAACAAGGGAGTCGCCGCCATTTTGGAAACCCACAGCGTTCTTCCGGCGTCCATTTTACCAGTTGAGAGCCGCTAAGGTTGTAGTTTTACTTCTTAATTTTACGTCGGATTTTCGGCGACATTACGTCTGAGTGCAAGACTTTATATTGCCTAGCTTTTGATCAAATCTTTGAGTGGCTTAATAACTATCGCACCTCTTAGTTATCGGCGAGGTCACAATTTAATCCTTTTTAAATTACCGTTATTATTTTTTTTATTATTATGTAATAATCAGATTAACCAGAATTTTGGTTATGTCACTACCGTATTTCTGTAGCCCTATATTGTGACGAATATTTAATTGTAGCTAATTTTAGTAAATTCTTAATTATCTCACTACATCTCTTGGAGAGATATTATTTAAATCAGTATTATACCTAGTATTTCCTCTTCCGTTAAAATTATTGTATGACTTATGATGTATTGAATTTTTAATCTAATTTTTGATAGTCCTTCTTTAGCAAATTTGACTTTCACGATGATCATTTATTATACCTGAGTGAGATTAAAACACTTCGGTAAGAGCAAATTTTGGTTCGGGAAGCTCAGTGTTTTTTTTGTATTTTATAGAATTACTTTTCTAAATTTTGACTTAAGTATTTGACTTTGCAAACATATATCCTTCTTTTAATTCAATTTAGCTCATGTAATCAAACCTGGCGTTTTTTGTTTTATTTTATTTAGCGAATTTTTCACATTTTAGACTAAGTCTTTTAAACTGACTTATTAATTTTTCTTGCGCTATAAATATATATATTTACACCTTTGTATTGACATTGCCGTTGTGGCGTGTCCTTGATAACACTTGTATACCTAATGTGAGGTGAAGAAACGTTTCTGCAACCGACCAACTTCTGCTGAAGCGCAGAGATTATGTTGTATTATTAAGACTTGTTATTTTCTTTCAAATTTTATAAAATGTTACCTAACGCTTTGTTTATACATTATCAACTGTCTAGCTTCTCTTCATTTTCTTGAATTTAATTTTTTTTTTTTATTCAACGCTTGCTATCTTTTTTTTTATATTTCAACTGTTCAGTCAGATTCGCGACCTGTTTTTTTTTTTGTAAATTACCTGTCAATCTTTAACTTCATCATTTATGTTAAATAATAACTTTCAACACGTTAAGATTTAATTAAACTTTGTTACATTACGTAATACCTTATCTTTTATTTCTTTTCCCTCTGCATATCTTAAATATTGTTGTGACAAGCACGTACTTAAGACTAGGTGCTACGAATATACAGGGAGTTCAATAGGTATCCCGCTGGAGGGACACAGCCAGTGGTAGCTCGTAGGAGGCGCAGGTAGGTTATCTGTAAGATAGCATAGTGTCCTGGTGCCCGGACAACGTCGCTAGCGTCGTTGCCGACCGACGCTCTACTTTTAGGTGTTCTGATATTCCCTGAACCGTCACGCCGTCTGCGACAGAGTTAGCTCGGCCCTGCGTTATCCTGTTTAACAACCCCTATTGCGATTCTCCGTTTCTTTCCCTAATTTAGTCCGTTAACTTAATGCGACGTAGATCCGGTAGCAAAAATTTGGCGCCCTAACGTCTGGGCCTTTCTTTCGGTAATAAGCAAAAAAATTTTGGCGCCCTAGCGTCTGGGCCTTTCTTTTGGTGATAGGAAAATTTTGGCACCAGCGTTTCGACCAACGTTCCGTCATCTTCAATTTTCCTTTATTGTTATTTTTGTGTGTCAACCAAGTTTCGGCCAATTTTCCGCCATTTTCAGAATTTCTTTTCCTGCCCCTTAACATTCAGACAAGTTTTCTTCCCCTTCCGTACGATTTGACACACCAACGTTTCTGCCATCTTTTCTCCACCTTCCGGAACAAAGTTTACTCCTTCGTTACCCAATGCTCCAACGAAGTTTTCGCTACCTTCACAACAATTTGATGCCTTCGTTGTGGGCCTAACGAACAACATTTCGCACCTACGTTTCGGCTAAGTTTTCGCCGCCCTCAAATTTTCTTTTCCTCATGTGTGTCATCCATCGACTCATAAGTTGACACCGAATGTTTCGACCTAGTTTTCACCATCTTCAGGGAAATTTCTCGTCTTTTCCAATTTTCCTTGGTTTTGGTTGCTTTGACGTGACAACGTGTCGTTGCCTGACGTTTCGGACAAGTTTTCTCCATCTTCCGGAATATTTTCCTTATCTTTGAGTATTTCAGCCACTAACATTTCGTCGTACCGCACAGTGGTGCTATACTTTGGAGAAGCTACTTGTTTTGTATCAACGTTTCGGACCTGACCATCTTCAGGAATAAATTTTGAATTCTCTCGATTTAAGCCCGTTTCTCGTTTTAGGTGGGTAAGTGGACGTTAAGTTTCCCTTACCGTACAGTTTCTTTTGTATTTCCGTCTACTCCCTCACCTAATCCAATTTTGACTGTTTATATTTCTTTTTTCTTCCTTTTTTTTGGGGGAAAAGTTATAACCTCACGTTATAATTTTACCGTAGGTTCTGAACTACCTTGTCTTCCAGAATATATTTGTGCGTCTTAGGACTCGAGTCTTTGCTTGCTGATCCCGGTACCGCCATTTCTTTTTATATATCTTTCTTTTCGACTTTCTGCTGAATTAACTTCCGCCATGTCTCCTAAATTTGAGATCAATCGTCTTATGAAGGAAGACCTTGAGTACTTACTGACTGTTCTGGGTGCTGAGGTGCCATCTACTTTGGATGAAATGCGACGAATGTATCGACGTCTGCTAGGGTATGCTAGGTCTTATCCGTCGGATACTAAGCTTACGTATCCATTCACATATGCGGAAGACGCCGCGGCCATTAAGGATAAGCTTACGGTTATCGAAGGGCTCATCGATCAGTTCATAGGGAATCGTGAGTCTTCCGAATTTCAAAAAATTTCTACCGCCCTTGCTTTCGTATTGCGCCGAATTCAGAACTCCGTCCCACAATCTTCAGAGGAGGTGGAAGAATACCATGCGTTTCGGAGTCGCGTTGCTAAACTGGAAGATTGCATCCGCGATAAGGCTCGCACCCTTGAACGCGCCTCAACGTTCAGTATGTTACAGTCACCCACTGCCGGTAACCCTGGTCCTCAAGGGAGTGAAGAGGAGTTTAGTGATGAGGATGACCCTATTCGACTCCCGGTTAACGCTTTTACTGGTCCAGTTCACTCGACTTTCGCTAGTTTTTCTCCTAAACCCGTTCCCGTTGCCTCTTGGAATATTACATTTTCAGGGCAGAAGAACTTCTCAGTTAGTGCCTTCCTGGAGCGTGTAGCTAAGCTTAAAATCGCTCGTAATTCCTCGGATCAGTTGTTGTTCAATTCCGCTATAGACCTATTTAAGGATCGTGCTTTGGTGTGGTATCGGGCAAATCGTCATCTCTACTCTAATTGGTCAGAGTTAGCTGCCGGTCTACGGGAAGAGTTTCAAGCCGTAGATTATGACGACCGTCTTATGGACGAAATCAAGCAACGGACTCAAGGTCCTAATGAACCTATCGGACTATACGTATCGGTCATGAAAAATCTTTTTTCCCGTCTTTCTGATTCCGTCCCCGAAAAAACTCAATTACGAATTTTGCAACGTAATATTCTGCCTTTCTATCAAACGCAGTTGGGTTTAACTGAGGTCAATTCTATCGCGGAACTCCTTAAATATGGGAAAGTTCTCGAAGCCCGCAAGGCCTCTGCTAAAGCTTATGTACCGCCTCCCTTGCGAGCTAAAACACTCGAACCGGATTTGGCTTATGTCAATGCCGAACCAGTCCCGAGTTATTCTCGAAGTCGTGAGACACCCGTTACTCCCGTCTCTAATCGCTCTCGTGTCCGTGTGGCACCCGTTTCAGCAAATCCTGTCACATGTTGGAATTGTCGTCAGACAGGACATCGTTACTCCCAATGCGCTTTACCTCGTAAACGCTTTTGTTATCGTTGTGGTCGTCCAGAGACCATTGTATCTTCTTGTCCGCAGTGTTCGGGAAACGCCCGACGTGCGCACTAAGTGGCCGTCCCGTGCGTACAATATACACAGCGGCCTATCGACAAATTAGAGCCCGGTTGGATTTTATTCTCGCACAAGCCATAGGGGATGAACGCCCCTATCTTAAAGTTCAAATCTTTGGTAAAGAGTTTCTCGGTCTTTTGGACTCAGGTTCATCACGCACTATTTTAGGTGAAGCAGGTTGGTCCGTGTTAAAGGGTTTTGTTCCGCTTAAATCCTCTATGTCCTTTTGCACTGTTGCCAACGGATCACGATGCCGGATATCAGGTGAAGTTGCCCTGCCTATTAATGTTAGGAATCGTTCTAAGGTCTTTGACGTTTTGGTGGTACCTGAACTACCGCATCAACTTATCTTGGGCGCAGACTTCTGGCGAGATATGGGAATCGTCATAAACATGCGCTGTGGCGATTGGGTATTTTCAGACGCACCCAACGTGTCATCTGTCGATGTCGAACCACAGGTGTTATCTGATGAGCGTCAACGTCAGCTCGAGGCTATCATCAACCAAAATTTTCCCAACGTCGATAAGGAGGTGTTAGGTTGTGCCAGAGGTGTAGAGCACACTATTATCACTAGCAGCCCTCCGATTAAGCAACGCTACTATCCGATATCTCCGGCGGTGCAGAAAGTAGTCGACGCCGAATTAGAGAAGATGTTGGCTCTCGGTGTCGTTGAGAGGTCTCAGAGTGGTTGGTCTTCACCCATTCTTCTCGTGCCTAAGAAGGATAAGACTTTTCGATTTTGCGTTGATTATCGTAAACTCAATCAGGTTACTGAGAGAGACGCCTATCCCCTTCCCTACGTTTCGAATACCTTAGATAAGTTACGAGACGCTAAATATCTTACGTCTCTCGATATAAAAAGTGCGTATTGGCAAATTCCTGTTGCCGAGTCTTCCCGTCAGTATACAGCCTTCACCGTGCCGAATCGAGGCTTGTTCCAATTTTGTCGTCTTCCGTATGGTCTCCACAACGCACCTGCCTCCTGGCAGCGTTTTATTGATAGAGTTTTGGGTCCTGAATTAGAACCCTACGTTTTCGTTTATCTGGATGATATCATAATTGTCACTCCTACCTTTGAAAAACACCTGACTATCTTAGAGCAAGTTTTATCTCGCCTGCGTGACGCTGGCTTAACGCTTAATAGAGACAAATGTCAATTTTGCCGCGACGAACTGAAGTACCTGGGATATGTGGTTAATCGTCGTGGGTTGATGGTCGACCCTGACAAAGTAAAGGCTATCATCGGAATTGCCACTCCCAAAAATGTTTCTGAAGTCAGACGCTTAGTAGGTATGGCTTCATGGTATCGACGTTTTGTCCCTAATTTCTCTACTGTTATCTCCCCGCTTACTGATTTGTTACGGAAAAATCGTCCCTTCCTTTGGACGTTAGCTTGTGAAGAAGCCTGGACATCTTTGCGTGAACGCTTGGTTTCCTCCCCGATTTTGACATGTTCCGATTTCCAATATGAATTCGTCATTCAAACTGATGCTAGCGACTATGGTCTTGGAGCCGTATTGACTCAAGACATAGACGGACAGGAGAAAGTAATCAGTTATCTAAGCCGTTCTTTAACACCGGCCGAACGTAAATTCTCTACGGTTGAGAAAGAATGCCTTGCCGTCCTCTGGGCAATAGAAAAGCTTCGCCCATATATCGAATGCTCCCACTTTACGGTGATAACGGATCATTACTCCCTCTGCTGGCTGAATTCTCTTAATTCTCCGTCGGGTAGATTGGCTCGATGGGCCGTGCGTCTTCAGCAGTACGACTTCACTATCATCCACCGTAAAGGTAAATTCAATGTCGTTCCGGACACTCTCTCCCGTTCAGTCCCCAAATTGTATATCGTTCAAGTCAATCCTAAAAGCCAAGACAAATGTTACGCTCGTATCTTAGAACAAATTAAGAGACATCCCGAGAAGTACCCTCAATTTCAACTTATCGGTGGGATACTTCGACGTTACGTACCGCCTAATAGCACTTTTCCCTCTGAGGATTCCGATTCATGGAAAATCTATGTTCCTAAGGAACAACGACATGAGGTCTTGTTAGAATGTCATAACGAGCCCACAAGTGGTCATCTGGGCATTGCGAAGACTCTCGCTCGCATATTGCAGCACTACTATTGTCCCAAGATGTTAGGAGATGTGATTCGTCACATCAAAGCCTGTCCTAATTGCAATAGGGCGAAACCCCTTCAAAGAGCTCCTGTTGGTCGTATGGGTGGACATTCTAAAGTTACTAAACCATGGGAAGTACTCAGTGTCGACATTGTTGGTCCTCTTCCGAGGTCCAAGCGCGGTTTCAATTACATTTTAGTGGTCTCTGATATCTTCAGTAAGTTTGTTCTGACTTTCCCGTTACGTAAAGCTTCCTCCAAGTCTATTATCCGACATCTTGAAGAAGATGTGTTTCTGATTTTTGGCGTACCTCGTTCTGTAATTTCCGATAATGGCGTGCAGTTTCGATCTAACGACTACCGTTCTATGTTACAAGAATATAAAGTACGTCCATGTTATACTGCGAATTACCATCCTCAAGCGAATCCCGTGGAACGTGTGAATAGGGTTATCAAAACTATGTTGATCTCGTATGTCTCTGACAATCATCGCGAATGGGACGTCTATCTTCCCAAAGTCACTTGCGCCTTGCGCACTGCTAGACACGAAGTCACTGGACATACGCCCTATTTCATTAACTTCGGTCGTGAGATGCATCTCACTGGAGAAAGAGTTTCCGATGCCCCTATCTCTGACGGAACTCCACTTGTCGAAGTCCGCGATCCGGAAAAACTAATAGAGCGTTCCGAAGGATTTTCTAAACTTTATCGTGACATCAAATCCCGCTTGCAGAAAGCATACGAGCGTGCTAAGGCGCGCTACGATACTCGTCATAGACGAGATGAATTCTTGGTAAACCAGTTGGTCTGGCGTAAAAATTTCGTTCTTTCAGATGCCGCCAAGTTCTATACCGCCAAATTGGCTGACAAATATGTCGGGCCCTTTCAAATTAGTAAACGTATCTCTACTGACATTTACGAACTGAAAACTTGTGAAGGTAAATTGCTGCCCGGGGCGTGGCATGCAAATTTACTGAAACCTCAACCGAGTGATGATTAAGATCTATCTTCTCACGTGTCCAACTGCCTAAAATTATCGCTTATCTCGATTTTGTCTTTTCATTACTTGTACCTACCGTAACCTTTATGGCCTGTAGCGAGGGCTGGAAGAATTCTCCTACCATGAACCTGCGTGAAGTAAAAGTCTTCTAAAGGGACCCTGACTTCTATTGTTCCTCTACCACCTTAGGACAAACATTTTTCTTTTATCGACCTTTCGTCAGTGTGATTACCGGCCCCATTGCACAGCTTGTATCTGTGATTCTGTCTATGCATTTATCTTCCCGTATCTTTATCGCTTTCGTGTGTCTCGGATCTCCCGTGTCTCTGCATATATGGAGTGACAGCCTTGCTAGGGGAGTCCACACTACATTTCCCTTATCTTATCGGACATGACTACCTTTTAAGCTAACTAATGTTGCTTAACTACCGGATTTGACTTTCTTATTTGAGGAGGTATAAAGAGTGATGGTCCCTTTTGTGTGATAATCCTCAGCCTTCCCAGGGCCGTGTCCTGGCGACCTTTTTGCTTTTCTTACGTTCAAAATGTTACCTCCAGGAATCGGATATGACTTCAGCCTTTATGGTTTATCGTTCGCCTTCAGCGTTTCAGTCGGGACAACGCCGGTCCAGACTTTAAACTTCTGCTCCCTATTATCTATTTTTGTTTGGCGATCTTCTCTCGTTTTGTTGTCACCGGATGTTTGGTTGTCGTAACGGCATATCTGTACCTCTGAGCAGTTGCACCATTCTGAGCTTTACCTTACCTTTAGTTACCTCTTCCTTATTCCGCTTTGTATCCCGTATCTGTAGTAATAAACCCGTTTTTAGTTGTCCTTTTATTTTGTTTGTTTTGAGATACCGAGGGCCTTACCCAAGGGTCTCTTTTACCGTCGCGTGTCTGCAGAGTGTCGTCTCGGGGGTTGCCTTTCCCGCATCTTGGCCTATTGGTAGTGCCCACTCCTCATTCCTGTGCCTTCGACCGTCGTAAGGATCACCGCCGGCCGGGCACACCGTAATCTAACCCGTCTATACCCTTCTCCCCCGTGATGCTACCAATAGTGCTGGGCTGTCGGTTGGACAGGTCTCGGGGCGCGTCTGTGCAGAATCTCGACACCCTTGTTTTTTATTTTTCGTTACTTTCCCGTACCGGCCGAATGCCGAAGGGCCACGTGGTGGTTATGGCCAAGCTGATTGGTGTTACTGTGACTGAGTGTGGATGTGTGCGTTTGTATAGTGGACAACGTCCGTTTTAGAACTCTCGCTTACCCTTTTCACTATCTTTATCCCGTCAGCCTATGTTCTCGGTGCAAGAAATTGCTCTGCGATCAATTTCTTTTCGCTGGAAAGGGGGGAATTTGTTACGTTGTAAATTTACTTTGGTTGTACTTCTTGAAAGATTGTGTGTCTTTGTCTAAATACGTGGAATTTTGTTTAAAGATCGTGACTTTTTGAGCGTACCCTGTATATTGTCTATTTCACCGGTTACTAAGTCTGCCTGCCGTATACTTTCGTGTGTTCTAAACCTACTTTTGAGCCCTCACCGCTCTAAATCACGTACCGCGAATTTGACAGATACATTTTTGTGTAAGATCGGGCATTTACACCCTATTTTTGTGGAAGCCTTTATATCTGAGTAACTGACTCTAATTATCTTAGCTCTAGCTTATTCTATCCTACCTGTAGTTTTGTATTTTCCGCATTTGCAAATACTTTTACGCCTTGTTTAAGTTTATAAAATATCTTCTTATATATTACGACCGATCTCTACATAATGCATTTATTTGTGGCTTGTAAACGCTCCGAGACGACAGTCAAGTTATTGTGTTAACTGTTTCACATGTTTTTGCGTATTGCCAAACACAGTATCTCGGGCAGGCCCGAGTATTATTGTTTTCCTCTTTCCTTCGCAGTCGTCTCACTAAAAAAAAAAGGTAAGGAGTATTAATTAAGGAAATGCTTGGAATAGAGGGCATACTATTAATTGCTTGCCGATCACTTGCTGCTCTATCCTCGATAGTCTAAGTATTAGGAACTCCTGTTAATCCGTCCCCAGAACCATCGTAGGGGTTAAGGTCGTAATTTCTCTGTAACATAAGTTTAAGATCGGTCTCCCTACCGTCTTCTTGCAGCGTTTTGATGTTAAAGCTTTGATATTTCGTTAATTACCTGCAGAAATTCTGTTCTCTCTCATAATAAATTGGGAATTACGGGTGGAAATTTGTTTTGTTTATTTATGTCAAACATGTTACTATGTGCCGTGAAATGAGTGTTACACACGGAATTGCCAACGTCTAGCATGAAAATTTCTCTCGTGCTGCCGACGTTATAATTTTCTCGTACAATGGTTTGGGTACTCCGCTCATTTTCGTTTCGCCTGAGTCATGTTCATGTTTGCGTTTAATTAAAAGTCACAGTGTTAACCCCCTGTACGGTCAAACTCAATCTGGTGTTTGTAATTTTATTTGAATGCTCCCGTTGTCCACTTTGAGGAATTTTCGTGTCTTTATGTTTTGACAGGGATGCGTGTGATTGGACGCGCATGAGATATGAAAGAGGTTCCCGCTTTCGACGGCACTTGATAGTCACATCTTGTGTAAAGAACAGTGTGTGCAAATTGCTTTTCTTCCTTTAGTACTTATGTACATTATCCATGAGGATATTTTTCGCGTATGCGGCTTAATTTGGAGAAAGCAGTAATTACCGTTACCTTAATTTTGGGTTATTAACGTGGTTTTATATCGTCGTACCGTTTTCTAAAAATCCACGTGTGGCCATGTGCTGGCTTTTTTTGTAAATGTAAATTTTGCACCCTGAAGTGACTCGTAGTCGTTTATCGTGGGATCTCCATCGTTCATCCTTGGGGTAAGTTTTCAAAACTCTGTGTTAAATTTTCGGGATTTTATCTTGGGTTTTTTTTTCTCTCTAAATTTTAATAGGATTCTTTTGTCGGGCACAAAAGCCCTCTGACGTCTTAATTCTGATGGTGTAGCCCGCATTTCCTCTGAAGAGCGTGGTGATTTCTATCGATGCATCAGTAGATGCTTCTTAACATCTAGCCCACCTGTTGAAGTGGAATTTTTCCAACAAGGGAGTCGCCGCCATTTTGGAAACCCACAGCGTTCTTCCGGCGTCCATTTTACCAGTTGAGAGCCGCTAAGGTTGTAGTTTTACTTCTTAATTTTACGTCGGATTTTCGGCGACATTACGTCTGAGTGCAAGACTTTATATTGCCTAGCTTTTGATCAAATCTTTGAGTGGCTTAATAACTATCGCACCTCTTAGTTATCGGCGAGGTCACAATTTAATCCTTTTTAAATTACCGTTATTATTTTTTTTATTATTATGTAATAATCAGATTAACCAGAATTTTGGTTATGTCACTACCGTATTTCTGTAGCCCTATATTGTGACGAATATTTAATTGTAGCTAATTTTAGTAAATTCTTAATTATCTCACTACATCTCTTGGAGAGATATTATTTAAATCAGTATTATACCTAGTATTTCCTCTTCCGTTAAAATTATTGTATGACTTATGATGTATTGAATTTTTAATCTAATTTTTGATAGTCCTTCTTTAGCAAATTTGACTTTCACGATGATCATTTATTATACCTGAGTGAGATTAAAACACTTCGGTAAGAGCAAATTTTGGTTCGGGAAGCTCAGTGTTTTTTTTGTATTTTATAGAATTACTTTTCTAAATTTTGACTTAAGTATTTGACTTTGCAAACATATATCCTTCTTTTAATTCAATTTAGCTCATGTAATCAAACCTGGCGTTTTTTGTTTTATTTTATTTAGCGAATTTTTCACATTTTAGACTAAGTCTTTTAAACTGACTTATTAATTTTTCTTGCGCTATAAATATATATATTTACACCTTTGTATTGACATTGCCGTTGTGGCGTGTCCTTGATAACACTTGTATACCTAATGTGAGGTGAAGAAACGTTTCTGCAACCGACCAACTTCTGCTGAAGCGCAGAGATTATGTTGTATTATTAAGACTTGTTATTTTCTTTCAAATTTTATAAAATGTTACCTAACGCTTTGTTTATACATTATCAACTGTCTAGCTTCTCTTCATTTTCTTGAATTTAATTTTTTTTTTTTATTCAACGCTTGCTATCTTTTTTTTTATATTTCAACTGTTCAGTCAGATTCGCGACCTGTTTTTTTTTTTGTAAATTACCTGTCAATCTTTAACTTCATCATTTATGTTAAATAATAACTTTCAACACGTTAAGATTTAATTAAACTTTGTTACATTACGTAATACCTTATCTTTTATTTCTTTTCCCTCTGCATATCTTAAATATTGTTGTGACAAGCACGTACTTAAGACTAGGTGCTACGAATATACAGGGAGTTCAATAGGTATCCCGCTGGAGGGACACAGCCAGTGGTAGCTCGTAGGAGGCGCAGGTAGGTTATCTGTAAGATAGCATAGTGTCCTGGTGCCCGGACAACGTCGCTAGCGTCGTTGCCGACCGACGCTCTACTTTTAGGTGTTCTGATATTCCCTGAACCGTCACGCCGTCTGCGACAGAGTTAGCTCGGCCCTGCGTTATCCTGTTTAACAACCCCTATTGCGATTCTCCGTTTCTTTCCCTAATTTAGTCCGTTAACTTAATGCGACGTAGATCCGGTAGCACGGGATTATGTACTTTTTTTCTCCACTTCACCACAACGAGCTGCAAGATTGGAAGAATTCCTTCAGAGAAAAAGCTTACCTCGTTCTTCAAAAATAAGATGGAACTTCAATTCTAGGACAGTGAATACAATATATGAGCACCGAGCTCTAGAACAAATCGAGGGAGAAGCTAGTTTACAAACTACCATTCATCAAGCTGGTGCCAATTTGCGAATTTTAGAGGAGGAAAATTTTATCTGTTGGTTAACTTCCTTTCATAAAATTATGCCACATGTGGACATATTGTTTAATCAATTACAAAATGTCAATACAGATGCATTAAAAATCAAGAATAATTTAGATAATTTTGAACGCGCTATTGGAAAAATTCGAACCAAAATCGTTGACACAGATAATCAGTTGGTTAAACAAAATGACTCAGAACTGACTCCTCGACCATCAACGCGACGAAGAGTAACTGATGGTAGCCAAAGACGGAGGGAGACTATTGAAGTGTGCGATATTATTTTGCTTGAAATAAAAACTAGATTTCGGTATACAGAGCACTTAATATTAGCAAACTTAATTTCTTTTAAACAGTTCTCCTCTTTTCAAAAAAAATTTCCGGAAGATTGCCTTAAAGAAGCAGTAAAATTTTATCCATGTCTCAATGCAAGCAGACTACGAACTGAATTAAGTGTTCAATATTCTAGAGAAGAATTTAGGCAAAATATAGAAGTCAGTGCTGTAGGTCTGCTAGGCCTTCTGCTGGATGGATTAAGCGACACCTTTAATGAAGTTGTTAAGCTTTTAAAAATTGTCATTACAATCCCAATGACAACGTCTGAAGCGGAACGCCAGTTTTCACGACTGAAGAGAATAAAAACTTTCCTGAGAGATACAATGAAAGAAGACAGATTAAATGCCCTTACTATGTTATCTTATGAAAAAGAATTTATAAATGATTTCCCAAATTTTAATGAAAAACTTAGGTGTGGCCACCACACGACTTTCTTATACGTATGAGCGTTTCAAATTATAGGATTTTAAGAATTTTTTATACAAAAATTATTCACAATCCTATTCTAAGTACTTCTATTCTCTTAATAAATCTCGATAGAATGCATACTTTGCAAGATATTATCAAAAAAGTGCTACTCGTTAAGAATAAAAGTGCGACTTCCGGTCCGAATTTTGAAATTTCATATATACAAAAAATATTGCAAATCCAATTATAAATACTTTTGTATTCTTGATAAATACATATAGAATGCATAACTTACGACATATTTGCAAAAAATCGCTATTCGATAAGGGTAAAAGTGGTACTTCCGGTCTGAATTTCGAAATTTTTTTTATACAAAAGATATTGAAAATTATGTTTTAAATACTTTTATACTCGTCACGTACTTGTCTAAAAAGCATGACTGATTTTCGATAAGAGTAAAAGACCTACTTCCGGTAGGAATTTCGAAAAACTTTAAATAAAATTATTCTCAATTTTAATTTTAAGTACATATGTATTCTTTATAAATTTGTTTAAACTTAGTAGTTGACGAAATACTGGCAAAATTCGATTTTTTCACTGAAGTAAACT
Source organism: Amphimallon solstitiale (assembly GCA_963170755.1). NCBI lineage: Eukaryota > Metazoa > Arthropoda > Insecta > Coleoptera > Scarabaeidae > Amphimallon > Amphimallon solstitiale. The sequence goes on along the minus strand of OY720679.1, from coordinate 117,384 downwards.
ACTACTTCCGGTCTGCCAATTTTGCTTAAAATCTAATCATTTCTCAAGAGGGAGATTATACTACTAAATACAAAATTTGGAATACGCGCCCCAAATTAAAAAAAAGACGAATACTAATGCGGAGCTTCATTCATCTCGCACTAATATTGTCAACTGGGAAATTTCTGCGGCATAAATATCCAGTTCGTAGAAAAGCCAGGCGATATCACACATTGAAAAATAAATATATGTATATGACAATTATTTTATCATTAAATCACATATATAATATGTCTATTACACAACTCAAACAAATATTTTAAAAATTTTAAAAAAAAGTCCATAAATTATTTTAACAGATGCGAAAAATATAATAGGCAGCAACATGTTCCAATGCAACTGCAACGCTATTTCTGCATGCAAACTAGAGAACTAAACAAAATCGCAATAAGTCAATCACCAAAAGTCAATTTAATTGAGTCCTTTTACGCGCCACGAAATTATAAAGAAAATTCAAAAAAATTTCTAAGTTCATTAATTTACTATAGCGGATGCTAAATAAGCAATACAAGCATAATACATGCAGCAACATTTTCCAATGCTACTGCAACGCTATTTCTGCATACAAATTAATGAACTAACCAAAATCGCAATAAGTCAATCACCAAAATAAAAATAAATTGTATCTATACCTACTTCTGTATTGTCATTAAAATCATATACAATACAATGCATTCATACATTTATCCATATACGAAAAATTTTTTTCGTATATGTATACTTGCATGGTAAAATCATATAGCTTCGAAACTGGTAATAATATGAATGCGTAAAATTGGAGTGAGAAAAAGTGAAATAAAATACTCCAGACAACCGCAAAAAGTTCGGACAGTCCTATTAGGCGGGGCCAAGAAGTTGGGTGCATATCCGTAGCAGCTGAAGGCGCTGCTAAAATACAAATAATTCAGTATGGCAGCATTATGGAATTTCTTAATTTAATTACTCAAATTAAACTTTTTTCCGCAATTCAAAAAGCTATATCTCACAAGAAAACATTGGTCTACACGGGAATTACATCCGTTTTGATCAATTTCATTTAATTCTTTCAGATTTTGACGGGGAAACACACGTACATTTTACTCTAATTTGGAATAAAAAAAATAGGTGGTTGTGACAAAAAATTACATAATCAGACAACCTTTCCGTGTACTCATATCTATATTGGAGTTGTACAGAAAATTTCACATTTCTATCTTGAACAATAGTAAAAAAAAACTGATAAATTCGACATCTTGCTTTCTCGACCGCAAAATTTAAATTTTGGAATTAAATAAAATATAAATTCAAATATTCCATTTTAGAGACCTTTGAATATTACCCAGTATAAATATTTAAATAATATTTATAAATATACAGCATTTTTAATGGGCAGAATAAAAATAAAATAACTTGGCTAATATAGATAGAGATAGATTGATGGTACATACTTCTTCCACACGGAACTTCAGAAATTGCACCAGACAGACGCAGTTCCCAAAAGTAATTTATGACCGCGAAAAAAATTTCTTTTATACAGTCCCGTGTCCGGACGGTTATAAAAAGAGTTAATGTAAATAATGAATAAATTCTGGGGAAGGAATATGATTTAAAAAGTTTTAAAATCCACATTGGAAGTTATGAATGTTATGATACTTACACTTATTATGATATAGAACACAGGCAAGAATAGAGATGCATAGGTACCTATATACAGGGTGAGTCATCTAATCGGGTAAGGCCGATTATGCCTTTATGAGTAAAGATATTTCGAAGCGGTTTTTTCCTTGTGATAGCTGTTCATTAGGAGCACATTTATAAAATAATATACAGGGTGTTCCATTTGCAAAAATTGACATTTTTGCAAAAACTAACAAAAGTATATCAAAAAACGACAATAACTCTGTAATAGTCACTTTTACTGTATTAACGTCTTACATGTTTCTGACATAAAATTTAATAAACAATTCAAAAATGAGCTGATATACAGGGTGTTCTATTTAAAAAAAATAACTTTTATACAAAAACGTGTCATCTAAGTTTAATCCAGTTTCCTGCACATGCAGTTAGTAACTGTAAAAAAATAGAACATGCTTCTATTAGGACCTCTTATTGTAAACAATATTGCAAAAAATTTTGTCCATCTAATACGTCGTTTTCGAGAAATATAATTTTATACAAACGTTGAATTTTTCAGAAAAATGGGAATAAGTCAAAAGCTTTACACTTTAGGCCTATACTATCTAATAACTTTTTGACTAAAAATTATACGGAGAATTCAAAAATGCAATAATATATAGGCTGTTCCATTTAAAAAACTATAACTATGGTTAGCCACCAAGTTATGGAACAGTCTGTATAATACAAAATATTTTTAAAATGTGCTCTTAATGAACAGCTACCACAAGAAAAAAACCGCTTCGAAATATCTTTACTCGTAAAGGCACAATCGGCCTTACCCGCATAGTTGACTCACCCTGTATATAGATAGGTACATAATAATGATCAATTATTAAATTTTTGATACTTTATATTAATAATAATAAAACAATGAAATTCGATTATCCATATAGAGATTATTGAATATTTGTGACTTTTTTTATAGTACATATAAGGAAGTATCAGCATTAATAAATGTGCAGTAGTTACATATACCACACGAATCGAGCCACTAGTTTTCCCCTACGTATTGGATCAAACTCCTATTCCCAGGCAAACACAAATGAAGGATCTTGGAGTGTTATTTGACCAACGTTTGAATTTTTCTAATCACATATATTCGATATGCAACTCCGCCTCACGTGCACTCAGCTTTGTTGTCAGGTCGTGCCGGGAGTTCATGAATCCTGATACATTGAAGATACTCTTTTTCTCGCTGGTGCGACCCAGACTGGAGTATGCCTCTATAATCTGGTATCCTTGTTAGGTTTACCAAAACCTTTTGATTGAGAGAGTACAGAAGAGACTTTTGAAGTACTTTTCGTACAGGGCTCGAGGCACGTATCCTCCTAGAGGCGTTGACTATGAGAGTCTGCTATTAGAACATGACGTTCCTTCCCTCTTGGAGCGTAGACAGATCGCAAGTGCCAATTTTATGGTTGGGCTGGTTAGTAACAGAATTGATGCCCCCAATATACTCTCCGCTGTGGATTTTTTGGTTCCCAGATACGGTACGCGTTCAAGCGATACTTTTGTGGTGGCTCGAGCTAGGTCGAATGTTTTTGCTAAGGCACCTCTTACGCATATGGCAAGGAACGCTAACGAACTATGCCCTGATCCTTTTCACTTTCCTTTTATTCAAAAGCCTCACTCTATCGATAAATGAATATGTCTTTCGATTTGACTCAATGCATATGTCTGTAACACTATTTATTTTAATTTAATCTGAACGCATTGCTATGATGTACTAATTATTAAATATTTGCCTCTTAGTCTAATGTGCTAAGGTTTCTACTCATTGTTGTTATTGTTATTATTGTTATTAATACAATATGAACCACTGTATCAGATTTTAATATTAGTTTTTCAATTCAGGTTATGCGTGTGTTTTCATTTATATAAGCTTGAAGTGTTCCATAACTTGTCATCTATTGTAATGTTGCTTGTGTTTTTTTTTTTTTTTTTTTAGTTTTAGTTTAGGAAATGCTATCAAGAATTGATTGTTGTCCTGTAATTGGCATGTGCTGTTGGACAAATAAAGAATATTATTATTATTATTATTATTATTATTATTATTATAAAAAAAGTTTTAGGGAAAAGGGGGTTTTAAAAAATGTCTGTCTGCCTGTCTCTCTGTGTCTGTGTGTGACGGTCTATAGCGGTCAAACCGCTATAGATATCAATTCCAAATTTTGTATTTATGTGTATAATCTCCCTCTTGAGATCTGATTACTTTTCAGTAAAATCGGTAGACCGGAAGTAGTAGTTTACTTCAGTGAAGAAATTGAATTTTGCCAATATTTCGTCAATTACTAAGTTTAAGCAAATTTATAAAGAATTCAAATGTACTCAAAATTAAATTTGAGAAGAATTTTATTAAAAAAGTTTTTCGAAATTCCTACCGGAAATACATACGCCTTTTACTCTTATCGAAAATAAGTTTTTTGCGAATATTTCGCTAGTTATGCTTTTTAGACAGGTACGTTACGAGTATAAAAGTATTTAGAACTTAATTTTCAATACCTTTTGTATAAAAAAAATTTCAAAATTCGGATCGGAAGTAACACTTTTATTCTTATCGAATAACGAGTTTTCGCAAATATGTCGTAAATGATGCATTTTATATATATTTGTCAAGAGTACAAAAGTATTTAGAGCTGGATTTGCAATGTATTTGGCATACATGAAATTTTAAAATTCGGACTAGAAGTAACACTTTACTCTTAGCGAGCGGCACTTTTTTTCGAATATCTTGCAAAGTATGCATTCTATAGAAATTTATCAAGACAATAGAAGTACTTAGAATAGGATTTTGAATAATTTTTGATTAAAAAAATCTGAAAATTCTATAATTTGATACGCTAATACGTATAAGAAAGTAGTGTGGTGGCCACACCTCACATTTTATTCCTAATGTTTTGTTGAGCCGCTATGACTTCAGGTAGATCTCTAATCGGTATATTTCTTGTGTAATGCGAGGCTACTTGTTCTAGAAGTATACAGTTATGCATAGGCGTAACTAGACCCTGACCATAGGGGGGGGTCACTTCAAAGATATGCCACGATCGTCCATTTTTCAAACCCGTTTTCTTTCGCATTTGTCAGTACTGGTCTATTCCTTTCCATCAGAGTGTGTAAAAATAATACATTTGTCAAGACTTTTAAAAAAGTACTTAATGACCCAATTTTCCTTTTCTTTTTTATGATGGGGGCGGGGGTTCTAACCCTCAAACCTCCCCTCCCCTGGTTACGCTTCTGCAGTTGTGAAAGTTTGGAAGTCACAGGCTCTAAATCTAGTTTGCAAAGCATTTGCAAATATGTTTTGATGGATTGTTGCAAACAGTGGAAGGAGTGCTACAGCTGTTTCAAGAAGAAAAACAGTATATTTTAACTAGTCGGTTAAATCAAGACGTAATTGAAATTTTTTTCTCGGTTGTTCTACAAAAAGGTGGTTATAATCGTAATCCAACTGCAAGGGGGTGCCGCCATTAACTCACTGACGAAACCACCCCTCAAGTGCATATTATGAACCTGACACTGACGAAATGATATTTTACTGCCATTTATTATCAAAAGAAATTAAAAACCAGATTACTGAAAAAGATTTATAAAAACTACCAAAGTACTGGGCATAACAAATTAATTTAAATTAAAGTGTATATAACAAGATCACTGTATCAACGATATAATCAAATAATAAAAGAGGATAAAATGTTATATACTTCAGCAGCTCGCGTTAACTGCCAGAAAATCTTCGACGCTGTAGTACTTCCTCTCCATCAACAGCCCTTTGACCCTTTTCTTGAACTCGTCAGGTGGTAGGTCTTAAAGTTCTTCCTTCAAGTGGTATTGTATTGGTACGAAGTGCTGGTATACTTGCGTGTGCGAGTATTTCGTAATCCAAATAATTCTTAATTACTCACTCTGTGACATATTCCGGAAATTCGAAAAATTCTTAGCGATACACGCACATGTCGTTTTAGTTTCACTTTTGGGTGTGTGAAGTTAGACCTCTTTTTTCGGAATTCGGAATTGTGACGGTTGTTCCAGGTTGCTCTAAGTTGGTTCTCAATTGTTCCAAAGTATTTCAAAAATAAATCATAATCGGCCGAGAAAATAGGAAAAACAAAACAATTTTTTGCCAGGGCCCCCTTTTTCGAAAATCAAAATTTTGACGGTCATTCCAGGTTTGTTTTAAATTGTTCCAAAGTATTTCAAAAAAAAATCTTAATTGACTGAGTTAATAGGAAAAGCGATTTTCTTATAACCCCTCTTTTTGCGAAAATTAAAATTCTGCTTCAGGTTGTTCTAGATTTGTTCGAAACACTGTTCTAATACATCAAGACCGTATCTCATATATCAAAAGATATTGCCAAAAAACTATATCCAAAAGTGAGAAGTTGGCCCCTCTTTTTTTTCGAAAATCGAAAATCTGATCATTGTTCCAGATTGTTTTAGATTTGTTCTCAATTGTTCCAAAGTATTTCCAAAAATTAATCATAATCGGCTGAGAAAATGGCAAAAACCAATTTTTCGCAAGCCCCCCTTTTTTCGAAAATCGAAATTCTGACGGTTGTTCTAGGTTATCCTAGGTCTGTTTTAGATTGTTCCAAAGTATTTCAAATAAAAAATCATAATTGGCTGAATTAATAGGAAAAATGAGGTGTGGCCACCACACGACTTTCTTATACGTATGAGCGTTTCAAATTATAGTTTTAATTTTTTTTTATATAAAAATTAATTAAAAATCCATTATAAGTACCTCTATTCTCTTAATAAATAATCTATAGAATGCATACTTTGCGAGATATTCGAAAGAAAGTGCTACTCGCGAAGAGTAAAAGTGTTACTTCCGGTCCGAATTTTGAAATTTCGTTTATACAAAAAATGTTTCAAAACCAACTCTAAATACTTTCCTACTGTTGACAAATATTTATAGAATGCATAATTTACGACATATTGGCAAAAAATAGCTATTCGATAAGAGTAAAACTGATACTTCCGGTCCGTATTTTGAATTTTTTTTTATACAAAAGATATTTAAAAAAAATTTTAAATACTTTTATATTCGTAGCGTACCTGTCTCAATAGCATGACTTGCGAAATATTTGCAAAAAACTGATTTTTGATAAGAGTAAAAGACCTATTTCCGGTATCAATTTCGAAAAACTTTCTGACAGTCGTTTCAGGTTGTTCTAGGTTTGTTCTAAATTGTCCCAACGTATTTCAAAGAAAAAGTCGAAATTGGCCAAGATAATAGGAAAAAACGATTTTGCAAGGGGCGGAATGACTTGCACTTTCTGCACAGTACAGTGTTCAAGGAAGTTTTTGTATGATGCAGTTCAATAACAATACTTTATTGTGATTTATAATAAGCATCTAATATAAGCAGGGTTTATTAAATATATATTTTCTCAAGTAATGTTCTATTATTACAAAACGATATTGTTACCAAATACTGATAAACTATTACAAAAAAAAATCAAAACTGGCTGAGATAATAGGAAAAATCAATATTTTTTCAGTCCCCTTTTCTTAAAAATCAAAATTCTGGCGGTTCGAAAGTAAAGTCATAATCCCCTGATATAAATAAAATTAAAATCAAACAAAATGCCGTTATTTTATTATGTGAATAAGTCTAGACACTTATTCTTTTCATGTTTTTTTTTCTGTGAAGAAAAAACACGTTTGTCGGAGTATGATACAAAAATACAACTATATGGGGCAGACTCTGTCGCTCCTTTCGTTTTCTGCACGTCCGCTTCGTAATGAATTTGTCTAAACGTCCTAACAAGCTGTACTATTTAGAAGAAAATGCGCTCTCTCTACGCACAATTTGAACGAGTGTCATCTCGTATGTAATAGTGCGAACTATTTCTGTGCAGAAATTTGCCAAACTCGATGGCATTTCAACATGAGATAAATTTAATTTGCGTATTCGCACTATTAGTGGCCTCTTTTGGCGTATTTTTAAACTAAATATAGAGTTGCCGTTTGCTAGGTAAGGACGGTTTGTCTGGAAGTATTGTCTGTGCTAGTACGATCGCAAAGTTGGTGATGGAAGACCTTGAAACCACGGTACTGAGTAATGCTAGTTACAAGCCTACATTTTTTAAAAGATATGTCGATGATTGCATTACAATTATACCAAAACTTGAAATAGACAATTTTGTAAATGAATTTAACCAATATAATAGTAATATTAAATTCACGATAGAAATAGAACAAAATAATCAACTAAATATCCTAGACATGACACTAATTAAAAAACAAAATCGAATTTTAACAAAATGGTATAGAAAACCTACATCTTCAGGAAGATATTTGATTTTTTCATCACAGTCAATTACACACAAAACCAATGTACTGATCGCACTTATTGATAGAGGCATTAATCTCACAAGTCCACTATTCAGAAGCGAAGTTTTAAAAGAAATAAGAAACATATCACAAGAAAACTCCTATCCTATTAAATTAATAAATAAAATAATCAAACAAAGACTGTTCAAATTTTATAATTCAACTAAATATACATCAAAAAAATCAAATGAATGTCAAGACCAAAACATTCCCTACGTAAGAGGTTTATCAGAAAAAATAAGAAACATTGTGAGACCTCATAATATCCAAGTAGTACACAAATATAACAAAAATTTAAAATGCCTTCATTCAAATTTAAAAGATCGTATTCCGTTATTAAAAAAAACCCATGTTGTTTACAAATTAAACTGTAGGGACTGTGATGCAATATATATAGGTCAAACACAGCAGCATCTGTGTAATCGTATTGATGGCCATAAATTCCAAAAAAACAGTACAGCCTTAAAAAAACATTGTGATTCATTAAAGCACACGTTTGATTTTAAAAATGTTAAAATTTTAGAGGTGGAGAACAAATATAAACCGAGATGTTTTTTGGAGATGCTGCATATAAGGGGAAATGACAAAACAATTAATGATAGATCGGACATAAAAAATTTGTCTAAAATTTACAACACTATTATATGATAAGATTAAAGCTGTTCTTCTCTCCTATATGTATGTTTTTCCATTTTCTCGTTCTCTCTTAATGTGTATCGCAGTTTTAGTTTAATACTTTAAAGAAACAATTTCAAAACACATGCTAGCCCAGAAAAACTGTATAAAATTTTGTACGTTAAAATATTTTAAGACCTTTTATCACAGATATACATTTAGTTCGATGTTATAAACCATAGGCATTACACTTGGTGAAATCACATAAGTTCATAAAACTAGCCGATCAGATAAATTAATTTTACAATTATCAAAAATGTAGTTAGAACATGACTTAGGGAAATGTTTTTTTTCCCTTAAAAAAATTGTATATAGGCAATTACTTTTATTTTTAATGTAAGTATTTCTGATTGTTATATGCGTTTATTGTTTATAGTAAACATATTGCTGTGACTCTTACAAATTGAGGTTTATATAAAATAAATTTAAATTATTCAATCAATGAGTAGGTGAGAATCAAGCACGCATCCTAGTGCTAGGCCTTATGCTAGACTAAGATACAACAAATTTTCTGCTAAATAGTAGGTTAAGCAATTTTTACATTCAACTAGCTCAGTTTTAAATGGTTAAAAATAAATAATTCTCTCAGGGGCAGAAAATATAAATAGATTCTCCAATCGATTTTGAATGTTCTTTAATTATTTCCAGGTCAGGTAAAGAAAATAAAATGCAAAATAAATCTTATCATCTAATTTATTAAAATAAATATTAATGAATTAAAAATTTCAAATTACACAGATATATATATATATTGCACTAGTGGAGGGGATAATATACTTGCAACACATATAATAAATAATATACCCTAATGTACTCAAATCTTGTTATTTGTATTGCTAATAATATCTCCTCTCTTACCTAGTCATTCAAATTTACTCAATTAATCTCAGGTTATAATTTATGATAATGATAATGTATCACTCAGTATATAATATTTTAAAATCTTTGCACCAAAATTAATGTACTCATATGCTATAATAGGTTTCTTTATTTCTTTTATCTATGCCCAAACACTACTCAGTTTTATTCTAAATCAATTTAATTAATTCTTTTTTTTTTATTATAATAATATTATTTAATGCATTTAGAAATAAATATTAATCTCCTAACTCTTTCAAATATTAATTACGATTCATCACTTCTTTCTGGTATGACTTTCCTATAAATGTAACTAGTTTTTATTTTTAACCGCGCAGTACTAGCATTTCATTTACTTTTATAAAGATGTCGCTTAGGTATTTGCCGTTATACACTACTACATAAAAATAACAATTTAAATGTTTCTAATAATCTTGTTCTACTTATTCTTATAATGAGGAGAATATTGCTGCTAATAAATTATCCCTCTTATAGGATAACAATAGTACGGTATGTATACTTTTCCTCTCACTATAAACTTTATAATGCTATTTTATTTTTGTTTACTTGTAGGTCATTGACTTATCAGCTTCTATGTCCGTAATGAAAATGTCTAATACAATGTTACTATTCTACCAAATAAAAAGAAGAATTTCACCACAATACTAATTTAATGACAACAAATATAAAAATCCTGATTCGAAAATATACATCCAAAATAGTTATACGACATGTACATAGATTGTTAACCTGTCTAATCGCACCTGTACGTTTATTGTTATATGAAGGATGTCAGCAAATGTTATTTATTCAAAAGGTATGTACAAATTCAATTCAATGTATCTTTTTCAATTTAGCATGCATTATACGATGCAATTTAATTATCTATAAATAACCTTCGTTTATAAAATATTAAACAAGTTGAAGGTATGTTATAGTACCAAGGTCATGTCAATTCATTTATATATGTGCATATTCTGTAACTTTTTATGAAAATAGAGATTTAATCTTTTAACAAAACGTATTTCTATACTTGTTTTATACTAGTAATCAATTCTAAATAATATTTATGACTTTTACTCGATATACAATTAAATAAATTCAAATTTTCCTTATTTAAAAATTATACAACCTCTTGTTAATATTTTTCTTCTATCTCTGGTTTGTTTAAATTATGTTTTCTTTTTTTTTTTCCACAGGATCTTACTGGACTCGTTCTGTGCAACTGGTAACTCTCTGGAAACCCTCCTAGCACGACTTCTTGGTGTATCCTCGTTCTCCTTCAGGATCTGGAACTGCTTCGGTTATATCTTACAGGATGTATCTTGTTGTGTCCTCGAAAACTGCGGGATATCTTCTGGATTTAAATGCAGCTGTACTTCTATCTCGACTTGACACTGAACTAGACCTCTTCGGAAATATATATGGGTTATCGGATCCTCTAATTAATTTACCATTTAGTGCAACTGATGGATCCAATATTCCGCTCGGACTTGGTTAATATTTGGTAAGTAATCTTTTGATATTTATTTTCCTTATATAATATCTTCTTTATTCATACAGGATACCAATTAATTAAATTACTATGAAATTATTGAATAATTTTATGCTTCTTTATAATATATTTTGATTCTACCGTCAATAAATATTTTCTATGCTGAAAAGAACACTTTAAGCACCAACTTTCGCGGTTTTAGTGAATTTAAGATATACTTTTCGGAATAAAATCGTGATTTTCCGAAAAGTACACGCGCCTTTCTTGAAAAATATTTTTCTATTCTGTTGTTTGTTTATCGTCACCAAGACAATATTTTCGTTTTCTAATTTCATCCAATTAAATTCCTTTTCTCACAATTCTTATTCAAAATGGTATTATAAAACTTTATTGATACGTTTCAGTGCTTTTCAAACTTTAGTAAACCTTCTCTATTAAATCTCTATTAATTTATAATAATGAATTACTAAGACTTTGTACTTCAAAAAATATTGCTAATCAAAATTTTCTGTAAATGTCAATTTTGACAGATCCGCTTATTCAAACTTTACCCGCGAAATTATTTACCAAGTTGTTTCCTTCATACTTCAACAATCAACATTAAATTACTTTACTTTACATTATTGATAATTAGACAAGTTTTACAAGATTTCAAACTACATTTTTACATAAATAATAATATTTAAATCTCCATTTTCAGATACCAATGAAAATTACTGCCACCAAGAACCTGGTCCACTACAACTCCTTCAAGTACTGTTTTCATAATTGACTGCACACATCTTTATTGTAATAAATAACATTTTAAGTATACACAACTGTTCTTTTTTAGTTTAAATATTTTACTATAACAGTCACAAAGAAAAATTAGTAAAATTAAATAATCCTTCCAACTTGTTCCAATATACAGTGCCAATCACTGATATTATAACTCAGTACATATGCCCCTTTTAAAAAATGTAAATTTTCAACTCGAATCAAAATTTATATTTATTAAACAAAATCTGATAATTCACATGTTTACCAATGTGCTCAAAACAATTATTTTAATCAAACTAAATCCTTTAACAGATTTCAAATGAATCTTCTGTTATTTGGTAATATCATTTAACTTTTATTTATAACTATCTGTACATAACAGTGTTTAAATTCAAAATTATTTGTGACACTCATAACTATAAAACTCAACTTTCTTATAAGTCCAAAAGTAATATAAGGCTTTTCTTTATTTTCATTTTTATTATAAAAGTATAAATTTATTTATTTAAATGGATGTCTATGACCTGTATAAGTAATTTTTGTTCCATTGTTTATCATACTATGTATTATAATCCTTCTTGATTTTCCTATCCCTTATTATAATATCTATATTTTTTTTTAATTGCCACCAAACTTTTTAACATTAATTGCATATATGTTTTTCTGTGTTTCCTAACTCAAACTCCTTGTAAAAAAATATTATCTGTACTAACTTATACATAAATAGGTGGATAACATATTTTTTTTTATCTGTCTATATCTCAGTTACTTATTTGCCTCTTTTTATAATGATTCACTATGCTTACTAATTATATATTATTTTCATTATATACTGTTCTCATTCGAACAAATTCCCTTTTTACCTATAATTGACATTTTCGTCATCCCCTATACTTTCATTTATGGAAAGTCCATATTTTTTTAACTTATCGTTTTTAAAGGCTTACGTTACCTATATAATTCTTTTTTAAGACACTTTTGGTCCTATATTTTATATCATTTTGGGTATTTTTCACCCTTTTATACATATTCACTCTATAATAATTCCATATTCTTATGGTACTTTTAATATTTACTATTTATTGTAAGCATTTACTTTCATCTGACATATTTTATTTTTAAAAGGCTCTTCTTAACTTCTTTCTTTTCCATTTCTTCATCACCTAACATGTTTGTTACATCTTGATAATTATTTTATAACTTTATTCAGTGCTTTACTTATTCTGAAACAATCTTTTTATTTTTAAAAGGCTCAAGGTTATTTATCCTCTATACAACTTCTTTATCCATTTCATTCCATTTAAATACTCAGGCAAATCTATTTACTAGTAAGATTACTTATATTACCTTCTCTTATGGTTATTTACAAATTTATATACAATATGGGAATGAGGAAATAACTTATTTTTTAATTAATCATCATTTTTTTTTTTTTTAATAACTAATAATTGTAACAGTCCTATAACTAATTAATCTAATATAATTCCGGAATACTATATGTAAATTCTTTATCTGGTAATCTCTCTATAAATTCAAATTATTTCTCGATAAAAATGAACTTGTCTGTATACATGTATATCTGTTTCATCATTATGTCTTTTATTCATTTTAAAGAAAGCGAAATCCAATATGCCCCTTTCTTATCAATTTGTTATCTGTATCTGGTCATGCCCCTATCTTATTATAAGGTATTTATGTCCTCCTAATACTTCATTACTATATAATTATTTATTTTCTAATAAACTACAGGTCTCTATTTGTCAAAAACTTTTGAAATTTTGAGATCTACATGTTACTTGGATAAGCAGGTATCGTAAGTACCTTCAGAAGACGATCTCCTTTCTTATCTTCTGTCCTGACTAAAATTTCCTAGGTATGAATTAGCATGATTCAGAGAAATAATGTCATTTCTCCTTTTACAGTTTAATCTTCCAATATTGTTCTTACTTATGCAAATAATGTGGATTATTTGTCATGTTAAATTGTCGTTGATTATTTGTCGTATTATATCATTGTGGATGATTTGTCTTAACTCAGATTTAGGAAGTGTCGTTACTCACTTACACAATACAAACTTCCAATATTGTGTCTTACCTATTATTTCGGAAGATTTAATATAACTCAGATTTAGGAAGTGGCGTTAATCACTTTCACAGTACAGTCTTCCTAATACTGTGTCTTACCTATACTATGACTTATCATTCTACTATATAGTCATGTAACATAGATATGTGATATGTTCCTTTAAAATAACCAGTATCCTCATCAATTAGTTCGTAATTATTCAAACCTATCCTTCGATAAACTGTAAATGGTCCAGAATATGGCCTTATGAGTTTTGCCATAATTTTATTCTTTCTATCTGTTACTCGTAACGCGCGAACTATTACTTTATCATTTATATTATAAATCTTATATTTACGTTGTTTTTCTTTTTTCTTCTGCTCCCATTTAATTTTGCGTTTCAAAAGTTTGTGCTTTATTTGTTCATACCTGTCTCCTATTTCAGCAGTTTCATCATCTTGCCAAGGCCTTTGTGCAGGTTGTCCTGTAAAAATAGTTATTGGACATGCTTCGTGTACAGTACTTGGAGTATTATTCATGACGAATTCGATTTGTTTTAAATATCTTGCCCATTTATGATGGTTGTCTTCCAGTAATATACGTAAATATTTTAATACTTCCTTTATATACCTTTCAGAAGGATTAGCCTGGGGATGCCGTATTGAAATATGATGTGACTTAATATTTCTTTCATCTAAAAATTCATGATATCTTTGATTCATGAAGTATGTTGCATGATCCGATAAAATTGTTCTAGGAGTTCCATATTCTGTTATATACTCTTGTAGAGCTTGTAAAACCGTATCCGTATTGCATTTCTGTGTAGGTATTAATCGCACATGTTTAGAAAAAATGTCACACAGTACCAAAATATTACGATATCTTCTTGTGCTCGGGATTAGATTAGAAATAAAATCAATCGCCACTAATTGTAATCTATCATCCGCTATGATGCTCAAACTAATATTTTGATTAGTATAATTCTTTTCCTTTGCCAAAACGCACGTTTCACATCGTTTAATTTCCCTTTTAATTATCTTCTCGTCATTTTTACAATAATAAGCTTCTCTGTACATAAGCCAACATTTTCTCGCTCCTATATGTGTGTACATCATATGAAGATGTCGAATAATTTCAATTGTATGTTCTTCGTCTGTAACATATACCTCCAAATCGCCTATCTTTTTCAAAATTATCCCTTCTCTTATACTCATACCTTTATATGAACCATTTGACTGTAGATTAATTTTAATTATTTCCAACTCAGGTGACTCTTGAGCTTCCCTAATTCTTTGTAATGAAAAAATACCTTCTAATCCCAATTTCACCAAGTTGATGTGTACATTCGTAGTTTTAGTCTCACCATACTTTCTACTCAAAATGTCAGCAGCAATCATTTCTTTCCCCGGTCTATATACAATTTCCATGTCATATTGCTGTATTAACAACGTCCAACGATAAATTCGGTTATTATTTAATTTAGTCGTCATAATGTTCAATAAAGCTTTGTGATCCGTCTCCAATTTGAATTTCTTCCCTATTAGGTAATAACGTAACTTGGTCAATGCATATATGACTGCAAGCATCTCGAGTTCTGATATCCCAAATTTCCTTTCGCACGGCTTTAAAGTTCTTGACGCGAAATATATAGGAACCTCGATACCATCTTTCATTTGTATCAATTCTGCCGCAACTGCTACACTTGATGCATCTGTCCTAACGATGAACTCTAAATTAAAATCTGGATGATATAATTTAAGATTTTCTACAAAATTAGATTTTAGTTGTACAAAACATTCCTCACACTCATCAGTCCATTTCCATTTCGTTCCTTTCTTCAGTAGATTTAACAACGTACTTGTCTTTTGACTATAATTAGATACAAATTTCCTATAGTAATTCAACAATCCTAAAAAACCTCTCAGCATCTTGAGTTTATTTGGTCTGGGATAATTTTGGATCTCCTCTAATCTTTGTGGATCTAGTAAAATATTCTGTTGGTTTACTACGTAACCCAAATAATTAACTTCTTTTTGGCAAAACTGGCACTTAGACAAGTTTAATTTCATGCCATTGATTTGTAAAGTATTTATAATAATCTCTATATGGTTTATATGTGATTCTATATCATCTGAAAATATTATTATATCATCTAAATAATGAAGAGCAAATTTTTCATATTTGTCCAGTATCTTGTGAAGAAATCTTATCAATCCCGCAGGACTACTTTTAATGCCGAAAGGACAGACTTTGAAATGGTAAGTAATTCCATTTACGTTAAATCCACAGTACTTCCTGGAATTCTCGTCCAACCTTATTAACCAAAAAGCATTCTTAAGGTCTAATTTGCTATACCACTTTTTATTTCCACATTTGGTAAGTAGGACATCAATGTTTTGTGGAATTTCGTGCTCAGGCATGATCCTAAGGTTAATTAAGCGCGCGTCAATACAAAGTCGAATAGAATTATCTTTCTTTTTTACTAATACAACAGGACTAATAAAATATGTGTTCGATCTCTCTATGATATCCGCTTCTTCTAACTTTCTTAATTCTTCATTTACACGATCTTGAAAAAAATACGGTATTGGATAATTTTTACATGATAAAGGCGAATCATCATTAATCAATAACCGGTGTTCATAATCTTTGGCAAAAACGACTTCATCATTTATTAATTTGATGTTCTTATCAAGAATTTCTACTAAACTATCTTCAATCCATGGTTCTGGTAATTTTTGTAGCCATATAAAAGTTTGAATGTCAGCTTTATTCCTTATAACTTTAACTTCATGCTTATCTTCAGTTATAACAGTATCTCCATATTCCTCATTTATATCTGTTGATCTGGGTAATTCGAACATTGCCCCTTCCAAATGTTCTTGTGTATCATCATTTTCTGTACGATCTGCTATAATAATATTGTTTACCTCATTCTGAATATCTTCCTTATACTCAATATAGGCGTTTATTTCTTTCATATCCACAACTTTTTCTAATAAAATATCCTTCCCTCCTATCTTAATTTTGTTTTCCTCAAAATCTAAATTCATTCCAAGTATTCTCATATTATCTATTCCTAGTATGCAATCATAAAACAAATTGCCTATTAAATAAAATTGCATAATAAATTTATATCCACTCAAAACGACATCTATGCATAACCTCTTATTGATACATCCCATTTTTCCCTTATTTGCAGACATAACATTCGTATTTTTGACTTTTATTATATATTTAGAATATTCAGGAATTTTCATTATCATATCTTCCTTTATAAGAGAGATTTCTGCACCAGAATCCAACAAAGTTTTAAAATTAACATTTCTAATACTAATTATGCAAAAAGGTAAACTTTCATAGTTATTAATTATATTTCCCATATCTAAATTATTTTGTACATTCCCCATTCCCGTTATATTACTACTTCTACTTATATTACAACTAACTCTATTTATATCAAAATCATCTATTAATGAGAAGTTCCCGGTATCGCATTTTGATATGGATTCAATTTCATCTCCAAAATTGGCGTTTTTTTTTCTTCTATTAGACCAACTTCTATTTCATCTGGAACCTGACTTCCAGTACTCCTCCTATCTGATTTTCTCCAATCTTGAGTGTGTATATTATTTACCTGTCTCGAGTTTCCATAATACCTATTGTTTTGATCTTGGTAATTATTATGCTGAGGTACTTGTCTCGCAGATTGATTTATAAATGGATTATTCCTATTTGCGTTTGGTCTTCCAATACCTCCATTTATGATACCACGATTATTATTCCAATTGTTATTACCATTCCCTTGTGTATTATAGTTCCTATTATAATTATTATTCTGTTGACTATTAAACTGGTAAGGTTGTCTTTGCCCAAAATTGTTATTTTGACTGTTACCAGGTTGATTATTCCTCGGATATGCATTTTGTTGTAAAGATGTATTGTTACGTGCATATTGATTATTCGCACCATTGATATTTGACGAGCGTTGCTGGTTATTCTGAGATTCGTTTCTTCCATTCACTTGTCGAAATTCCCTATATTTCACGCCGTCTGAATAATCATCTAATCGTCTAAGTATGTTGATCAACCCATTCATATCTGTTACATTTTGACAAATAATTGCATGTGTATCAACAGGAATAAAATGTTGCAACAAATGTTGAGATATGGTCTGTTCGTCTAAATGTGAGATGTATCTACAGTAATTAAACATTCTTTGTGCATAAGCCTCCCTCGAAGATTTACCTGGCTGATATCTCCCTGTTAACAGCCTCTGATGTGCTCTGCTTTGCTGCGTCTCACTCCAGTAATTGTTTTTAAATAATTCCACAAACTTACTTAAATCACCGCAACTGTCTTCAACCCTTTGAAACCAATCCGCTGCACCATTGTTTAAAGTCGCTCGAATAATATTCATTTGGCTCCTAAAATCCTGTATCTCTTCTATGTATCTTAAGATGTTAGTTAAATATGCCATGGGATGTGTCATCATTTTATCTCCGCTAAAATGAGTAATATTTTCAATTCTTATACCGTTATTCAATATATGATAAGACGGTGTACAAGTAGCTTGTGGTGTTTTAATATTTTTAGATTTCAACAAAAGTTCTTTCAACTCTAATTTCTGAACCTCGCACTCTTTTAAAACCTCTTCTATTCCAGATTTCTGAACACTCGTAGACATTGTTAATACTCTAATATCTTTCAAACACTTATCCTCAGTATTTTCTATCTTCTTATTTAAATTCTCCGCCAATTTTTCTGTCTTGTCCGTAACATCTTTGCTAACCTGATCAACTTCCTCTCGTATGCGTTTAGCTAACTCCTTATGTATCTCACTATTGTTCTTTTCTAATTGTTTAACGTTTTCTTGTACTACCTTTACTTTACCTTCAACCTCTTGTACTTTATTTGTAATAAGAGTTTTAACTTCAGTATCCTTAATCTTCAGTTTGTCATCCATTTCTTTGCGCATTTTAACTTCCCTATTATCCATTTCTGTAGTAAGTTTTATAACCTTTTCTTCGGTATTTCTTAATAAAGATTCCTTTAATTCTTCAAGATTTCTTTTATTCTCTTCTCTAGTATCCTTACTAGCCTTATCCAATTTACCACTTAATTCTTCCTTCAAATCCACTAAATTCTTCTTATTCTCTTCACTCACCTTGTCAAATTTCCCATTTAATTCTTCCTTTAAATCAATTAAATTCTTTTTACTTTCTTCGTTCGTTTTATCCAATTTATCCAACTTATCACCTAATTCTTTTTTATCCTCATCCCTATTTTTCTTAGCTTCCTCGCTCGTCTTGTCTAATTTACCACTCAATACTTCCATACTCTTTTTATTTTCTTCGTTAATCTTTTTATTATCTTCATTCATCTGTTTTAACATCTGTAAAATTGATCCACAATCTACTACTGGTGTCGACATTTCTATTTTAGAAGTCTCTCCTTGAATTTCCACCTTATCACCTCTATCCTGTGTTTCCCCTGTCTGTTCAATACCTTCCTGAACTTGTAATGTAAGTTCTCCTCCCTCTGGTACATTCACATCCTGACCTACTTCCTCTTCACTGTCACTAGATGATTCAGATCTATTTAATCCAAAGTTACTCTTAGATCTGGTATTCATTTTGAATAATTAAAGTACACAATTTCTTATACCTTGATATGTTTTAAGCTGAATTAATTACCTTTGTAAAATGTATACTAATGTTACCGCTATTACTATGATTAATAAAATATTTGAAATATGTTGTTACGAGTCTTATTTTAATTTCTTCACGTTAGATACGTCATAAAATGAGCTAAGGAGGGTAATATAAATTACAAACACCTAATCAAAATTAATAAAATAATCAAAATACTATTTGCGAGTCTTATTTTAATTGCTCCACGTTGGGCACGCCATAAAATGCACTAGTGGAGGGGATAATATACTTGCAACACATATAATAAATAATATACCCTAATGTACTCAAATCTTGTTATTTGTATTGCTAATAATATCTCCTCTCTTACCTAGTCATTCAAATTTACTCAATTAATCTCAGGTTATAATTTATGATAATGATAATGTATCACTCAGTATATAATATTTTAAAATCTTTGCACCAAAATTAATGTACTCATATGCTATAATAGGTTTCTTTATTTCTTTTATCTATGCCCAAACACTACTCAGTTTTATTCTAAATCAATTTAATTAATTCTTTTTTTTTTATTATAATAATATTATTTAATGCATTTAGAAATAAATATTAATCTCCTAACTCTTTCAAATATTAATTACGATTCATCACTTCTTTCTGGTATGACTTTCCTATAAATGTAACTAGTTTTTATTTTTAACCGCGCAGTACTAGCATTTCATTTACTTTTATAAAGATGTCGCTTAGGTATTTGCCGTTATACACTACTACATAAAAATAACAATTTAAATGTTTCTAATAATCTTGTTCTACTTATTCTTATAATGAGGAGAATATTGCTGCTAATAAATTATCCCTCTTATAGGATAACAATAGTACGGTATGTATACTTTTCCTCTCACTATAAACTTTATAATGCTATTTTATTTTTGTTTACTTGTAGGTCATTGACTTATCAGCTTCTATGTCCGTAATGAAAATGTCTAATACAATGTTACTATTCTACCAAATAAAAAGAAGAATTTCACCACAATACTAATTTAATGACAACAAATATAAAAATCCTGATTCGAAAATATACATCCAAAATAGTTATACGACATGTACATAGATTGTTAACCTGTCTAATCGCACCTGTACGTTTATTGTTATATGAAGGATGTCAGCAAATGTTATTTATTCAAAAGGTATGTACAAATTCAATTCAATGTATCTTTTTCAATTTAGCATGCATTATACGATGCAATTTAATTATCTATAAATAACCTTCGTTTATAAAATATTAAACAAGTTGAAGGTATGTTATAGTACCAAGGTCATGTCAATTCATTTATATATGTGCATATTCTGTAACTTTTTATGAAAATAGAGATTTAATCTTTTAACAAAACGTATTTCTATACTTGTTTTATACTAGTAATCAATTCTAAATAATATTTATGACTTTTACTCGATATACAATTAAATAAATTCAAATTTTCCTTATTTAAAAATTATACAACCTCTTGTTAATATTTTTCTTCTATCTCTGGTTTGTTTAAATTATGTTTTCTTTTTTTTTTTCCACAGGATCTTACTGGACTCGTTCTGTGCAACTGGTAACTCTCTGGAAACCCTCCTAGCACGACTTCTTGGTGTATCCTCGTTCTCCTTCAGGATCTGGAACTGCTTCGGTTATATCTTACAGGATGTATCTTGTTGTGTCCTCGAAAACTGCGGGATATCTTCTGGATTTAAATGCAGCTGTACTTCTATCTCGACTTGACACTGAACTAGACCTCTTCGGAAATATATATGGGTTATCGGATCCTCTAATTAATTTACCATTTAGTGCAACTGATGGATCCAATATTCCGCTCGGACTTGGTTAATATTTGGTAAGTAATCTTTTGATATTTATTTTCCTTATATAATATCTTCTTTATTCATACAGGATACCAATTAATTAAATTACTATGAAATTATTGAATAATTTTATGCTTCTTTATAATATATTTTGATTCTACCGTCAATAAATATTTTCTATGCTGAAAAGAACACTTTAAGCACCAACTTTCGCGGTTTTAGTGAATTTAAGATATACTTTTCGGAATAAAATCGTGATTTTCCGAAAAGTACACGCGCCTTTCTTGAAAAATATTTTTCTATTCTGTTGTTTGTTTATCGTCACCAAGACAATATTTTCGTTTTCTAATTTCATCCAATTAAATTCCTTTTCTCACAATTCTTATTCAAAATGGTATTATAAAACTTTATTGATACGTTTCAGTGCTTTTCAAACTTTAGTAAACCTTCTCTATTAAATCTCTATTAATTTATAATAATGAATTACTAAGACTTTGTACTTCAAAAAATATTGCTAATCAAAATTTTCTGTAAATGTCAATTTTGACAGATCCGCTTATTCAAACTTTACCCGCGAAATTATTTACCAAGTTGTTTCCTTCATACTTCAACAATCAACATTAAATTACTTTACTTTACATTATTGATAATTAGACAAGTTTTACAAGATTTCAAACTACATTTTTACATAAATAATAATATTTAAATCTCCATTTTCAGATACCAATGAAAATTACTGCCACCAAGAACCTGGTCCACTACAACTCCTTCAAGTACTGTTTTCATAATTGACTGCACACATCTTTATTGTAATAAATAACATTTTAAGTATACACAACTGTTCTTTTTTAGTTTAAATATTTTACTATAACAGTCACAAAGAAAAATTAGTAAAATTAAATAATCCTTCCAACTTGTTCCAATATACAGTGCCAATCACTGATATTATAACTCAGTACAATATATATATATTTACAAACAAAAATTAATATTTCAAACATCTTCCAAATCTATACATATCATAATCAACAAATCAATATAAGAAATAAAATAAGTAAAAAGCATAACGTCGAGAAAATCTTATGTTTTTAAAAATGTGAACGTGATAATCATGATTTATATTTGTCATAGATACATGTAAACAATCAACATCTTGAATAAAATAAAATTTTATTGCACATGATGAATTGTACTGGAATATGAGTAACCAAAAATTTACACGATTTATCATTTACGAACAAAATATAAATATTAAGGGAATGGCTTTGCCCTAATTAGTCCTGCCTGGCGCCTTTTCTCGCTCCCAACACAGTACCATCAGAAAGCAAATTCACACCGGTAGGTACCCCAAAGTTCCACCCTACGAGTATGTCTTTTTAACTCGTCGGACGTAACCCGAACATACACCACAATGTGCTCACCCCTTAAGGCATATATATAAATTTTAAATTAAATAAATAAAATGAAATAAAATAAAAGTCTTTGCGTATTCAATTAATTAACTCAGCCCTGATTAGTTCTGCCTGGCGCCTTTTCTCGCTCCCAACACAGTACCACCAAGAATAATTCGTGTCTTAGGGATTCACCAGGACTCCATGCTATGAATTAAATAACAACTTAATTCATTTCACACATCCCTGATGTATTACCCAACACGTTAACATTGAACACACAAGTACTACAAAATATACTTGATAAACATACAAGAAAAATATATACATTAAAATAAAACTTTACCTTCTGTGAGATTCCAATACAAAACACCACCAAAAAAAATTGTTACAACACTATACACACATTTATAACAAACATTATCAAATCACCTTAATTCTTCATACATTATTTCGAATTCGTCTACAGATTTTCACTGGGAACACTCTCGTTCAAAGAAAAACGTTCTATCTCTTACCGTTTCCGAGATATTCGCGTTTAAAGTTTCGAAAAAAATGTCGATTTAGCAGGATTTAATGGGTCTATCTTATACAGATTTTGACTGGGAACACTCTCGTTCAAAGAAAAACGTTCTATATCTAACCGTTTCCGAGATATTCGCGTTTAAAGTTTCGAAAAAAGATGTCGATTAGGAGGATTTAATATGTCTATCTTATACAGATTTTCACTGGGAACACTCTCGTTCAAAGAAAAACGTTCTGTCTCTAACCGTTTCCGAGATATTCGCGTTTATAGTTTCGAAAAAAATGTAGATTTAGCAGGATTTGATAGGTCTTTCTTATACAGATTTTCACTGGGAACACTCTCGTTCAAAGAAAACCGTTCTATCTCTAACCGTTTCCGAGATATTCGCGTTTAAACTTTCGAAAAAAATGTCGATATAGCAGGATTTAATAGGTCTTTCTTAAACAGATTTTCACTGGGAACACTCGTTCAAAGAAAAATGTTCTATCTCTTACCGTTTCCGAGATATTCGTGTTTAAAGTTTCGAAAAAAATGTCGATTTAGCATGATTTGATAGGTCTATCTTATACAGATTTTCACTGGGAACACTCTCGTTCAAAGAAAACCGTTCTATTTCTAACCGTTTCCGAGATATTCGCGTTTAAAGTTTCGAAAAAAGTGTCGATTTAGCAGGATTTAATAGGTCTTTCTTATACAGATTTTCGCTGGGAACACTCGTTCAAAGAAAAGCGTTCTATCTCTTACCGTTTCCGAGATACTCGCGTTTAAAATTTCGAAAAAAAATTTCGATTTAGCAGGATTTAATAGGTCTATCTTATACAGATTTTCACTGGGAACACTCGTTCAAAGAAAAACGTTCTATCTCTTACCGTTTCCGAGATATTCGCGTTTAAAGTTTCGAAAAAAATGGCGATTTAGCAGGATTTAATAGGTCTTTCTTATACAGATTTTCACTGGGAACACACTCGTTCAAAGAAAAACGTTCTATCTCTTACCGTTTCCGAGATATTCGCGTTTAAAGTTTCGAAAAAAATGTCGATTTAGCAGGATTTAATAGGTCTTTCTTATACAGATTTTCACTGGGAACACTCGTTCAAAGAAAAGCGTTCTATCTCTTACCGTTTCCGAGATATTCGCGTTTAAAGTTTCGAAAAAAAATGTCGATTTAGCAGGATTTAATAGGTCTATCTTATACAGATTTTCACTGGGAACACTCTCGTTCAAAGAAAACCGGTCTATCTCTAACCGTTTCCGAGATATTCGCGTTTAAAGTTTCGAAAAAAATGTCGATTTAGCAGGATTTAATAGGTCTTTCTTATACAGATTTTCACTGGGAACACTCGTTCAAAGAAAAATGTTCTATCTCTTACCGTTTCCGAGATATTCGCGTTTAAAGTTTCGAAAAAAATGTCGATTTAGAATGATTTAATAGGTCTATCTTATACAGATTTTCACTGGGAACATTCTCGTTCAAAGAAAAACGTTCGATCTCTTACCGTTTCCGAGATATTCGCGTTTAAAGTTTCGAAAAAAATTTCGATTTAGCAGGATTTAATAGGTCTATCTTATACAGATTTTCACTGGGAACACTCTCGTTCAAAGAAAAACGTTCTATATCTAACCGTTTCCGACATATTCGCGTTTAAAGTTTCGAAAAAATATGTCGATTTAGCAGGATTTAATAGGTCTATCTTATACAGATTTTCACTGGGAACACTCCCGTTCAAAGAAAAACGTTCTATCTCTTACCGTTTCCGAGATATTCGCGTTTAAAGTTTCGAAAAAATGTCGATTTAGCATGATTTAATAGGTCTATCTTATACAGATTTTCACTGGGAACACTCTCGTTCAAAGAAAAACGTTCTGTCTCTAACCGTTTCCGAGATATTCGCGTTTACAGTTTCGAAAAAAATGGCGATTTAGCAGGATTTAATTCCTCTTTCTTATACAGATTTTCACTGGGAACACTCGTTCAAAGAAAAACGTTCTATCTCTTACCGTTTCCGATATATTCGCGTTTAAAGTTTCGGAAAAAATGTAGGTTTAGCAGGACTTAATAGGTCTATCTTATACAGATTTTCACTGGGAACACTCTCGTTCAAAGAAAAACGTTCTATTTCTAACGGTTTCCGAGATATTCGCGTTTACAGTTTCGAAAAAAATGTCGATTTAGCAGGATTTAATAGCTCTTTCTTATACCGATTTTCACTGGGAACACTCGTTCAAAGAAAAGCGTTCCATCTCTTACCGTTTCCGAGATATTCGCGTTTAAAGTTTCGAAAAAAATGTCGATTTAGCATGATTTAATAGGTCTATCTTATACAGATTTTCACTGGGAACACTCGTTCAAAGAAAAACGTTCTATCTCTTACCGTTTCCGAGATATTCGCGTTTAAAGTTTCGAAAAAATTTCGATTTAGCATGATTTAATAGGTCTATCTTATATAGATTTTCATTGGGAACACTCTCGTTCAAAGAAAAACGTTCTGTCTCTAACCGTTTCCGAGATATTCGCGTTTAAAGTTTCGAAAAAAATGTCGAATTAGCAGGATTTAATATGTCTTTCTTATACAGATTTTCACTGGGAACACTCGTTCAAAGAAAAGCGTTCTATCTCTTACCGCTTCCGAGATATTCGCGTTTAAAGTTTCGAAAAAAAATGTCGATTTAGCAGGATTTAATAGATCTATCTTATACAGATTTTCACTGGGAACACTCTTGTTCAAAGAAAACCGTTCTATCTCTAACCGTTTCCGAGATATTCGCGTTTAAAGTTTCGAAAAAAATACCGTTTCCGAGATATTCGTGTTTAAAGTTTCGAAAAAAATGTCGATTTAGCATGATTTAATAGGTCTATCTTATACAGATTTTCACTGGGAACACTCTCGTTCAAAGAAAAACGTTCTATCTCTTACCGTTTCCGAGATATTCGCGTTTAAAGTTTCGAAAAAATGTCGATTTAGCATGATTTAATAGGTCTATCGTATACAGATTTTAACTGGGAACACTCTCGTTCAAAGAAAAACGTTCTGTGTCTAACCGTTTCCGAGATATTCGCGTTTGAAGTTTCGAAGGAAATGTCGATCTAGCAGGATTTAATAGGTCTTTCTTATACAGATTTTCACTGGGAACACTCGTTCAAAGAAAAGCGTTCTATCTCTTTCCGTTTCCGAGATATTCGCGTTTAAAGTTTCGAAAAAAAATGTCGATTTAGCAGGATTTAATAGGTCTATCTTATACAGATTTTCACTGGGAACACTCTCGTTCAAAGAAAACCGTTCTATCTCTAACCGTTTCCGAGATATTCGCGTTTAAAGTTTCGAAAAAAATGTCGATTTAGCAGGATTTAATAGGTCTTTCTTATACAGATTTTCACTGGGAACACTCGTTCAAAGAAAAGCGTTCTATCTCTTACCGTTTCCGAGATATTCGTGTTTAAAGTTTCGAAAAAATGTCGATTTAGCATGATTTAATAGGTCTATCTTATACAGATTTTCACTGGGAACACTCTCGTTCAAAGAAAAACGTTCTATCTCTTACCGTTTCCGAGATATTCGCGTTTAAAGTTTCGAAAAAATGTCGATTTAGCGTGATTTAATAGGTCTATCTTATACAGATTTTCACTGGGAACACTCTCGTTCAAAGAAAAACGTTCTGTGTCTAACCGTTTCCGAGATATTCGCGTTTAAAGTTTCGAAAAAAATGTCGATTTAGCAGGATTTAATAGGTCTTTCTTATACAGATTTTCACTGGGAACACACTCGTTCAAAGAAAAACGTTCTATCTCTTACCGTTTCCGAGATATTCGCGTTTAAAGTTTCGAAAAAAATGTCGATTTAGCAGGATTTAATAGGTCTTTCTTATACAGATTTTCACTGGGAACACTCGTTCAAAGAAAAGCGTTCTATCTCTTTCCGTTTCCCAGATATTCGCGTTTAAAGTTTCGAAAAAAAATGTCGATTTAGCAGGATTTAATAGGTCTATCTTATACAGATTTTCACTGGGAACACTCTCGTTCAAAGAAAAACGTTCTATCTCTTACCGTTTCCGAGATATTCGCGTTTAAAGTTTCGAAAAAATGTCGATTTAGCATGATTTAATAGGTCTATCTTATACAGATTTTCACTGGGAACACTCTCGTTCAAAGAAAAACGTTCTGTGTCTAACCGTTTCCGAGATATTCGCGTTTAAAGTTTCGAAGAAAATGTCGATTTAGCAGGATTTAATAGGTCTTTCTTATACAGATTTTCACTGGGAACACTCGTTCAAAGAAAAGCGTTCTATCTCTTTCCGTTTCCGAGATATTCGCGTTTAAAGTTTCGAAAAAAAATGTCGATTTAGCAGGATTTAATAGGTCTATCTTATACAGATTTTCACTGGGAACACTCTCGTTCAAAGAAAACCGTTCTATCTCTAACCGTTTCCGAGATATTCGCGTTTAAAGTTTCGAAAAAAATGTCGATTTAGCAGGATTTAATAGGTCTTTCTTATACAGATTTTCACTGGGAACACTCGTTCAAAGAAAAGCGTTCTATCTCTTACCGCTTCCGAGATATTCGCGTTTAAAGTTTCGAAAAAAAATGTCGATTTAGCAGGATTTAATAGATCTATCTTATACAGATTTTCACTGGGAACACTCTTGTTCAAAGAAAACCGTTCTATCTCTAACCGTTTCCGAGATATTCGCGTTTAAAGTTTCGAAAAAAATACCGTTTCCGAGATATTCGTGTTTAAAGTTTCGAAAAAAATGTCGATTTAGCATGATTTAATAGGTCTATCTTATACAGATTTTCACTGGGAACACTCTCGTTCAAAGAAAAACGTTCTATCTCTTACCGTTTCCGAGATATTCGCGTTTAAAGTTTCGAAAAAATGTCGATTTAGCATGATTTAATAGGTCTATCGTATACAGATTTTAACTGGGAACACTCTCGTTCAAAGAAAAACGTTCTGTGTCTAACCGTTTCCGAGATATTCGCGTTTGAAGTTTCGAAGGAAATGTCGATCTAGCAGGATTTAATAGGTCTTTCTTATACAGATTTTCACTGGGAACACTCGTTCAAAGAAAAGCGTTCTATCTCTTTCCGTTTCCGAGATATTCGCGTTTAAAGTTTCGAAAAAAAATGTCGATTTAGCAGGATTTAATAGGTCTATCTTATACAGATTTTCACTGGGAACACTCTCGTTCAAAGAAAACCGTTCTATCTCTAACCGTTTCCGAGATATTCGCGTTTAAAGTTTCGAAAAAAATGTCGATTTAGCAGGATTTAATAGGTCTTTCTTATACAGATTTTCACTGGGAACACTCGTTCAAAGAAAAGCGTTCTATCTCTTACCGTTTCCGAGATATTCGTGTTTAAAGTTTCGAAAAAATGTCGATTTAGCATGATTTAATAGGTCTATCTTATACAGATTTTCACTGGGAACACTCTCGTTCAAAGAAAAACGTTCTATCTCTTACCGTTTCCGAGATATTCGCGTTTAAAGTTTCGAAAAAATGTCGATTTAGCGTGATTTAATAGGTCTATCTTATACAGATTTTCACTGGGAACACTCTCGTTCAAAGAAAAACGTTCTGTGTCTAACCGTTTCCGAGATATTCGCGTTTAAAGTTTCGAAAAAAATGTCGATTTAGCAGGATTTAATAGGTCTTTCTTATACAGATTTTCACTGGGAACACACTCGTTCAAAGAAAAACGTTCTATCTCTTACCGTTTCCGAGATATTCGCGTTTAAAGTTTCGAAAAAAATGTCGATTTAGCAGGATTTAATAGGTCTTTCTTATACAGATTTTCACTGGGAACACTCGTTCAAAGAAAAGCGTTCTATCTCTTTCCGTTTCCCAGATATTCGCGTTTAAAGTTTCGAAAAAAAATGTCGATTTAGCAGGATTTAATAGGTCTATCTTATACAGATTTTCACTGGGAACACTCTCGTTCAAAGAAAAACGTTCTATCTCTTACCGTTTCCGAGATATTCGCGTTTAAAGTTTCGAAAAAATGTCGATTTAGCATGATTTAATAGGTCTATCTTATACAGATTTTCACTGGGAACACTCTCGTTCAAAGAAAAACGTTCTGTGTCTAACCGTTTCCGAGATATTCGCGTTTAAAGTTTCGAAGAAAATGTCGATTTAGCAGGATTTAATAGGTCTTTCTTATACAGATTTTCACTGGGAACACTCGTTCAAAGAAAAGCGTTCTATCTCTTTCCGTTTCCGAGATATTCGCGTTTAAAGTTTCGAAAAAAAATGTCGATTTAGCAGGATTTAATAGGTCTATCTTATACAGATTTTCACTGGGAACACTCTCGTTCAAAGAAAACCGTTCTATCTCTAACCGTTTCCGAGATATTCGTGTTTAAAGTTTCGAAAAAATGTCGATTTAGCATGATTTAATAGGTCTATCTTATACAGATTTTCACTGGGAACACTCTCGTTCAAAGAAAAACGTTCTATCTCTTACCGTTTCCGAGATATTCGCGTTTAAAGTTTCGAAAAAATGTCGATTTAGCGTGATTTAATAGGTCTATCTTATACAGATTTTCACTGGGAACACTCTCGTTCAAAGAAAAACGTTCTGTGTCTAACCGTTTCCGAGATATTCGCGTTTAAAGTTTCGAAAAAAATGTCGATTTAGCAGGATTTAATAGGTCTTTCTTATACAGATTTTCACTGGGAACACACTCGTTCAAAGAAAAACGTTCTATCTCTTACCGTTTCCGAGATATTCGCGTTTAAAGTTTCGAAAAAAATGTCGAATTAGCAGGATTTAATAGGTCTTTCTTATACAGATTTTCACTGGGAACACTCGTTCAAAGAAAAGCGTTCTATCTCTTTCCGTTTCCCAGATATTCGCGTTTAAAGTTTCGAAAAAAAATGTCGATTTAGCAGGATTTAATAGGTCTATCTTATACAGATTTTCTCTGGGAACACTCTCGTTCAAAGAAAACCGTTCTATCTCTAACCGTTTCCGAGATATTCGCGTTTAAAGTTTCGAAAAAAATGTCGATTTAGCAGGATTTAATAGGTCTTTCTTATACAGATTTTCACTGGGAACACTCGTTCAAAGAAAAGCGTTCTATCTCTTACCGTTTCCGAGATATTCGCGTTTAAAGTTTCGAAAAAAATGTCGATTTAGCAGGATTTAATAGGTCTATCTTATACAGATTTTCACTGGGAACACTCTCGTTCAAAGAAAAACGTTCGATCTCTTACCGTTTCCGAGATATTCGCGTTTAAAGTTTCGAAAAAAAATGTCGATTTAGCATGATTTAATAGGTCTATCTTATACAGATTTTCACTGGGAACACTCTCGTTCAAAAAAAAACGTTCTATCTCTAACCGTTTCCGATATATTCGCGTTTAAAGTTTCGAAAAAAATGTCGATTTAGCAGGATTTAATAGGTCTATCTTATACAGATTTTCACTGGGAACACTCGTTCAAAGAAAGACGTTCTATTTCTTACCGTTTCCGAGATATTCGAGTTTAAAGTTTCGAAAAAAATGTCGATTTAGCATTATTTAATAGGTCTATCTTATACAGATTTTCACTGGGAACACTCTCGTTCAAAGAAAAACGTTCTATCTCTTACCATTTCCGAGATATTCGCGTTTAAAGTTTCGAAAAAAAATGTCGATTTAGCAGGATTTAATGGGTCTATCTTATACAGATTTTGACTGGGAACACTCTCGTTCAAAGAAAAACGTTCTATATCTAACCGTTTCCGAGATATTCGCGTTTAAAGTTTCGAAAAAAGATGTCGATTTAGCAGGATTTAATATGTCTATCTTATACAGATTTTCACTGGGAACACTCTCGTTCAAAGAAAAACGTTCTATCTCTTACCGTTTCCGAGATATTCGCGTTTAAAGTTTCGAAGAAATGTCGATTTAGCATGATTTAATAGGTCTATCTTATACAGATTTTCACTGGGAACACTCTCGTTCAAAGAAAAACGTTCTGTCTCTAACCGTTTCCGAGATATTCGCGTTTATAATTTCGAAAAAAATGTCGATTTAGCAGGATTTAATAGGTCTTTCTTATCCAGATTTTCACTGGGAACACTCTCGTTCAAAGAAAACCGTTCTATCTCTAACCGTTTCCGAGATATTCGCGTTTAAAGTTTCGAAAAAAATGTCGATATAGCAGGATTTAATAGGTCTTTCTTAAACAGATTTTCACTGCGAACACTCGTTCATAGAAAAATGTTCTATCTCTTACCGTTTCCGAGATATTCGTGTTTAAAGTTTCGAAAAAAATTTCGATTTAGCATGATTTGATAGGTCTATCTTATACAGATTTTCACTGGGAACACTCTCGTTCAAAGAAAACCGTTCTATTTCTAACCGTTTCCGAGATATTCGCGTTTAAAGTTTCGAAAAAAGTGTCGATTTAGCAGGATTTAATAGGTCTTTCTTATACAGATTTTCGCTGGGAACACTCGTTCAAAGAAAAGCGTTCTATCTCTTACCGTTTCCGAGATACTCGCGTTTAAAATTTCGGAAAAAAATGTCAATTTAGCAGGATTTAATAGGTCTATCTTATACAGATTTTCACTGGGAACACTCGTTCAAAGAAAAACGTTCTATCTCTTACCGTTTCCGAGATATTCGCGTTTAAAGTTTCGAAAAAAAATGTCGAATTAGCATGATTTAATAGGTCTATCTTATACAGATTTTCACTGGGAACACTCTCGTTCAAAGAAAACCGTTCTATCTCTAACCGTTTCCGAGATATTCGCGTTTAAAGTTTCGAAAAAAATGTCGATTTAGCAGGATTTAATAGGTCTTTCTTATACACATTTTCACTGGGAACACACTCGTTCAAAGAAAAACGTTCTATCTCTTACCGTTTCCGAGACATTCGCGTTTAAAGTTTCGAAAAAAATGTCGATTTAGCAGGATTTAATAGGTCTTTCTTATACAGATTTTCACTGGGAACACTCGTTCAAAGAAAAGCGTTCTATCTCTTACCGTTTCCGAGATATTCGTGTTTAAAGTTTCGAAAAAATGTCGATTTAGCATGATTTAATAGGTCTATCTTATACAGATTTTCACTGGGAACACTCTCGTTCAAAGAAAAACGTTCTATCTCTTACCGTTTCCGAGATATTCGCGTTTAAAGTTTCGAAAAAATGTCGATTTAGCGTGATTTAATAGGTCTATCTTATACAGATTTTCACTGGGAACACTCTCGTTCAAAGAAAAACGTTCTGTGTCTAACCGTTTCCGAGATATTCGCGTTTAAAGTTTCGACAAAAATGTCGATTTAGCAGGATTTAATAGGTCTTTCTTATACAGATTTTCACTGGGAACACACTCGTTCAAAGAAAAACGTTCTATCTCTTACCGTTTCCGAGATATTCGCGTTTAAAGTTTCGAAAAAAATGTCGATTTAGCAGGATTTAATAGGTCTTTCTTATACAGATTTTCACTGGGAACACTCGTTCAAAGAAAAGCGTTCTATCTCTTTCCGTTTCCCAGATATTCGCGTTTAAAGTTTCGAAAAAAAATGTCGATTTAGCATGATTTAATAGGTCTATCTTATACAGATTTTCACTGGGAACACTCTCGTTCAAAGAAAACCGTTCTATCTCTAACCGTTTCCGAGATATTCGCGTTTAAAGTTTCGAAAAAAATGTCGATTTAGCAGGATTTAATAGGTCTTTCTTATACAGATTTTCACTGGGAACACTCGTTCAAAGAAAAGCGTTCTATCTCTTACCGTTTCCGAGATATTCGCGTTTAAAGTTTCGAAAAAAATGTCGATTTAGCAGGATTTAATAGGTCTATCTTATACAGATTTTCACTGGGAACACTCTCGTTCAAAGAAAAACGTTCGATCTCTTACCGTTTCCGAGATATTCGCGTTTAAAGTTTCGAAAAAAAATGTCGATTTAGCATGATTTAATAGGTCTATCTTATACAGATTTTCACTGGGAACACTCTCGTTCAAAAAAAAACGTTCTATCTCTAACCGTTTCCGATATATTCGCGTTTAAAGTTTCGAAAAAAATGTCGATTTAGCAGGATTTAATAGGTCTATCTTATACAGATTTTCACTGGGAACACTCGTTCAAAGAAAGACGTTCTATTTCTTACCGTTTCCGAGATATTCGAGTTTAAAGTTTCGAAAAAAATGTCGATTTAGCATTATTTAATAGGTCTATCTTATACAGATTTTCACTGGGAACACTCTCGTTCAAAGAAAAACGTTCTATCTCTTACCATTTCCGAGATATTCGCGTTTAAAGTTTCGAAAAAAAATGTCGATTTAGCAGGATTTAATGGGTCTATCTTATACAGATTTTGACTGGGAACACTCTCGTTCAAAGAAAAACGTTCTATATCTAATCGTTTCCGAGATATTCGCGTTTAAAGTTTCGAAAAAAGATGTCGATTTAGCAGGATTTAATATGTCTATCTTATACAGATTTTCACTGGGAACACTCTCGTTCAAAGAAAAACGTTCTATCTCTTACCGTTTCCGAGATATTCGCGTTTAAAGTTTCGAAGAAATGTCGATTTAGCATGATTTAATAGGTCTATCTTATACAGATTTTCACTGGGAACACTCTCGTTCAAAGAAAAACGTTCTGTCTCTAACCGTTTCCGAGATATTCGCGTTTATAGTTTCGAAAAAAATGTCGATTTAGCAGGATTTAATAGGTCTTTCTTATCCAGATTTTCACTGGGAACACTCTCGTTCAAAGAAAACCGTTCTATCTCTAACCGTTTCCGAGATATTCGCGTTTAAAGTTTCGAAAAAAATGTCGATATAGCAGGATTTAATAAGTCTTTCTTAAACAGATTTTCACTGCGAACACTCGTTCATAGAAAAATGTTCTATCTCTTACCGTTTCCGAGATATTCGTGTTTAAAGTTTCGAAAAAAATTTCGATTTAGCATGATTTGATAGGTCTATCTTATACAGATTTTCACTGGGAACACTCTCGTTCAAAGAAAACCGTTCTATTTCTAACCGTTTCCGAGATATTCGCGTTTAAAGTTTCGAAAAAAGTGTCGATTTAGCAGGATTTAATAGGTCTTTCTTATACAGATTTTCGCTGGGAACACTCGTTCAAAGAAAAGCGTTCTATCTCTTACCGTTTCCGAGATACTCGCGTTTAAAATTTCGAAAAAAAATGTCAATTTAGCAGGATTTAATAGGTCTATCTTATACAGATTTTCACTGGGAACACTCGTTCAAAGAAAAACGTTCTATCTCTTACCGTTTCCGAGATATTCGCGTTTAAAGTTTCGAAAAAAAATGTCGATTTAGCATGATTTAATAGGTCTATCTTATACAGATTTTCACTGGGAACACTCTCGTTCAAAGAAAACCGTTCTATCTCTAACCGTTTCCGAGATATTCGCGTTTAAAGTTTCGAAAAAAATGTCGATTTAGCAGGATTTAATAGGTCTTTCTTATACAGATTTTCACTGGGAACACACTCGTTCAAAGAAAAACGTTCTATCTCTTACCGTTTCCGAGACATTCGCGTTTAAAGTTTCGAAAAAAATGTCGATTTAGCAGGATTTAATAGGTCTTTCTTATACAGATTTTCACTGGGAACACTCGTTCAAAGAAAAGCGTTCTATCTCTTACCGTTTCCGAGATATTCGCGTTTAAAGTTTCGAAAAAAAATGTCGATTTAGCAGGATTTAATAGGTCTATCTTATACAGATTTTCACTGGGAACACTCTCGTTCAAAGAAAACCGTTCTATCTCTAACCGTTTCCGAGATATTCGCGTTTAAAGTTTCGAAAAAAATGTCGATTTAGCAGGATTTAATAGGTATTTCTTATACAGATTTTCACTGGGAACACTCGTTCAAAGAAAAATGTTCTATCTCTTACCGTTTCCGAGATATTCGCGTTTAAAGTTTCGAAAAAATGTCGATTTAGAATGATTTAATAGGTCTATCTTATACAGATTTTCACTGGGAACATTCTCGTTCAAAGAAAAACGTTCGATCTCTTACCGTTTCCGAGATATTCGCGTTTAAAGTTTCGAAAAAAATGTCGATTTAGCATGATTTAATAGGTCTATCTTATACAGATTTTCACTGGGAACACTCTCGTTCAAAGAAAAACGTTCTGTCTCTAACCGTTTCCGAGATATTCGCGTTTACAGTTTCG
Source organism: Amphimallon solstitiale (assembly GCA_963170755.1). Classification (NCBI taxonomy): domain Eukaryota; kingdom Metazoa; phylum Arthropoda; class Insecta; order Coleoptera; family Scarabaeidae; genus Amphimallon; species Amphimallon solstitiale. The sequence continues at coordinate 81,941 of OY720679.1, read as the reverse complement.
AAAAAAATGGCGATTTAGCAGGATTTAATTGCTCTTTCTTATACAGATTTTCACTGGGAACACTCGTTCAAAGAAAAACGTTCTATCTCTTACCGTTTCCGAGATATTCGCGTTTAAAGTTTCGAAAAAGAATGTCGATTTAGCATGATTTAATAGGTCTATCTTATACAGATTTTCACTGGGAACACTCTAGTTCAAAGAAAACCGTTCTATTTCTAACCGTTTCCGAGATATTCGCGTTTACAGTTTCGAAAAAAATGTCTATTTAGCAGGATTTAATAGCTCTTTCTTATACCGATTTTCACTGGGAACACTCGTTCAAAGAAAAACGTTCTATCTCTTACCGTTTCCGAGATATTCGCGTTTAAAGTTTCGAAAAAATGTCGATTTAGCATGATTTAATAGGTCTATCTTATACAGATTTTCACTGGGAACACACTCGTTCAAAGAAAAACGTTCTATCTCTAACCGTTTCCGATATATTCGCGTTTAAAGTTTCGGAAAAAATGTAGATTTAGCAGGATTTAATAGGTCTATCTTATACAGATTTTCACTGGGAACACTCTCGTTCAAAGAAAAACGTTCTATCTCTTACCGTTTCCGAGATATTCGCGTTTAAAGTTTCGAAAAAATGTCGATTTAGCATGATTTAATAGGTCTATCTTATACAGATTTTCACTGGGAACACTCTCGTTCAAAGAAAACCGTTCTATTTCTAACCGTTTCCGAGATATTCGCGTTTAAAGTTTCGAAAAAAGTGTCGATTTAGCAGGATTTAATAGGTCTTTCTTATACAGATTTTCGCTGGGAACACTCGTTCAAAGAAAAGCGTTCTATCTCTTACCGTTTCCGAGATACTCGCGTTTAAAATTTCGAAAAAAAATTTCGATTTAGCAGGATTTAATAGGTCTATCTTATACAGATTTTCACTGGGAACACTCGTTCAAAGAAAAACGTTCTATCTCTTACCGTTTCCGAGATATTCGCGTTTAAAGTTTCGAAAAAAATGGCGATTTAGCAGGATTTAATAGGTCTTTCTTATACAGATTTTCACTGGGAACACACTCGTTCAAAGAAAAACGTTCTATCTCTTACCGTTTCCGAGATATTCGCGTTTAAAGTTTCGAAAATAATGTCGATTTAGCAGGATTTAATAGGTCTTTCTTATACAGATTTTCACTGGGAACACTCGTTCAAAGAAAAGCGTTCTATCTCTTACCGTTTCCGAGATATTCGCGTTTAAAGTTTCGAAAAAAAATGTCGATTTAGCAGGATTTAATAGGTCTATCTTATACAGACTTTCACTGGGAACACTCTCGTTCAAAGAAAACCGGTCTATCTCTAACCGTTTCCGAGATATTCGCGTTTAAAGTTTCGAAAAAAATGTCGATTTAGCAGGATTTAATAGGTCTTTCTTATACAGATTTTCACTGGGAACACTCGTTCAAAGAAAAATGTTCTATCTCTTACCGTTTCCGAGATATTCGCGTTTAAAGTTTCGAAAAAAATGTCGATTTAGAATGATTTAATAGGTCTATCTTATACAGATTTTCACTGGGAACATTCTCGTTCAAAGAAAAACGTTCGATCTCTTACCGTTTCCGAGATATTCGCGTTTAAAGTTTCGAAAAAAATGTCGATTTAGCAGGATTTAATAGGTCTATCTTATACAGATTTTCACTGGGAACACTCTCGTTCAAAGAAAAACGTTCTATATCTAACCGTTTCCGACATATTCGCGTTTAAAGTTTCGAAAAAATATGTCGATTTAGCAGGATTTAATAGGTCTACCTTATACAGATTTTCACTGGGAACACTCCCGTTCAAAGAAAAACGTTCTATCTCTTACCGTTTCCGAGATATTCGCGTTTAAAGTTTCGAAAAAATGTCGATTTAGCATGATTTAATAGGTCTATCTTATACAGATTTTCACTGGGAACACTCTCGTTCAAAGAAAAACGTTCTGTCTCTAACCGTTTCCGAGATATTCGCGTTTACAGTTTCGAAAAAAATGGCGATTTAGCAGGATTTAATTCCTCTTTCTTATACAGATTTTCACTGGGAACACTCGTTCAAAGAAAAACGTTCTATCTCTTACCGTTTCCGATATATTCGCGTTTAAAGTTTCGGAAAAAATGTAGGTTTAGCAGGACTTAATAGGTCTATCTTATACAGATTTTCACTGGGAACACTCTCGTTCAAAGAAAAACGTTCTATTTCTAACGGTTTCCGAGATATTCGCGTTTACAGTTTCGAAAAAAATGTCGATTTAGCAGGATTTAATAGCTCTTTCTTATACCGATTTTCACTGGGAACACTCGTTCAAAGAAAAGCGTTCCATCTCTTACCGTTTCCGAGATATTCGCGTTTAAAGTTTCGAAAAAAATGTCGATTTAGCATGATTTAATAGGTCTATCTTATACAGATTTTCACTGGGAACACTCGTTCAAAGAAAAACGTTCTATCTCTTACCGTTTCCGAGATATTCGCGTTTAAAGTTTCGAAAAAATTTCGATTTAGCATGATTTAATAGGTCTATCTTATATAGATTTTCATTGGGAACACTCTCGTTCAAAGAAAAACGTTCTGTCTCTAACCGTTTCCGAGATATTCGCGTTTAAAGTTTCGAAAAAAATGTCGAATTAGCAGGATTTAATATGTCTTTCTTATACAGATTTTCACTGGGAACACTCGTTCAAAGAAAAGCGTTCTATCTCTTACCGCTTCCGAGATATTCGCGTTTAAAGTTTCGAAAAAAAATGTCGATTTAGCAGGATTTAATAGGTCTATCTTATACAGATTTTCACTGGGAACACTCTTGTTCAAAGAAAACCGTTCTATCTCTAACCGTTTCCGAGATATTCGCGTTTAAAGTTTCGAAAAAAATACCGTTTCCGAGATATTCGTGTTTAAAGTTTCGAAAAAAATGTCGATTTAGCATGATTTAATAGGTCTATCTTATACAGATTTTCACTGGGAACACTCTCGTTCAAAGAAAAACGTTCTATCTCTTACCGTTTCCGAGATATTCGCGTTTAAAGTTTCGAAAAAAATGTCGATTTAGCAGGATTTAATAGGTCTTTCTTATACAGATTTTCACTGGGAACACTCGTTCAAAGAAAAATGTTCTATCTCTTACCGTTTCCGAGATATTCGCGTTTAAAGTTTCGAAAAAAATGTCGATTTAGAATGATTTAATAGGTCTATCTTATACAGATTTTCACTGGGAACATTCTCGTTCAAAGAAAAACGTTCGATCTCTTACCGTTTCCGAGATATTCGCGTTTAAAGTTTCGAAAAAAATGTCGATTTAGCAGGATTTAATAGGTCTATCTTATACAGATTTTCACTGGGAACACTCTCGTTCAAAGAAAAACGTTCTATATCTAACCGTTTCCGACATATTCGCGTTTAAAGTTTCGAAAAAATATGTCGATTTAGCAGGATTTAATAGGTCTACCTTATACAGATTTTCACTGGGAACACTCCCGTTCAAAGAAAAACGTTCTATCTCTTACCGTTTCCGAGATATTCGCGTTTAAAGTTTCGAAAAAATGTCGATTTAGCATGATTTAATAGGTCTATCTTATACAGATTTTCACTGGGAACACTCTCGTTCAAAGAAAAACGTTCTGTCTCTAACCGTTTCCGAGATATTCGCGTTTACAGTTTCGAAAAAAATGGCGATTTAGCAGGATTTAATTCCTCTTTCTTATACAGATTTTCACTGGGAACACTCGTTCAAAGAAAAACGTTCTATCTCTTACCGTTTCCGATATATTCGCGTTTAAAGTTTCGGAAAAAATGTAGGTTTAGCAGGACTTAATAGGTCTATCTTATACAGATTTTCACTGGGAACACTCTCGTTCAAAGAAAAACGTTCTATTTCTAACGGTTTCCGAGATATTCGCGTTTACAGTTTCGAAAAAAATGTCGATTTAGCAGGATTTAATAGCTCTTTCTTATACCGATTTTCACTGGGAACACTCGTTCAAAGAAAAGCGTTCCATCTCTTACCGTTTCCGAGATATTCGCGTTTAAAGTTTCGAAAAAAATGTCGATTTAGCATGATTTAATAGGTCTATCTTATACAGATTTTCACTGGGAACACTCGTTCAAAGAAAAACGTTCTATCTCTTACCGTTTCCGAGATATTCGCGTTTAAAGTTTCGAAAAAATTTCGATTTAGCATGATTTAATAGGTCTATCTTATATAGATTTTCATTGGGAACACTCTCGTTCAAAGAAAAACGTTCTGTCTCTAACCGTTTCCGAGATATTCGCGTTTAAAGTTTCGAAAAAAATGTCGAATTAGCAGGATTTAATATGTCTTTCTTATACAGATTTTCACTGGGAACACTCGTTCAAAGAAAAGCGTTCTATCTCTTACCGCTTCCGAGATATTCGCGTTTAAAGTTTCGAAAAAAAATGTCGATTTAGCAGGATTTAATAGGTCTATCTTATACAGATTTTCACTGGGAACACTCTTGTTCAAAGAAAACCGTTCTATCTCTAACCGTTTCCGAGATATTCGCGTTTAAAGTTTCGAAAAAAATACCGTTTCCGAGATATTCGTGTTTAAAGTTTCGAAAAAAATGTCGATTTAGCATGATTTAATAGGTCTATCTTATACAGATTTTCACTGGGAACACTCTCGTTCAAAGAAAAACGTTCTATCTCTTACCGTTTCCGAGATATTCGCGTTTAAAGTTTCGAAAAAATGTCGATTTAGCATGATTTAATAGGTCTATCTTATACAGATTTTCACTGGGAACACTCTCGTTCAAAGAAAAACGTTCTGTGTCTAACCGTTTCCGAGATATTCGCGTTTAAAGTTTCGAAAAAAATGTCGATTTAGCAGGATTTAATAGGTCTTTCTTATACAGATTTTCACTGGGAACACTCGTTCAAAGAAAAGCGTTCTATCTCTTTCCGTTTCCGAGATATTCGCGTTTAAAGTTTCGAAAAAAAATGTCGATTTAGCAGGATTTAATAGGTCTATCTTATACAGATTTTCACTGGGAACACTCTCGTTCAAAGAAAACCGTTCTATCTCTAACCGTTTCCGAGATATTCGCGTTTAAAGTTTCGAAAAAAATGTCGATTTAGCAGGATTTAATAGGTCTTTCTTATACAGATTTTCACTGGGAACACTCGTTCAAAGAAAAGCGTTCTATCTCTTACCGTTTCCGAGATATTCGTGTTTAAAGTTTCGAAAAAATGTCGATTTAGCATGATTTAATAGGTCTATCTTATACAGATTTTCACTGGGAACACTCTCGTTCAAAGAAAAACGTTCTATCTCTTACCGTTTCCGAGATATTCGCGTTTAAAGTTTCGAAAAAATGTCGATTTAGCGTGATTTAATAGGTCTATCTTATACAGATTTTCACTGGGAACACTCTCGTTCAAAGAAAAACGTTCTGTGTGTAACCGTTTCCGAGATATTCGCGTTTAAAGTTTCGAAAAAAATGTCGATTTAGCAGGATTTAATAGGTCTTTCTTATACAGATTTTCACTGGGAACACACTCGTTCAAAGAAAAACGTTCTATCTCTTACCGTTTCCGAGATATTCGCGTTTAAAGTTTCGAAAAAAATGTCGATTTAGCAGGATTTAATAGGTCTTTCTTATACAGATTTTCACTGGGAACACTCGTTCAAAGAAAAGCGTTCTATCTCTTTCCGTTTCCCAGATATTCGCGTTTAAAGTTTCGAAAAAAAATGTCGATTTAGCAGGATTTAATAGGTCTATCTTATACAGATTTTCACTGGGAACACTCTCGTTCAAAGAAAACCGTTCTATCTCTAACCGTTTCCGAGATATTCGCGTTTAAAGTTTCGAAAAAAATGTCGATTTAGCAGGATTTAATAGGTCTTTCTTATACAGATTTTCACTGGGAACACTCGTTCAAATAAAAGCGTTCTATCTCTTACCGTTTCCGAGATATTCGCGTTTAAAGTTTCGAAAAAAATGTCGATTTAGCATGATTTAATAGGTCTATCTTATACAGATTTTCACTGGGAACACTCTCGTTCAAAGAAAAACGTTCTATCTCTTACCGTTTCCGAGATATTCGCGTTTAAAGTTTCGAAAAAATGTCGATTTAGCATGATTTAATAGGTCTATCTTATACAGATTTTCACTGGGAACACTCTCGTTCAAAGAAAAACGTTCTGTGTCTAACCGTTTCCGAGATATTCGCGTTTAAAGTTTCGAAAAAAATGTCGATTTAGCAGGATTTAATAGGTCTTTCTTATACAGATTTTCACTGGGAACACTCGTTCAAAGAAAAGCGTTCTATCTCTTTCCGTTTCCGAGATATTCGCGTTTAAAGTTTCGAAAAAAAATGTCGATTTAGCAGGATTTAATAGGTCTATCTTATACAGATTTTCACTGGGAACACTCTCGTTCAAAGAAAACCGTTCTATCTCTAACCGTTTCCGAGATATTCGCGTTTAAAGTTTCGAAAAAAATGTCGATTTAGCAGGATTTAATAGGTCTTTCTTATACAGATTTTCACTGGGAACACTCGTTCAAAGAAAAGCGTTCTATCTCTTACCGTTTCCGAGATATTCGTGTTTAAAGTTTCGAAAAAATGTCGATTTAGCATGATTTAATAGGTCTATCTTATACAGATTTTCACTGGGAACACTCTCGTTCAAAGAAAAACGTTCTATCTCTTACCGTTTCCGAGATATTCGCGTTTAAAGTTTCGAAAAAATGTCGATTTAGCGTGATTTAATAGGTCTATCTTATACAGATTTTCACTGGGAACACTCTCGTTCAAAGAAAAACGTTCTGTGTGTAACCGTTTCCGAGATATTCGCGTTTAAAGTTTCGAAAAAAATGTCGATTTAGCAGGATTTAATAGGTCTTTCTTATACAGATTTTCACTGGGAACACACTCGTTCAAAGAAAAACGTTCTATCTCTTACCGTTTCCGAGATATTCGCGTTTAAAGTTTCGAAAAAAATGTCGATTTAGCAGGATTTAATAGGTCTTTCTTATACAGATTTTCACTGGGAACACTCGTTCAAAGAAAAGCGTTCTATCTCTTTCCGTTTCCCAGATATTCGCGTTTAAAGTTTCGAAAAAAAATGTCGATTTAGCAGGATTTAATAGGTCTATCTTATACAGATTTTCACTGGGAACACTCTCGTTCAAAGAAAACCGTTCTATCTCTAACCGTTTCCGAGATATTCGCGTTTAAAGTTTCGAAAAAAATGTCGATTTAGCAGGATTTAATAGGTCTTTCTTATACAGATTTTCACTGGGAACACTCGTTCAAATAAAAGCGTTCTATCTCTTACCGTTTCCGAGATATTCGCGTTTAAAGTTTCGAAAAAAATGTCGATTTAGCAGGATTTAATAGGTCTATCTTATACAGATTTTCACTGGGAACACTCTCGTTCAAAGAAAAACGTTCGATCTCTTACCGTTTCCGAGATATTCGCGTTTAAAGTTTCGAAAAAAAATGTCGATTTAGCATGATTTAATAGGTCTATCTTATACAGATTTTCACTGGGAACACTCTCGTTCAAAAAAAAACGTTCTATCTCTAACCGTTTCCGATATATTCGCGTTTAAAGTTTCGAAAAAAATGTCGATTTAGCAGGATTTAATAGGTCTATCTTATACAGATTTTCACTGGGAACACTCGTTCAAAGAAAGACGTTCTATTTCTTACCGTTTCCGAGATATTCGAGTTTAAAGTTTCGAAAAAAATGTCGATTTAGCATTATTTAATAGGTCTATCTTATACAGATTTTCACTGGGAACACTCTCGTTCAAAGAAAAACGTTCTATCTCTTACCATTTCCGAGATATTCGCGTTTAAAGTTTCGAAAAAAAATGTCGATTTAGCAGGATTTAATGGGTCTATCTTATACAGATTTTGACTGGGAACACTCTCGTTCAAAGAAAAACGTTCTATATCTAACCGTTTCCGAGATATTCGCGTTTAAAGTTTCGAAAAAAGATGTCGATTTAGCAGGATTTAATATGTCTATCTTATACACACACTCTCGTTCAAAGAAAAACGTTCTATCTCTTACCGTTTCCGAGATATTCGCGTTTAAAGTTTCGAAGAAATGTCGATTTAGCATGATTTAATAGGTCTATCTAATACAGATTTTCACTGGGAACACTCTCGTTCAAAGAAAAACGTTCTGTCTCTAACCGTTTCCGAGATATTCGCGTTTATAGTTTCGAAAAAAATGTCGATTTAGCAGGATTTAATAGGTCTTTCTTATACAGATTTTCACTGGGAACACTCTCGTTCAAAGAAAACCGTTCTATCTCTAACCGTTTCCGAGATATTCGCGTTTAAAGTTTCGAAAAAAATGTCGATATAGCAGGATTTAATAGGTCTTTCTTAAACAGATTTTCACTGCGAACACTCGTTCATAGAAAAATGTTCTATCTCTTACCGTTTCCGAGATATTCGTGTTTAAAGTTTCGAAAAAAATTTCGATTTAGCATGATTTGATAGGTCTATCTTATACAGATTTTCACTGGGAACACTCTCGTTCAAAGAAAACCGTTCTATTTCTAACCGTTTCCGAGATATTCGCGTTTAAAGTTTCGAAAAAAGTGTCGATTTAGCAGGATTTAATAGGTCTTTCTTAAACAGATTTTCACTGCGAACACTCGTTCAAAGAAAAGCGTTCTATCTCTTACCGTTTCCGAGATACTCGCGTTTAAAATTTCGAAAAAAAATGTCAATTTAGCAGGATTTAATAGGTCTATCTTCTACAGATTTTCACTGGGAACACTCGTTCAAAGAAAAACGTTCTATCTCTAACCGATTTAATAGGTATTTCTTATACAGATTTTCACTGGGAACACTCGTTCAAAGAAAAATGTTCTATCTCTTACCGTTTCCGAGATATTCGCGATTAAAGTTTCGAAAAAATGTCGATTTAGAATGATTTAATAGGTCTATCTTATACAGATTTTCACTGGGAACATTCTCGTTCAAAGAAAAACGTTCGATCTCTTACCGTTTCCGAGATATTCGCGTTTAAAGTTTCGAAAAAAATGTCGATTTAGCATGATTTAATAGGTCTATCTTATACAGATTTTCACTGGGAACACTCTCGTTCAAAGAAAAACGTTCTGTCTCTAACCGTTTCCGAGATATTCGCGTTTACAGTTTCGAAAAAAATGGCGATTTAGCAGGATTTAATTGCTCTTTCTTATACAGATTTTCAATGGGAACACTCGTTCAAAGAAAAACGTTCTATCTCTTACCGTTTCCGAGATATTCGCGTTTAAAGTTTCGAAAAAATGTCGATTTAGCATGATTTAATAGGTCTATCTTATACAGATTTTCACTGGGAACACACTCGTTCAAAGAAAAACGTTCTATCTCTAACCGTTTCCGAGATATTCGCGTTTACAGTTTCGAAAAAAATGTCGATTTAGCAGGATTTAATAGCTCTTTCTTATACCGATTTTCACTGGGAACACTCGTTCAAAGAAAAACGTTCTATCTCTTACCGTTTCCGAGATATTCGCGTTTAAAGTTTCGAAAAAATGTCGATTTAGCATGATTTAATAGGTCTATCTTATACAGATTTTCACTGGGAACACACTCGTTCAAAGAAAAACGTTCTATCTCTAACCGTTTCCGATATATTCGCGTTTAAAGTTTCGGAAAAAATGTAGATTTAGCAGGATTTAATAGGTCTATCTTATACAGATTTTCACTGGGAACACTCTCGTTCAAAGAAAAACGTTCTATCTCTTACCGTTTCCGAGATATTCGCGTTTAAAGTTTCGAAAAAAGTGTCGATTTAGCAGGATTTAATAGGTCTTTCTTAAACAGATTTTCACTGCGAACACTCGTTCAAAGAAAAGCGTTCTATCTCTTACCGTTTCCGAGATACTCGCGTTTAAAATTTCGAAAAAAAATGTCAATTTAGCAGGATTTAATAGGTCTATCTTCTACAGATTTTCACTGGGAACACTCGTTCAAAGAAAAACGTTCTATCTCTAACCGATTTAATAGGTATTTCTTATACAGATTTTCACTGGGAACACTCGTTCAAAGAAAAATGTTCTATCTCTTACCGTTTCCGAGATATTCGCGATTAAAGTTTCGAAAAAATGTCGATTTAGAATGATTTAATAGGTCTATCTTATACAGATTTTCACTGGGAACATTCTCGTTCAAAGAAAAACGTTCGATCTCTTACCGTTTCCGAGATATTCGCGTTTAAAGTTTCGAAAAAAATGTCGATTTAGCATGATTTAATAGGTCTATCTTATTCAGATTTTCACTGGGAACACTCTCGTTCAAAGAAAAACGTTCTGTCTCTAACCGTTTCCGAGATATTCGCGTTTACAGTTTCGAAAAAAATGGCGATTTAGCAGGATTTAATTGCTCTTTCTTATACAGATTTTCAATGGGAACACTCGTTCAAAGAAAAACGTTCTATCTCTTACCGTTTCCGAGATATTCGCGTTTAAAGTTTCGAAAAAATGTCGATTTAGCATGATTTAATAGGTCTATCTTATACAGATTTTCACTGGGAACACACTCGTTCAAAGAAAAACGTTCTATCTCTAACCGTTTCCGAGATATTCGCGTTTACAGTTTCGAAAAAAATGTCGATTTAGCAGGATTTAATAGCTCTTTCTTATACCGATTTTCACTGGGAACACTCGTTCAAAGAAAAACGTTCTATCTCTTACCGTTTCCGAGATATTCGCGTTTAAAGTTTCGAAAAAATGTCGATTTAGCATGATTTAATAGGTCTATCTTATACAGATTTTCACTGGGAACACACTCGTTCAAAGAAAAACGTTCTATCTCTAACCGTTTCCGATATATTCGCGTTTAAAGTTTCGGAAAAAATGTAGATTTAGCAGGATTTAATAGGTCTATCTTATACAGATTTTCACTGGGAACACTCTCGTTCAAAGAAAAACGTTCTATCTCTTACCGTTTCCGAGATATTCGCGTTTAAAGTTTCGAAAAAATGTCGATTTAGCATGATTTAATAGGTCTATCTTATACAGATTTTCACTGGGAACACTCTCGTTCAAAGAAAAACGTTCTGTCTCTTACCGTTTCCGAGATATTCGCGTTTAAAGTTTCGAAAAAATGTCGATTTAGCATGATTTAATAGGTCTATCTTATACAGATTTTCACTGGGAACACTCTCGTTCAAAGAAAAATGTTCTGTCTCTAACCGTTTCCGAGATATTCGCGTTTACAGTTTCGAAAAAAATGGCGATTTAGCAGGATTTAATTGCTCTTTCTTATACAGATTTTCACATGGAACACTCGTTCAAAGAAAAACGTTCTCTCTTACCGTTTCCGATATATTCGCGTTTAAAGTTTCGGAAAAAATGTAGATTTAGCAGGACTTAATAGGTCTATCTTATACAGATTTTCACTGGGAACACACTCGTTCAAAGAAAAACGTTCTATCGCTAACCATTTCCGATATATTCGGGTTTAAAGTTTCGGAAAAAATGTAGATTTAGCAGGATTTAATAGGTCTATCTTATACAGATTTTCACTGGGAACACTCTCGTTCAAAGAAAACCGTTCTATCTCTAACCGTTTCCGAGATATTCGCGTTTAAAGTTTCGAAAAAAATGTCGATTTAGCAGGATTTAATAGGTCTTTCTTATACAGATTTTCACTGGGAACACTCGTTCAAAGAAAAGCGTTCTATCTCTTACCGCTTCCGAGATATTCGCGTTCAAAGTTTCGAAAAAAAATGTCGATTTAGCAGGATTTAATAGGTCTATCTTATACAGATTTTCACTGGGAACACTCTTGTTCAAAGAAAACCGTTCTATCTCTAACCGTTTCCGAGATATTCGCGTTTAAAGTTTCGAAAAAAATACCGTTTCCGAGATATTCGTGTTTAAAGTTTCGAAAAAAAATGTCGATTTAGCATGATTTAATAGGTCTATCTTATACAGATTTTCACTGGGAACACTCTCGTTCAAAGAAAAACGTTCTATCTCTTACCGTTTCCGAGATATTCGCGTTTAAAGTTTCGAAAAAATGTCGATTTAGCATGATTTAATAGGTCTATCTTATACAGATTTTCACTGGGAACACTCTCGTTCAAAGAAAAACGTTCTGTGTCTAACCGTTTCCGAGATATTCGCGTTTAAAGTTTCGAAAAAAATGTCGATTTAGCAGGATTTAATAGGTCTTTCTGATACAGATTTTCACTGGGAACACTCGTTCAAAGAAAAGCGTTCTATCTCTTTCCGTTTCCGAGATATTCGCGTTTAAAGTTTCGAAAAAAAATGTCGATTTAGCAGGATTTAATAGGTCTATCTTATACAGATTTTCACTGGGAACACTCGTTCAAAGAAAAACGTTCTATCTCTTACCGTTTCCGAGATATTCGCGTTTAAAGTTTCGAAAAAATGTCGATTTAGCATGATTTAATAGGTCTATCTTATACAGATTTTCACTGGGAACACACTCGTTCAAAGAAAAACGTTCTATCTCTAACCGTTTCCGAGATATTCGCGTTTACAGTTTCGAAAAAAATGTCGATTTAGCAGGATTTAATAGCTCTTTCTTATACCGATTTTCACTGGGAACACTCGTTCAAAGAAAAACGTTCTATCTCTTACCGTTTCCGAGATATTCGCGTTTAAAGTTTCGAAAAAATGTCGATATAGCAGGATTTAATAGGTCTTTCTTAAACAGATTTTCACTGCGAACACTCGTTCATAGAAAAATGTTCTATCTCTTACCGTTTCCGAGATATTCGTGTTTAAAGTTTCGAAAAAAATTTCGATTTAGCATGATTTGATAGGTCTATCTTATACAGATTTTCACTGGGAACACTCTCGTTCAAAGAAAACCGTTCTATTTCTAACCGTTTCCGAGATATTCGCGTTTAAAGTTTCGAAAAAAGTGTCGATTTAGCAGGATTTAATAGGTCTTTCTTAAACAGATTTTCACTGCGAACACTCGTTCAAAGAAAAGCGTTCTATCTCTTACCGTTTCCGAGATACTCGCGTTTAAAATTTCGAAAAAAAATGTCAATTTAGCAGGATTTAATAGGTCTATCTTCTACAGATTTTCACTGGGAACACTCGTTCAAAGAAAAACGTTCTATCTCTAACCGATTTAATAGGTATTTCTTATACAGATTTTCACTGGGAACACTCGTTCAAAGAAAAATGTTCTATCTCTTACCGTTTCCGAGATATTCGCGATTAAAGTTTCGAAAAAATGTCGATTTAGAATGATTTAATAGGTCTATCTTATACAGATTTTCACTGGGAACATTCTCGTTCAAAGAAAAACGTTCGATCTCTTACCGTTTCCGAGATATTCGCGTTTAAAGTTTCGAAAAAAATGTCGATTTAGCATGATTTAATAGGTCTATCTTATACAGATTTTCACTGGGAACACTCTCGTTCAAAGAAAAACGTTCTGTCTCTAACCGTTTCCGAGATATTCGCGTTTACAGTTTCGAAAAAAATGGCGATTTAGCAGGATTTAATTGCTCTTTCTTATACAGATTTTCAATGGGAACACTCGTTCAAAGAAAAACGTTCTATCTCTTACCGTTTCCGAGATATTCGCGTTTAAAGTTTCGAAAAAATGTCGATTTAGCATCATTTAATAGGTCTATCTTATACAGATTTTCACTGGGAACACACTCGTTCAAAGAAAAACGTTCTATCTCTAACCGTTTCCGAGATATTCGCGTTTACAGTTTCGAAAAAAATGTCGATTTAGCAGGATTTAATAGCTCTTTCTTATACCGATTTTCACTGGGAACACTCGTTCAAAGAAAAACGTTCTATCTCTTACCGTTTCCGAGATATTCGCGTTTAAAGTTTCGAAAAAATGTCGATTTAGCATGATTTAATAGGTCTATCTTATACAGATTTTCACTGGGAACACACTCGTTCAAAGAAAAACGTTCTATCTCTAACCGTTTCCGATATATTCGCGTTTAAAGTTTCGGAAAAAATGTAGATTTAGCAGGATTTAATAGGTCTATCTTATACAGATTTTCACTGGGAACACTCTCGTTCAAAGAAAAACGTTCTATCTCTTACCGTTTCCGAGATATTCGCGTTTAAAGTTTCGAAAAAATGTCGATTTAGCATGATTTAATAGGTCTATCTTATACAGATTTTCACTGGGAACACTCTCGTTCAAAGAAAAACGTTTTGTCTCTTACCGTTTCCGAGATATTCGCGTTTAAAGTTTCGAAAAAATGTCGATTTAGCATGATTTAATAGGTCTATCTTATACAGATTTTCACTGGGAACACTCTCGTTCAAAGAAAAATGTTCTGTCTCTAACCGTTTCCGAGATATTCGCGTTTACAGTTTCGAAAAAAATGGCGATTTAGCAGGATTTAATTGCTCTTTCTTATACAGATTTTCACATGGAACACTCGTTCAAAGAAAAACGTTCTCTCTTACCGTTTCCGATATATTCGCGTTTAAAGTTTCGGAAAAAATGTAGATTTAGCAGGACTTAATAGGTCTATCTTATACAGATTTTCACTGGGAACACACTCGTTCAAAGAAAAACGTTCTATCGCTAACCATTTCCGATATATTCGGGTTTAAAGTTTCGGAAAAAATGTAGATTTAGCAGGATTTAATAGGTCTATCTTATACAGATTTTCACTGGGAACACTCTCGTTCAAAGAAAACCGTTCTATCTCTAACCGTTTCCGAGATATTCGCGTTTAAAGTTTCGAAAAAAATGTCGATTTAGCAGGATTTAATAGGTCTTTCTTATACAGATTTTCACTGGGAACACTCGTTCAAAGAAAAGCGTTCTATCTCTTACCGCTTCCGAGATATTCGCGTTCAAAGTTTCGAAAAAAAATGTCGATTTAGCAGGATTTAATAGGTCTATCTTATACAGATTTTCACTGGGAACACTCTTGTTCAAAGAAAACCGTTCTATCTCTAACCGTTTCCGAGATATTCGCGTTTAAAGTTTCGAAAAAAATACCGTTTCCGAGATATTCGTGTTTAAAGTTTCGAAAAAAAATGTCGATTTAGCATGATTTAATAGGTCTATCTTATACAGATTTTCACTGGGAACACTCTCGTTCAAAGAAAAACGTTCTATCTCTTACCGTTTCCGAGATATTCGCGTTTAAAGTTTCGAAAAAATGTCGATTTAGCATGATTTAATAGGTCTATCTTATACAGATTTTCACTGGGAACACTCTCGTTCAAAGAAAAACGTTCTGTGTCTAACCGTTTCCGAGATATTCGCGTTTAAAGTTTCGAAAAAAATGTCGATTTAGCAGGATTTAATAGGTCTTTCTGATACAGATTTTCACTGGGAACACTCGTTCAAAGAAAAGCGTTCTATCTCTTTCCGTTTCCGAGATATTCGCGTTTAAAGTTTCGAAAAAAAATGTCGATTTAGCAGGATTTAATAGGTCTATCTTATACAGATTTTCACTGGGAACACTCTCGTTCAAAGAAAACCGTTCTATCTCTAACCGTTTCCGAGATATTCGCGTTTAAAGTTTCGAAAAAAATGTCGATTTAGCAGGATTTAATAGGTCTTTCTTATACAGATTTTCACTGGGAACACTCGTTCAAAGAAAAGCGTTCTATCTCTTACCGTTTCCGAGATATTCGTGTTTAAAGTTTCGAAAAAATGTCGATTTAGCATGATTTAATAGGTCTATCTTATACAGATTTTCACTGGGAACACTCTCGTTCAAAGAAAAACGTTCTATCTCTTACCGTTTCCGAGATATTCGCGTTTAAAGTTTCGAAAAAATGTCGATTTAGCGTGATTTAATAGGTCTATCTTATACAGATTTTCACTGGGAACACTCTCGTTCAAAGAAAAACGTTCTGTGTCTAACCGTTTCCGAGATATTCGCGTTTAAAGTTTCGAAAAAAATGTCGATTTAGCAGGATTTAATAGGTCTTTCTTATACAGATTTTCACTGGGAACACACTCGTTCAAAGAAAAACGTTCTATCTCTTACCGTTTCCGAGATATTCGCGTTTAAAGTTTCGAAAAAAATGTCGATTTAGCAGGATTTAATAGGTCTTTCTTATACAGATTTTCACTGGGAACACTCGTTCAAAGAAAAGCGTTCTATCTCTTTCCGTTTCCCAGATATTCGCGTTTAAAGTTTCGAAAAAAAATGTCGATTTAGCAGGATTTAATAGGTCTATCTTATACAGATTTTCACTGGGAACACTCTCGTTCAAAGAAAACCGTTCTATCTCTAACCGTTTCCGAGATATCCGCGTTTAAAGTTTCGAAAAAAATGTCGATTTAGCAGGATTTAATAGGTCTTTCTTATACAGATTTTCACTGGGAACACTCGTTCAAAGAAAAGCGTTCTATCTCTTACCGTTTCCGAGATATTCGCGTTTAAAGTTTCGAAAAAAAATGTCGATTTAGCAGGATTTAATAGGTCTATCTTATACAGATTTTCACTGGGAACACTCTCGTTCAAAGAAAAATGTTCTATCTCTTACCGTTTCCGAGATATTCGTGTTTAAAGTTTCGAAAAAAATTTCGATTTAGCATGATTTGATAGGTTTATCTTATACAGATTTTCACTGGGAACACTCTCGTTCAAAGAAAACCGTTCTATTTCTAACCGTTTCCGAGATATTCGCGTTTAAAGTTTCGAAAAAAGTGTCGATTTAGCAGGATTTAATAGGTCTTTCTTATACAGATTTTCGCTGGGAACACTCGTTCAAAGAAAAGCGTTCTATCTCTTACCGTTTCCGAGGTACTCGCGTTTAAAATTTCGAAAAAAAATGTCAATTTAGCAGGATTTAATAGGTCTATCTTATACAGATTTTCACTGGGAACACTCGTTCAAAGAAAAACGTTCTATCTCTTACCGTTTCCGAGATATTCGCGTTTAAAGTTTCGAAAAAAAATGGCGATTTAGCATGATTTAATAGGTCTATCTTATACAGATTTTCACTGGGAACACTCTCGTTCAAAGAAAACCGTTCTATCTCTAACCGTTTCCGAGATATTCGCGTTTAAAGTTTCGAAAAAAATGTCGATTTAGCAGGATTTAATAGGTCTTTCTTATACAGATTTTCACTGGGAACACACTCGTTCAAAGAAAAACGTTCTATCTCTTACCGTTTCCGAGACATTCGCGTTTAAAGTTTCGAAAAAAATGTCGATTTAGCAGGATTTAATAGGTCTTTCTTATACAGATTTTCACTGGGAACACTCGTTCAAAGAAAAGCGTTCTATCTCTTACCGTTTCCGAGATATTCGCGTTTAAAGTTTCGAAAAAAAATGTCGATTTAGCAGGATTTAATAGGTCTATCTTATACAGATTTTCACTGGGAACACTCTCGTTCAAAGAAAACCGTTCTATCTCTAACCGTTTCCGAGATATTCGCGTTTAAAGTTTCGAAAAAAATGTCGATTTAGCAGGATTTAGTAGGTCTTTCTTATACAGATTTTCACTTGGAACACTCGTTCAAGGAAAAATGTTCTATCTCTTACCGTTTCCGAGATATTCGCGTTTAAAGTTTCGAAAAAATGTCGATTTAGAATGATTTAATAGGTCTATCTTATACAGATTTTCACTGGGAACATTCTCGTTCAAAGAAAAACGTTCGATCTCTTACCGTTTCCGAGATATTCGCGTTTAAAGTTTCGAAAAAAATGTCGATTTAGCAGGATTTAATAGGTCTATCTTATACAGATTTTCACTGGGAACACTCTCGTTCAAAGAAAAACGTTCTATGTCTAACCGTTTCCGACATATTCGCGTTTAAAGTTTCGAAAAAAGATGTCGATTTAGCAGGATTTAATAGGTCTATCTTATACAGATTTTCACTGGGAACACTCTCGTTCAAAGAAAAACGTTCTATCTCTTACCGTTTCCGAGATATTCGCGTTTAAAGTTTCGAAAAAATGTCGATTTAGCATGATTTAATAGGTCTATCTTATACAGATTTTCACTGGGAACACTCTCGTTCAAAGAAAAACGTTCTGTCTCTAACCGTTTCCGAGATATTCGCGTTTACAGTTTCGAAAAAAATGGCGATTTAGCAGGATTTAATTGCTCTTTCTTATACAGATTTTCACTGGGAACACTCGTTCAAAGAAAAACGTTCTATCTCTTACCGTTTCCGAGATATTCGCGTTTAAAGTTTCGAAAAAGAATGTCGATTTAGCATGATTTAATAGGTCTATCTTATACAGATTTTCACTGGGAACACTCTAGTTCAAAGAAAACCGTTCTATTTCTAACCGTTTCCGAGATATTCGCGTTTACAGTTTCGAAAAAAATGTCGATTTAGCAGGATTTAATAGCTCTTTCTTATACCGATTTTCACTGGGAACACTCGTTCAAAGAAAAACGTTCTATCTCTTACCGTTTCCGAGATATTCGCGTTTAAAGTTTCGAAAAAATGTCGTTTTAGCATGATTTAATAGGTCTATCTTATACAGATTTTCACTGGGAACACACTCGTTCAAAGAAAAACGTTCTATCTCTAACCGTTTCCGATATATTCGCGTTTAAAGTTTCGGAAAAAATGTAGATTTAGCAGGATTTAATAGGTCTATCTTATACAGATTTTCACTGGGAACACTCTCGTTCAAAGAAAAACGTTCTATCTCTTACCGTTTCCGAGATATTCGCGTTTAAAGTTTCGAAAAAATGTCGATTTAGCATGATTTAATAGGTCTATCTTATACAGATTTTCACTGGGAACACTCTCGTTCAAAGAAAAACGTTCTGTCTCTTACCGTTTCCGAGATATTCGCGTTTAAAGTTTCGAAAAAATGTCGATTTAGCATGATTTAATAGGTCTATCTTATACAGATTTTCACTGGGAACACTCTCGTTCAAAGAAAAATGTTCTGTCTCTAACCGTTTCCGAGATATTCGCGTTTACAGTTTCGAAAAAAATGGCGATTTAGCAGGATTTAATTGCTCTTTCTTATACAGATTTTCACATGGAACACTCGTTCAAAGAAAAACGTTCTATCTCTTACCGTTTCCGATATATTCGCGTTTAAAGTTTCGGAAAAAATGTAGATTTAGCAGGACTTAATAGGTCTATCTTATACAGATTTTCACTGGGAACACACTCGTTCAAAGAAAAACGTTCTATCGCTAACCGTTTCCGATATATTCGGGTTTAAAGTTTCGGAAAAAATGTAGATTTAGCAGGATTTAATAGGTCTATCTTATACAGATTTTCACTGGGAACACTCTCGTTCAAAGAAAACCGTTCTATCTCTAACCGTTTCCGAGATATTCGCGTTTAAAGTTTCGAAAAAAATGTCGATTTAGCAGGATTTAATAGGTCTTTCTTATACAGATTTTCACTGGGAACACTCGTTCAAAGAAAAATGTTCTATCTCTTACCGTTTCCGAGATATTCGCGTTTAAAGTTTCGAAAAAATGTCGATTTAGAATGATTTAATAGGTCTATCTTATACAGATTTTCACTGGGAACATTCTCGTTCAAAGAAAAACGTTCGATCTCTTACCGTTTCCGAGATATTCGCGTTTAAAGTTTCGAAAAAAATGTCGATTTAGCAGGATTTAATAGGTCTATCTTATACAGATTTTCACTGGGAACACTCTCGTTCAAAGAAAAACGTTCTATATCTAACCGTTTCCGACATATTCGCGTTTAAAGTTTCGAAAAAAGATGTCGATTTAGCAGGATTTAATAGGTCTATCTTATACAGATTTTCACTGGGAACACTCTCGTTCAAAGAAAAACGTTCTATCTCTTACCGTTTCCGAGATATTCGCGTTTAAAGTTTCGAAAAAATGTCGATTTAGCATGATTTAATAGGTCTATCTTATACAGATTTTCACTGGGAACACTCTCGTTAAAAGAAAAACGTTCTGTCTCTAACCGTTTCCGAGATATTCGCATTTACAGTTTCGAAAAAAATGGCGATTTAGCAGGATTTAATTGCTCTTTCTTATACAGATTTTCAATGGGAACACTCGTTCAAAGAAAAACGTTCTATCTCTTACCGTTTCCGATATATTCGCGTTTAAAGTTTCGGAAAAAATGTAGATTTAGCAGGACTTAATAGGTCTATCTTAAACAGATTTTCACTGGGAACACTCTCGTTCAAAGAAAAACGTTCTATTTCTAACGGTTTCCGAGATATTCGCGTTTACAGTTTCGAAAAAAATGTCGATTTAGCAGGATTTAATAGCTCTTTCTTATACCGATTTTCACTGGGAACACTCGTTCAAAGAAAAGCGTTCCATCTCTTACCGTTTCCGAGATATTCGCGTTTAAAGTTTCGAAAAAGAATGTCGATTTAGCATGATTTAATAGGTCTATCTTATACAGATTTTCACTGGGAACACTCTAGTTCAAAGAAAACCGTTATATTTCTAACCGTTTCCGAGATATTCGCGTTTACAGTTTCGAAAAAAATGTCGATTTAGCAGGATTTAATAGCTCTTTCTTATACCGATTTTCACTGGAAACACTCGTTCAAAGAAAAACGTTCTATCTCTTACCGTTTCCGAGATATTCGCGTTTAAAGTTTAGAAAAAATGTCGATTTAGCATGATTTAATAGGTCTATCTTATACAGATTTTCACTGGGAACACACTCGTTCAAAGAAAAACGTTCTATCTCTAACCGTTTACGATATATTCGCGTTTAAAGTTTCGGAAAAAATGTAGATTTAGCAGGATTTAATAGGTCTATCTTATACAGATTTTCACTGGGAACACTCTCGTTCAAAGAAAAACGTTCTATCTCTTACCGTTTCCGAGATATTCGCGTTTAAAGTTTCGAAAAAATGTCGATTTAGCATGATTTAATAGGTCTATCTTATACAGATTTTCACTGGGAACACTCTCGTTCAAAGAAAAACGTTCTGTCTCTTACCGTTTCCGAGATATTCGCGTTTAAAGTTTCGAAAAAATGTCGATTTAGCGTGATTTAATAGGTCTATCTTATACAGATTTTCACTGGGAACACTCTCGTTCAAAGAAAAATGTTCTGTCTCTAACCGTTTCCGAGATATTCGCGTTTACAGTTTCGAAAAAAAATGGCGATTTAGCAGGATTTAATTGCTCTTTCTTATACAGATTTTCACTGGGAACACTCGTTCAAAGAAAAACGTTCTATCTCTTACCGTTTCCGATATATTCGCGTTGAAAGTTTCGGAAAAAATGTAGATTTAGCAGGACTTAATAGGTCTATCTTATACAGATTTTCACTGGGAACACACTCGTTCAAAGAAAAACGTTCTATCGCTAACCGTTTCCGATATATTCGGGTTTAAAGTTTCGGAAAAAATGTAGATTTAGCAGGATTTAACAGGTCTATCTTATACAGATTTTCACTGGGAACACTCTCGTTCAAAGAAAACCGTTCTATCTCTAACCGTTTCCGAGATATTCGCGTTTAAAGTTTCGAAAAAAATGTCGATTTAGCAGGATTTAATAGATCTTTCTTATACAGATTTTCACTGGGAACACTCGTTCAAAGAAAAATGTTCAATCTCCTACCGTTTCCGAGATATTCGCGTTTAAAGTTTCGAACAAAATGTCGATTTAGCATGATTTAATAGGTCTATCTTATACAGATTTTCACTGGGAACATTCTCGTTCGAAGAAAAACGTTCGATCTCTTACCGTTTCCGAGATATTCGCGTTTAAAGTTTCGAAAAAAATGTCGATTTAGCAGGATTTAATAGGTCTATCTTATACAGATTTTCACTGGGAACACTCTCGTTCAAAGAAAAACGTTCTATATCTAACCGTTTCCGACATATTCGCGTTTAAAGTTTCGAAAAAAGATGTCGAATTAGCAGGATTTAATAGGTCTATCTTATACAGATTTTCACTGGGAACACTCTCGTTCAAAGAAAAACGTTCTATCTCTTACCGTTTCCGAGATATTCGCGTTTAAAGTTTCGAAAAAATGTCGATTTAGCATGATTTAATAGGTCTATCTTATACAGATTTTCACTGGGAACACTCTCGTTCAAAGAAAAACGTTCTGTCTCTAACCGTTTCCGAGATATTCGCGTTTACAGTTTCGAAAAAAATGGCGATTTAGCAGGATTTAATTGCTCTTTCTTATACAGATTTTCACTGGGAACACTCGTTCAAAGAAAAACGTTCTATCTCTTACCGTTTCCGATATATTCGCGTTTAAAGTTTCGGAAAAAATGTAGATTTAGCAGGATTTAATAGGTCTATCTTATACAGATTTTCACTGGGAACACTCTCGTTCAAAGAAAAACGTTCTATCTCTAACCGTTTCCGAGATATTCGCGTTTCAAGTTTCGAAAAAAATGTCGAATTAGCAGGATTTAATAGGTTTTTCTTATACAGCTTTTCGCTGGAAACACTCGTTCAAAGAAAAACGTTCTATCTCTTACCGTTTCCGAGATATTCGCGTTTAAAGTTTCGAAAAAGAATGTCGATTTAGCAGGATTTAATAGGTCTATCTTATACAGATTTTCACTGGGAACACTCTCGTTCAAAGCAAACTGTTCTATTTCTAACCGTTTCCGAGATATTCGCGTTTACAGTTTCGAAAAAAATGTCGATTTAGCAGGATTTAATAGCCCTTTCTTATACCGATTTTCACTGGGAACACTCGTTCAAAGAAAAACGTTCTATCTCTTACCGTTTCCGAGATATTCGCGTTTAAAGTTTCGAAAAAAAATGTTGATTTAGCATGATTTAATAGGTCTATCTTATACAGATTTTCAATGGGAACACACTCGTTCAAAGAAAAACGTTCTATCTCTTACCGTTTCCGAGATATTCGCGTTTAAAGTTTCGAAAAAATGTCGATTTAGCATGATTTAATAGGTCTTCTTATACAGATTTTCACTGGGAACACTCTCGTTCAAAGAAAAACGTTCTGTCTCTTACCGTTTACGAGATATTCGCGTTTAAAATTTCGAAAAAAAAATGCCGAGTTAGCAGGATTTAATAGGTCTATCTTATACAGATTTTCACTGGGAACACTCTCGTTCAAAGAAAACCGTTCTATCTCTAACCGTTTCCGAGATATTCGCGTTCAAAGTTTCGAAAAAAATGTCGATTTAGCAGGATTTAATAGGTCTTTCTTATACAGATTTTCACTGGGAACACTCGTTCAAAGAAAAATGTTCTATCTCTTACAGTTTCCGAGATATTCGCGTTTAAAGTTTCGAAAAAAATGTCGATTTAGCATGATTTAATAGGTCTATCTTATACAGATTTTCACTGGGAACACTCTCGTTCAAAGAAAAACGTTCGATCTCTTACCGTTTCCGAGATATTCGCGTTTAAAGTTTGGAAAAAAATGTCGGTTTAGCAGGATTTAATAGGTCTATCTTATACAGATTTTCACTGGGAACACTCTCGTTCAAAGAAAACCGTTCTATCTCTAACCGTTTCCGAGATATTCGCGTTTAAAGTTTCGAAAAAAATGTCGATTTAGCAGGATTTAATAGGTCTTTCTTATACAGATTTTCACTGGGAACACTCGTTCAAAGAAAAATGTTCTATCTCTTACCGTTTCCGAGATATTCGCGTTTAAAGTTTCGAAAAAATGTCGATTTAGAATGATTTAATAGGTCTATCTTATACAGATTTTCACTGGGAACATTCTCGTTCAAAGAAAAACGTTCGATCTCTTACCGTTTCCGAGATATTCGCGTTTAAAGTTTCGAAAAAAATGTCGATTTAGCAGGATTTAATAGGTCTATCTTATACAGATTTTCACTGGGAACACTCTCGTTCAAAGAAAAACGTTCTATATCTAACCGTTTCCGACATATTCGCGTTTAAAGTTTCGAAAAAAGATGTCGATTTAGCAGGATCTAATAGGTCTATCTTATACAGATTTTCACTGGGAACACTCTCGTTCAAAGAAAAACGTTCTATCTCTTACCGTTTCCGAGATATTCGCGTTTAAAGTTTCGAAAAAATGTCGATTTAGCATGATTTAATAGGTCTATCTTATACAGATTTTCACTGGGAACACTCTCGTTCAAAGAAAAACGTTCTGTCTCTAACCGTTTCCGAGATATTCGCGTTTACAGTTTCGAAAAAATTGGCGATTTAGCAGGATTTAATTGCTCTTTCTTATACAGATTTTCACTGGGAACACTCGTTCAAAGAAAAACGTTCTATCTCTTACCGTTTCCGATATATTCGCGTTTAAAGTTTCGGAAAAAATGTAGATTTAGCAGGACTTAATAGGTCTATCTTATACAGATTTTCACTGGGAACACTCTCGTTCAAAGAAAAACGTTCTATTTCTAACGGTTTCCGAGATATTCGCGTTTACAGTTTCGAAAAAAATGTCGATTTAGCAGGATTTAATAGCTCTTTCTTATACCGATTTTCACTGGGAACACTCGTTCAAAGAAAAGCGTTCCATCTCTTACCGTTTCCGAGATATTCGCGTTTAAAGTTTCGAAAAAGAATGTCGATTTAGCATGATTTAATAGGTCTATCTTATACAGATTTTCACTGGGAACACTCTAGTTCAAAGAAAACCGTTCTATTTCTAACCGTTTCCGAGATATTCGCGTTTACAGTTTCGAAAAAAATGTCGATTTAGCAGGATTTAATAGCTCTTTCTTATACCGATTTTCACTGGGAACACTCGTTCAAAGAAAAACGTTCTATCTCTTACCGTTTCCGAGATATTCGCGTTTAAAGTTTCGAAAAAAAATGTCGATTTAGCATGATTTAATGGGTCTATCTTATACAGATTTTCACTGGGAACACACTCGTTCAAAGAAAAACGTTCTATCTCTAACCGTTTCCGATATATTCGCGTTTAAAGTTTCGGAAAAAATGTAGATTTAGCAGGATTTAATAGGTCTATCTTATACAGATTTTCATTGGGAACACTCTCGTTCAAAGAAAAACGTTCTATCTCTTACCGTTTCCGAGATATTCGCGTTTAAAGTTTCGAAAAAATGTCGATTTAGCATGATTTAATAGGTCTATCTTATACAGATTTTCACTGGGAACACTCTCGTTCAAAGAAAAACGTTCTGTCTCTTACCGTTTCCGAGATATTCGCGTTTAAAGTTTCGAAAAAATGTCGATTTAGCATGATTTAATAGGTCTATCTTATACAGATTTTCACTGGGAACACTCTCGTTCAAAGAAAAACGTTCTGTCTCTTACCGTTTCCGAGATATTCGCGTTTAAAGTTTCGAAAAAATGTCGATTTAGCATGATTTAATAGGTCTATCTTATACAGATTTTCACTGGGAACACTCTCGTTCAAAGAAAAACGTTCTATCTCTTACCGTTTCCGAGATATTCGCGTTTAAGGTTTCGAAAAAATGTCGATTTAGCAGAATTTAAGAGGTCTATCTTATACAGATTTTCACTGGGAACACTCTCGTTCAAAGAAAAACGTTCTATCTCTTACCGTTTCCGAGATATTCGCGTTTAAAGTTTCGAAAAAATGTCGATTTAGCATGATTTAATAGGTCTATCTTATACAGATTTTCACTGGGAACACTCTCGTTCAAAGAAAAACGTTCTGTCTCTTACCGTTTCCGAGATATTCGCGTTTAAAGTTTCGAACAAAATGTCGATTTAGCATGATTTAATAGGTCTATCTTATACAGATTTTCACTGGGAACATTCTCGTTCGAAGAAAAACGTTCGATCTCTTACCGTTTCCGAGATATTCGCGTTTAAAGTTTCGAAAAAAATGTCGATTTAGCAGGATTTAATAGGTCTATCTTATACAGATTTTCACTGGGAACACTCTCGTTCAAAGAAGAACGTTCTATATCTAACCGTTTCCGACATATTCGCGTTTAAAGTTTCGAAAAAAGATGTCGATTTAGCAGGATTTAATTGGTCTATCTTATACAGATTTTCACTGGGAACACTCTCGTTCAAAGAAAAACGTTCTGTCTCTAACCGTTTCCGAGATATTCGCGTTTACAGTTTCGAAAAAAATGGCGATTTAGCAGGATTTAATTGCTCTTTCTTATACAGATTTTCACTGGGAACACTCGTTCAAAGAAAAACGTTCTGTCTCTAACCGTTTCCGAGATATTCGCGTTTACAGTTTCGAAAAAAATGGCGATTTAGCAGGATTTAATTGCTCTTTCTTATACAGATTTTCACTGGGAACACTCGTTCAAAGAAAAACGTTCTATCTCTTACCGTTTCCGATATATTCGCGTTTAAAGTTTCGGAAAAAATGTAGATTTAGCAGGATTTAATAGGTCTATCTTATACAGATTTTCACTGGGAACACTCTCGTTCAAAGAAAAACGTTCTATCTCTAACCGTTTCCGAGATATTCGCGTTTCAAGTTTCGAAAAAAATGTCGAATTAGCAGGATTTAATAGGTTTTTCTTATACAGATTTTCGCTGGAAACACTCGTTCAAAGAAAAACGTTCTATCTCTTACCGTTTCCGAGATATTCGCGTTTAAAGTTTCGAAAAAGAATGTCGATTTAGCAGGATTTAATAGGTCTATCTTATACAGATTTTCACTGGGAACACTCTCGTTCAAAGCAAACTGTTCTATTTCTAACCGTTTCCGAGATATTCGCTTTTACAGTTTCGAAAAAAATGTCGATTTAGCAGGATTTAATAGCTCTTTCTTATACCGATTTTCACTGGGAACACTCGTTCAAAGAAAAACGTTCTATCTCTTACCGTTTCCGAGATATTCGCGTTTAAAGTTTCGAAAAAAAATGTCGAATTAGCATGATTTAATAGGTCTATCTTATACAGATTTTCACTGGGAACACACTCGTTCAAAGAAAAACGTTCTATCTCTTACCGTTTCCGAGATATTCGCGTTTAAAGTTTCGAAAAAATGTCGATTTAGCATGATTTAATAGGTCTTCTTATACAGATTTTCACTGGGAACACTCTCGTTCAAAGAAAAACGTTCTGTCTCTTACCGTTTACGAGATATTCGCGTTTAAAATTTCGAAAAAAAATGCCGATTTAGCAGGATTTAATAGGTCTATCTTATACAGATTTTCACTGGGAACACTCTCGTTCAAAGAAAACCGTTCTATCTCTAACCGTTTCCGAGATATTCGCGTTTAAAGTTTCGAAAAAAATGTCGATTTAGCAGGATTTAATAGGTCTTTCTTATACAGATTTTCACTGGGAACACTCGTTCAAAGAAAAATGTTCTATCTCTTACAGTTTCCGAGATATTCGCGTTTAAGGTTTCGAAAAAATGTCGATTTAGCAGAATTTAAGAGGTCTATCTTATACAGATTTTCACTGGGAACACTCTCGTTCAAAGAAAAACGTTCTATCTCTTACCGTTTCCGAGATATTCGCGTTTAAAGTTTCGAAAAAATGTCGATTTAGCAGGATTTAATAGGTCTATCTTATACAGATTTTCACTGGGAACACTCGTTCAAAGAAAAACGTTCTATCTCTTACCGTTTCCGATATATTCGCGTTTAAAGTTTCGGAAAAAATGTAGATTTAGCAGGACTTAATAGGTCTATCTTATACAGATTTTCACTGGGAACACACTCGTTCAAAGAAAAACGTTCTATCGCTAACCGTTGCCGATATATTCGGGTTTAAAGTTTCGGAAAAAATGTAGATTTAGCAGGATTTAATAGGTCTATCTTATACAGATTTTCACTGGGAACACTCTCGTTCAAAGAAAACCGTTCTATCTCTAACCGTTTCCGAGATATTCGCGTTTAAAGTTTCGAAAAAAATGTCGATTTAGCAGGATTTAATAGATCTTTCTTATACAGATTTTCACTGGGAACACTCGTTCAAAGAAAAATGTTCAATCTCTTACCGTTTCCGAGATATTCGCGTTTAAAGTTTCGAACAAAATGTCGATTTAGCATGATTTAATAGGTCTATCTTATACAGATTTTCACTGGGAACATTCTCGTTCGAAGAAAAACGTTCGATCTCTTACCGTTTCCGAGATATTCGCGTTTAAAGTTTCGAAAAAAATGTCGATTTAGCAGGATTTAATAGGTCTATCTTATACAGATTTTCACTGGGAACACTCTCGTTCAAAGAAGAACGTTCTATATCTAACCGTTTCCGACATATTCGCGTTTAAAGTTTCGAAAAAAGATGTCGATTTAGCAGGATTTAATTGGTCTATCTTATACAGATTTTCACTGGGAACACTCTCGTTCAAAGAAAAACGTTCTGTCTCTAACCGTTTCCGAGATATTCGCGTTTACAGTTTCGAAAAAAATGGCGATTTAGCAGGATTTAATTGCTCTTTCTTATACAGATTTTCACTGGGAACACTCGTTCAAAGAAAAACGTTCTGTCTCTAACCGTTTCCGAGATATTCGCGTTTACAGTTTCGAAAAAAATGGCGATTTAGCAGGATTTAATTGCTCTTTCTTATACAGATTTTCACTGGGAACACTCGTTCAAAGAAAAACGTTCTATCTCTTACCGTTTCCGATATATTCGCGTTTAAAGTTTCGGAAAAAATGTAGATTTAGCAGGATTTAATAGGTCTATCTTATACAGATTTCCACTGGGAACACTCTCGTTCAAAGAAAAACGTTCTATCTCTAACCGTTTCCGAGATATTCGCGTTTCAAGTTTCGAAAAAAATGTCGAATTAGCAGGATTTAATAGGTTTTTCTTATACAGATTTTCGCTGGAAACACTCGTTCAAAGAAAAACGTTCTATCTCTTACCGTTTCCGAGATATTCGCGTTTAAAGTTTCGAAAAAGAATGTCGATTTAGCAGGATTTAATAGGTCTATCTTATACAGATTTTCACTGGGAACACTCTCGTTCAAAGCAAACTGTTCTATTTCTAACCGTTTCCGAGATATTCGCTTTTACAGTTTCGAAAAAAATGTCGATTTAGCAGGATTTAATAGCTCTTTCTTATACCGATTTTCACTGGGAACACTCGTTCAAAGAAAAACGTTCTATCTCTTACCGTTTCCGAGATATTCGCGTTTAAAGTTTCGAAAAAAAATGTCGAATTAGCATGATTTAATAGGTCTATCTTATACAGATTTTCACTGGGAACACACTCGTTCAAAGAAAAACGTTCTATCTCTTACCGTTTCCGAGATATTCGCGTTTAAAGTTTCGAAAAAATGTCGATTTAGCATGATTTAATAGGTCTTCTTATACAGATTTTCACTGGGAACACTCTCGTTCAAAGAAAAACGTTCTGTCTCTTACCGTTTACGAGATATTCGCGTTTAAAATTTCGAAAAAAAATGCCGATTTAGCAGGATTTAATAGGTCTATCTTATACAGATTTTCACTGGGAACACTCTCGTTCAAAGAAAACCGTTCTATCTCTAACCGTTTCCGAGATATTCGCGTTTAAAGTTTCGAAAAAAATGTCGATTTAGCAGGATTTAATAGGTCTTTCTTATACAGATTTTCACTGGGAACACTCGTTCAAAGAAAAATGTTCTATCTCTTACAGTTTCCGAGATATTCGCGTTTAAAGTTTCGAAAAAAATG
The DNA here is from genome assembly GCA_963170755.1 of Amphimallon solstitiale. Classification (NCBI taxonomy): domain Eukaryota; kingdom Metazoa; phylum Arthropoda; class Insecta; order Coleoptera; family Scarabaeidae; genus Amphimallon; species Amphimallon solstitiale. Next base: position 52,507 of record OY720679.1, on the reverse strand, counting down.
TCGATTTAGCATGATTTAATAGGTCTATCTTATACAGATTTTCACTGGGAACACTCTCGTTCAAAGAAAAACGTTCGATCTCTTACCGTTTCCGAGATATTCGCGTTTAAAGTTTGGAAAAAAATGTCGGTTTAGCAGGATTTAGTAGGTCTATCTTATACAGATTTTCACTGGGAACACTCTCGTTCAAAGAAAACCGTTCTATCTCTAACCGTTTCCGAGATATTCGCGTTTAAAGTTTCGAAAAAAATGTCGATTTAGCGGGATTTAATAGGTCTTTCTTATACAGATTTTCACTGGGAACACTCGTTCAAAGAAAAATGTTCTATCTCTTACCGTTTCCGAGATATTCGCGTTTAAAGTTTCGAAAAAATGTCGATTTAGAATGATTTAATAGGTCTATCTTATACAGATTTTCACTGGGAACATTCTCGTTCAAAGAAAAACGTTCGATCTCTTACCGTTTCCGAGATATTCGCGTTTAAAGTTTCGAAAAAAATGTCGATTTAGCAGGATTTAATAGGTCTATCTTATACAGATTTTCACTGGGAACACTCTCGTTCAAAGAAAAACGTTCTATATCTAACCGTTTCCGACATATTCGCGTTTAAAGTTTCGAAAAAAGATGTCGATTTAGCAGGATTTAATAGGTCTATCTTATACAGATTTTCACTGGGAACACTCTCGTTCAAAGAAAACCGTTCTATCTCTAACCGTTTCCGAGATATTCGCGTTTAAAGTTTCGAAAAAAATGTCGATTTAGCAGGATTTAATAGGTCTTTCTTATACAGATTTTCACTGGGAACACTCGTTCAAAGAAAAATGTTCTATCTCTTACAGTTTCCGAGATATTCGCGTTTAAAGTTTCGAAAAAAATGTCGATTTAGCATGATTTAATAGGTCTATCTTATACAGATTTTCACTGGGAACACTCTCGTTCAAAGAAAAACGTTCGATCTCTTACCGTTTCCGAGATATTCGCGTTTAAAGTTTGGAAAAAAATGTCGGTTTAGCAGGATTTAGTAGGTCTATCTTATACAGATTTTCACTGGGAACACTCTCGTTCAAAGAAAACCGTTCTATCTCTAACCGTTTCCGAGATATTCGCGTTTAAAGTTTCGAAAAAAATGTCGATTTAGCAGGATTTAATAGGTCTTTCTTATACAGATTTTCACTGGGAACACTCGTTCAAAGAAAAATGTTCTATCTCTTACCGTTTCCGAGATATTCGCGTTTAAAGTTTCGAAAAAATGTCGATTTAGAATGATTTAATAGGTCTATCTTATACAGATTTTCACTGGGAACATTCTCGTTCAAAGAAAAACGTTCGATCTCTTACCGTTTCCGAGATATTCGCGTTTAAAGTTTCGAAAAAAATGTCGATTTAGCAGGATTTAATAGGTCTATCTTATACAGATTTTCACTGGGAACACTCTCGTTCAAAGAAAAACGTTCTATATCTAACCGTTTCCGACATATTCGCGTTTAAAGTTTCGAAAAAAGATGTCGATTTAGCAGGATTTAATAGGTCTATCTTATACAGATTTTCACTGGGAACGCTCTCGTTCAAAGAAAAACGTTCCATCTCTTACCGTTTCCGAGATATTCGCGTTTAAAGTTTCGAAAAAAAATGTCGATTTAGCATGATTTAATAGGTCTATCTTATACAGATTTTCACTGGGAACACACTCGTTCAAAGAAAAACGTTCTATCTCTTACCGTTTCCGAGATATTCGCGTTTAAAGTTTCGAAAAAATGTCGATTTAGCATGATTTAATAGGTCTTCTTATACAGATTTTCACTGGGAACACTCTCGTTCAAAGAAAAACGTTCTGTCTCTTACCGTTTACGAGATATTCGCGTTTAAAATTTCGAAAAAAAATGCCGATTTAGCAGGATTTAATAGGTCTATCTTATACAGATTTTCACTGGGAACACTCTCGTTCAAAGAAAACCGTTCTATCTCTAACCGTTTCCGAGATATTCGCGTTTAAAGTTTCGAAAAAAATGTCGATTTAGCAGGATTTAATAGGTCTTTCTTATACAGATTTTCACTGGGAACACTCGTTCAAAGAAAAATGTTCTATCTCTTACAGTTTCCGAGATATTCGCGTTTAAAGTTTCGAAAAAAATGTCGATTTAGCATGATTTAATAGGTCTATCTTATACAGATTTTCACTGGGAACACTCTCGTTCAAAGAAAAACGTTCGATCTCTTACCGTTTCCGAGATATTCGCGTTTAAAGTTTGGAAAAAAATGTCGGTTTAGCAGGATTTAGTAGGTCTATCTTATACAGATTTTCACTGGGAACACTCTCGTTCAAAGAAAACCGTTCTATCTCTAACCGTTTCCGAGATATTCGCGTTTAAAGTTTCGAAAAAAATGTCGATTTAGCAGGGTTTAATAGGTCTTTCTTATACAGATTTTCACTGGGAACACTCGTTCAAAGAAAAATGTTCTATCTCTTACCGTTTCCGAGATATTCGCGTTTAAAGTTTCGAAAAAATGTCGATTTAGAATGATTTAATAGGTCTATCTTATACAGATTTTCACTGGGAACATTCTCGTTCAAAGAAAAACGTTCGATCTCTTACCGTTTCCGAGATATTCGCGTTTAAAGTTTCGAAAAAAATGTCGATTTAGCAGGATTTAATAGGTCTATCTTATACAGATTTTCACTGGGAACACTCTCGTTCAAAGAAAAACGTTCTATATCTAACCGTTTCCGACATATTCGCGTTTAAAGTTTCGAAAAAAGATGTCGATTTAGCAGGATTTAATAGGTCTATCTTATACAGATTTTCACTGGGAACACTCTCATTCAAAGAAAAACGTTCTATCTCTTACCGTTTCCGAGATATTCGCGTTTAAAGTTTCGAAAAAATGTCGATTTAGCATGATTTAATAGGTCTATCTTATACAGATTTTCACTGGGAACACTCTCGTTCAAAGAAAAACGTTCTGTCTCTAACCGTTTCCGAGATATTCGCGTTTACAGTTTCGAAAAAAATGGCGATTTAGCAGGATTTAATTGCTCTTTCTTATACAGATTTTCACCGGGAACACTCGTTCAAAGAAAAACGTTCTATCTCTTACCGTTTCCGATATATTCGCGTTTAAAGTTTCGGAAAAAATGTAGATTTAGCAGGACTTAATAGGTCTATCTTATACAGATTTTCACTGGGAACAGTCTCGTTCAAAGAAAAACGTTCTATTTCTAACGGTTTCCGAGATATTCGCGTTTACAGTTTCGAAGAAAATGTCGATTTAGCAGGATTTAATAGCTCTTTCTTATACCGATTTTCACTGGGAACACTCGTTCAAAGAAAAGCGTTCCATCTCTTACCGTTTCCGAGATATTCGCGTTTAAAGTTTCGAAAAAGAATGTCGATTTAGCATGATTTAATAGGTCTATCTTATACAGATTTTCACTGGGAACACTCTAGTTCAAAGAAAACCGTTCTATTTCTAACCGTTTCCGAGATATTCGCGTTTACAGTTTCGAAAAAAATGTCGATTTAGCAGGATTTAATAGCTCTTTCTTATACCGATTTTCACTGGGAACACTCGTTCAAAGAAAAACGTTCTATCTCTTACCGTTTCCGAGATATTCGCGTTTAAAGTTTCGAAAAAATGTCGATTTAGCATGATTTAATAGGTCTATCTTATACAGATTTTCACTGGGAACACACTCGTTCAAAGAAAAACGTTCTATCTCTAACCGTTTCCGATATATTCGCGTTTAAAGTTTCGGAAAAAATGTAGATTTAGCAGGATTTAATAGGTCTTTCTTATACAGATTTTCACTGGGAACACTCGTTCAAAGAAAAATGTTCTATCTCTTACCGTTTCCGAGATATTCGCGTTTAAAGTTTCGAAAAAATGTCGATTTAGAATGATTTAATAGGTCTATCTTATACAGATTTTCACTGGGAACATTCTCGTTCAAAGAAAAACGTTCGATCTCTTACCGTTTCCGAGATATTCGCGTTTAAAGTTTCGAAAAAAATGTCGATTTAGCTGGATTTAATAGGTCTATCTTATACAGATTTTCACTGGGAACACTCTCGTTCAAAGAAAAACGTTCTATATCTAACCGTTTCCGACATATTCGCGTTTAAAGTTTCGAAAAAAGATGTCGATTTAGCAGGATCTAATAGGTCTATCTTATACAGATTTTCACTGGGAACACTCTCGTTCAAAGAAAAACGTTCTATCTCTTACCGTTTCCGAGATATTCGCGTTTAAAGTTTCGAAAAAATGTCGATTTAGCATGATTTAATAGGTCTATCTTATACAGATCTTCACTGGGAACACTCTCGTTCAAAGAAAAACGTTCTGTCTCTAACCGTTTCCGAGATATTCGCGTTTACAGTTTCGAAAAAAATGGCGATTTAGCAGGATTTAATTGCTCTTTCTTATACAGATTTTCACTGGGAACACTCGTTCAAAGAAAAACGTTCTATCTCTTACCGTTTCCGATATATTCGCGTTTAAAGTTTCGGAAAAAATGTAGATTTAGCAGGACTTAATAGGTCTATCTTATACAGATTTTCACTGGGAACACTCTCGTTCAAAGAAAAACGTTCTATTTCTAACGGTTTCCGAGATATTCGCGTTTACAGTTTCGAAAAAAATGTCGATTTAGCAGGATTTAATAGCTCTTTCTTATACCGATTTTCACTGGGAACACTCGTTCAAAGAAAAGCGTTCCATCTCTTACCGTTTCCGAGATATTCGCGTTTAAAGTTTCGAAAAAGAATGTCGATTTAGCATGATTTAATAGGTCTATCTTATACAGATTTTCACTGGGAACACTCTAGTTCAAAGAAAACCGTTCTATTTCTAACCGTTTCCGAGATATTCGCGTTTACAGTTTCGAAAAAAATGTCGATTTAGCAGGATTTAATAGCTCTTTCTTATACCGATTTTCACTGGGAACACTCGTTCAAAGAAAAACGTTCTATCTCTTACCGTTTCCGAAATATTCGCGTTTAAAGTTTCGAAAAAAAATGTCGATTTAGCATGATTTAATAGGTCTATCTTATACAGATTTTCACTGGGAACACACTCGTTCAAAGAAAAACGTTCTATCTCTAACCGTTTCCGATATATTCGCGTTTAAAGTTTCGGAAAAAATGTAGATTTAGCAGGATTTAATAGGTCTATCTTATACAGATTTTCATTGGGAACACTCTCGTTCAAAGAAAAACGTTCTATCTCTTACCGTTTCCGAGATATTCGCGTTTAAAGTTTCGAAAAAATGTCGATTTAGCATGATTTAATAGGTCTGTCTTATACAGATTTTCACTGGGAACACTCTCGTTCAAAGAAAAACGTTCTGTCTCTTACCGTTTCCGAGATATTCGCGTTTAAAGTTTCGAAAAAATGTCGATTTAGCATGATTTAATAGGTCTATCTTATACAGATTTTCACTGGGAACACTCTCGTTCAAAGAAAAACGTTCTGTCTCTTACCGTTTCCGAGATATTCGCGTTTAAAGTTTCGAAAAAATGTCGATTTAGCATGATTTAATAGGTCTATCTTATACAGATTTTCACTGGGAACACTCTCGTTCAAAGAAAAACGTTCTATCTCTTACCGTTTCCGAGATATTCGCGTTTAAGGTTTCGAAAAAAATGTCGATTTAGCAGAATTTAAGAGGTCTATCTTATACAGATTTTCACTGGGAACACTCTCGTTCAAAGAAAAACGTTCTATCTCTTACCGTTTCCGAGATATTCGCGTTTAAAGTTTCGAAAAAATGTCGATTTAGCAGGATTTAATAGGTCTATCTTATACAGATTTTCACTGGGAACACTCGTTCAAAGAAAAACGTTCTATCTCTTACCGTTTCCGATATATTCGCGTTTAAAGTTTCGGAAAAAATGTAGATTTAGCAGGACTTAATAGGTCTATCTTATACAGATTTTCACTGGGAACACACTCGTTCAAAGAAAAACGTTCTATCGCTAACCGTTTCCGATATATTCGGGTTTAAAGTTTCGGAAAAAATGTAGATTTAGCAGGATTTAATAGGTCTATCTTATACAGATTTTCACTGGGAACACTCTCGTTCAAAGAAAACCGTTCTATCTCTAACCGTTTCCGAGATATTCGCGTTTAAAGTTTCGAAAAAAATGTCGATTTAGCAGGATTTAATAGATCTTTCTTATACAGATTTTCACTGGGAACACTCGTTCAAAGAAAAATGTTCAATCTCTTACCGTTTCCGAGATATTCGCGTTTAAAGTTTCGAACAAAATGTCGATTTAGCATGATTTAATAGGTCTATCTTATACAGATTTTCACTGGGAACATTCTCGTTCGAAGAAAAACGTTCGATCTCTTACCGTTTCCGAGATATTCGCGTTTAAAGTTTCGAAAAAAATGTCGATTTAGCAGGATTTAATAGGTCTATCTTATACAGATTTTCACTGGGAACACTCTCGTTCAAAGAAAAACGTTCTATATCTAACCGTTTCCGACATATTCGCGTTTAAAGTTTCGAAAAAAGATGTCGATTTAGCAGGATTTAATTGGTCTATCTTATACAGATTTTCACTGGGAACACTCTCGTTCAAAGAAAAACGTTCTATCTCTTACCGTTTCCGGGATATTCGCGTTTAAAGTTTCGAAAAAATGTCGATTTAGCATGATTTAATAGGTCTATCTTATACAGATTTTCACTGGGAACACTCTCGTTCAAAGAAAAACGTTCTGTCTCTAACCGTTTCCGAGATATTCCCGTTTACAGTTTCGAAAAAAATGGCGATTTAGCAGGATTTAATTGCTCTTTCTTATACAGATTTTCACTGGGAACACTCGTTCAAAGAAAAACGTTCTATCTCTTACCGTTTCCGATATATTCGCGTTTAAAGTTTCGGAAAAAATGTAGATTTAGCAGGATTTAATAGGTCTATCTTATACAGATTTTCACTGGGAACACTCTCGTTCAAAGAAAAACGTTCTATCTCTAACCGTTTCCGAGATATTCGCGTTTCAAGTTTCGAAAAAAATGTCGAATTAGCAGGATTTAATAGGTTTTTCTTATACAGATTTTCGCTGGAAACACTCGTTCAAAGAAAAACGTTCTATCTCTTACCGTTTCCGAGATATTCGCGTTTAAAGTTTCGAAAAAGAATGTCGATTTAGCAGGATTTAATAGGTCTATCTTATACAGATTTTCACTGGGAACACTCTCGTTCAAAGCAAACTGTTCTATTTCTAACCGTTTCCGAGATATTCGCTTTTACAGTTTCGAAAAAAATGTCGATTTAGCAGGATTTAATAGCTCTTTCTTATACCGATTTTCACTGGGAACACTCGTTCAAAGAAAAACGTTCTATCTCTTACCGTTTCCGAGATATTCGCGTTTAAAGTTTCGAAAAAAAATGTCGATTTAGCATGATTTAATAGGTCTATCTTATACAGATTTTCACTGGGAACACACTCGTTCAAAGAAAAGCGTTCTATCTCTTACCGTTTCCGAGATATTCGCGTTTAAAGTTTCGAAAAAATGTCGATTTAGCATGATTTAATAGGTCTTCTTATACAGATTTTCACTGGGAACACTCTCGTTCAAAGAAAAACGTTCTGTCTCTTACCGTTTACGAGATATTCGCGTTTAAAATTTCGAAAAAAAATGCCGATTTAGCAGGATTTAATAGGTCTATCTTATACAGATTTTCACTGGGAACACTCTCGTTCAAAGAAAACCGTTCTATCTCTAACCGTTTCCGAGATATTCGCGTTTAAAGTTTCGAAAAAAATGTCGATTTAGCAGGATTTAATAGGTCTTTCTTATACAGATTTTCACTGGGAACACTCGTTCAAAGAAAAATGTTCTATCTCTTACAGTTTCCGAGATATTCGCGTTTAAAGTTTCGAAAAAAATGTCGAATTAGCATGATTTAATAGGTCTATCTTATACAGATTTTCACTGGGAACACTCTCGTTCAAAGAAAAACGTTCGATCTCTTACCGTTTCCGAGATATTCGCGTTTAAAGTTTGGAAAAAAATGTCGGTTTAGCAGGATTTAGTAGGTCTATCTTATACAGATTTTCACTGGGAACACTCTCGTTCAAAGAAAACCGTTCTATCTCTAACCGTTTCCGAGATATTCGCGTTTAAAGTTTCGAAAAAAATGTCGATTTAGCGGGATTTAATAGGTCTTTCTTATACAGATTTTCACTGGGAACACTCGTTCAAAGAAAAATGTTCTATCTCTTACCGTTTCCGAGATATTCGCGTTTAAAGTTTCGAAAAAATGTCGATTTAGAATGATTTAATAGGTCTATCTTATACAGATTTTCACTGGGAACATTCTCGTTCAAAGAAAAACGTTCGATCTCTTACCGTTTCCGAGATATTCGCGTTTAAAGTTTCGAAAAAAATGTCGATTTAGCAGGATTTAATAGGTCTATCTTATACAGATTTTCACTGGGAACACTCTCGTTCAAAGAAAAACGTTCTATATCTAACCGTTTCCGACATATTCGCGTTTAAAGTTTCGAAAAAAGATGTCGATTTAGCAGGATTTAATAGGTCTATCTTATACAGATTTTCACTGGGAACACTCTCGTTCAAAGAAAACCGTTCTATCTCTAACCGTTTCCGAGATATTCGCGTTTAAAGTTTCGAAAAAAATGTCGATTTAGCAGGATTTAATAGGTCTTTCTTATACAGATTTTCACTGGGAACACTCGTTCAAAGAAAAATGTTCTATCTCTTACAGTTTCCGAGATATTCGCGTTTAAAGTTTCGAAAAAAATGTCGATTTAGCATGATTTAATAGGTCTATCTAATACAGATTTTCACTGGGAACACTCTCGTTCAAAGAAAAACGTTCGATCTCTTACCGTTTCCGAGATATTCGCGTTTAAAGTTTGGAAAAAAATGTCGGTTTAGCAGGATTTAGTAGGTCTATCTTATACAGATTTTCACTGGGAACACTCTCGTTCAAAGAAAACCGTTCTATCTCTAACCGTTTCCGAGATATTCGCGTTTAAAGTTTCGAAAAAAATGTCGATTTAGCAGGATTTAATAGGTCTTTCTTATACAGATTTTCACTGGGAACACTCGTTCAAAGAAAAATGTTCTATCTCTTACAGTTTCCGAGATATTCGCGTTTAAAGTTTCGAAAAAAATGTCGATTTAGCATGATTTAATAGGTCTATCTTATACAGATTTTCACTGGGAACACTCTCGTTCAAAGAAAAACGTTCGATCTCTTACCGTTTCCGAGATATTCGCGTTTAAAGTTTGGAAAAAAATGTCGGTTTAGCAGGATTTAGTAGGTCTATCTTATACAGATTTTCACTGGGAACACTCTCGTTCAAAGAAAACCGTTCTATCTCTAACCGTTTCCGAGATATTCGCGTTTAAAGTTTCGAAAAAAATGTCGATTTAGCAGGATTTAATAGGTCTTTCTTATACAGATTTTCACTGGGAACACTCGTTCAAAGAAAAATGTTCTATCTCTTACCGTTTCCGAGATATTCGCGTTTAAAGTTTCGAAAAAATGTCGATTTAGAATGATTTAATAGGTCTATCTTATACAGATTTTCACTGGGAACATTCTCGTTCAAAGAAAAACGTTCGATCTCTTACCGTTTCCGAGATATTCGCGTTTAAAGTTTCGAAAAAAATGTCGATTTAGCAGGATTTAATAGGTCTATCTTATACAGATTTTCACTGGGAACACTCTCGTTCAAAGAAAAACGTTCTATATCTAACCGTTTCCGACATATTCGCGTTTAAAGTTTCGAAAAAAGATGTCGATTTAGCAGGATTTAATAGGTCTATCTTATACAGATTTTCACTGGGAACACTCTCGTTCAAAGAAAAACGTTCTATCTCTTACCGTTTCCGAGATATTCGCGTTTAAAGTTTCGAAAGAAAATGTCGATTTAGCATGATTTAATAGGTCTATCTTATACAGATTTTCACTGGGAACACACTCGTTCAAAGAAAAACGTTCTATCTCTTACCGTTTCCGAGATATTCGCGTTTAAAGTTTCGAAAAAATGTCGATTTAGCATGATTTAATAGGTCTTCTTATACAGATTTTCACTGGGAACACTCTCGTTCAAAGAAAAACGTTCTGTCTCTTACCGTTTACGAGATATTCGCGTTTAAAATTTCGAAAAAAAATGCCGATTTAGCAGGATTTAATAGGTCTATCTTATACAGATTTTCACTGGGAACACTCTCGTTCAAAGAAAACCGTTCTATCTCTAACCGTTTCCGAGATATTCGCGTTTAAAGTTTCGAAAAAAATGTCGATTTAGCAGGATTTAATAGGTCTTTCTTATACAGATTTTCACTGGGAACACTCGTTCAAAGAAAAATGTTCTATCTCTTACAGTTTCCGAGATATTCGCGTTTAAAGTTTCGAAAAAAATGTCGATTTAGCATGATTTAATAGGTCTATCTTATACAGATTTTCACTGGGAACACTCTCGTTCAAAGAAAAACGTTCGATCTCTTACCGTTTCCGAGATATTCGCGTTTAAAGTTTGGAAAAAAATGTCGGTTTAGCAGGATTTAGTAGGTCTATCTTATACAGATTTTCACTGGGAACACTCTCGTTCAAAGAAAACCGTTCTATCTCTAACCGTTTCCGAGATATTCGCGTTTAAAGTTTCGAAAAAAATGTCGATTTAGCAGGATTTAATAGGTCTTTCTTATACAGATTTTCACTGGGAACACTCGTTCAAAGAAAAATGTTCTATCTCTTACCGTTTCCGAGATATTCGCGTTTAAAGTTTCGAAAAAATGTCGATTTAGAATGATTTAATTAATAGGTCTATCTTATACAGATTTTCACTGGGAACATTCTCGTTCAAAGAAAAACGTTCGATCTCTTATCGTTTCAGAGATATTCGCGTTTAAAGTTTCGAAAAAAATGTCGATTTAGCAGGATTTAATAGGTCTATCTTATACAGATTTTCACTGGGAACACTCTCGTTCAAAGAAAAACGTTCTATATCTAACCGTTTCCGACATATTCGCGTTTAAAGTTTCGAAAAAAGATGTCGATTTAGCAGGATTTAATAGGTCTATCTTATACAGATTTTCACTGGGAACACTCTCGTTCAAAGAAAAACGTTCTACCTCTTACCGTTTCCGAGATATTCGCGTTTAAAGTTTCGAAAAAATGTCGATTTAGCATGATTTAATAGGTCTATCTTATACAGATTTTCACTGGGAACACTCTCGTTCAAAGAAAAACGTTCTGTCTCTAACCGTTTCCGAGATATTCGCGTTTACAGTTTCGAAAAAAATGGCGATTTAGCAGGATTTAATTGCTCTTTCTTATACAGATTTTCACTGGGAACACTCGTTCAAAGAAAAACGTTCTATCTCTTACCGTTTCCGATATATTCGCGTTTAAAGTTTCGGAAAAAATGTAGATTTAGCAGGACTTAATAGGTCTATCTTATACAGATTTTCACTGGGAACAGTCTCGTTCAAAGAAAAACGTTCTATTTCTAACGGTTTCCGAGATATTCGCGTTTACAGTTTCGAAAAAAATGTCGATTTAGCAGGATTTAATAGCTCTTTCTTATACCGATTTTCACTGGGAACACTCGTTCAAAGAAAAGCGTTCCATCTCTTACCGTTTCCGAGATATTCGCGTTTAAAGTTTCGAAAAAGAATGTCGATTTAGCATGATTTAATAGGTCTATCTTATACAGATTTTCACTGGGAACACTCTAGTTCAAAGAAAACCGTTCTATTTCTAACCGTTTCCGAGATATTCGCGTTTACAGTTTCGAAAAAAATGTCGATTTAGCAGGATCTAATAGCTCTTTCTTATACCGATTTTCACTGGGAACACTCGTTCAAAGAAAAACGTTCTATCTCTTACCGTTTCCGAGATATTCGCGTTTAAAGTTTCGAAAAAATGTCGATTTAGCATGATTTAATAGGTCTATCTTATACAGATTTTCACTGGGAACACACTCGTTCAAAGAAAAACGTTCTATCTCTAACAGTTTCCGATATATTCGCGTTTAAAGTTTCGGAAAAAATGTAGATTTAGCAGGATTTAATAGGTCTATCTTATACAGATTTTCACTGGGAACACTCTCGTTCAAAGAAAAACGTTCTATCTCTTACCGTTTCCGAGATATTCGCGTTTAAAGTTTCGAAAAAATGTCGATTTAGCATGATTTAATAGGTCTATCTTATACAGATTTTCACTGGGAACACTCTCGTTCAAAGAAAAACGTTCTGTCTCTTACCGTTTCCGAGATATTCGCGTTTAAAGTTTCGAAAAAATGTCGATTTAGCATGATTTAATAGGTCTATCTTATACAGATTTTCACTGGGAACACTCTCGTTCAAAGAAAAATGTTCTGTCTCTAACCGTTTCCGAGATATTCGCGTTTACAGTTTCGAAAAAAATGGCGATTTAGCAGGATTTAATTGCTCTTTCTTATACAGATTTTCACTGGGAACACTCGTTCAAAGAAAAACGTTCTATCTCTTACCGTTTCCGATATATTCGCGTTTAAAGTTTCGGAAAAAATGTAGATTTAGCAGGACTTAATAGGTCTATCTTATACAGATTTTCACTGGGAACACACTCGTTCAAAGAAAAACGTTCTATCGCTAACCGTTTCCGATATATTCGGGTTTAAAGTTTCGGAAAAAATGTAGATTTAGCAGGATTTAATAGGTCTATCTTATACAGATTTTCACTGGGAACACTCTCGTTCAAAGAAAACCGTTCTATCTCTAACCGTTTCCGAGATATTCGCGTTTAAAGTTTCGAAAAAATGTCGATTTAGCATGATTTAATAGGTCTTCTTATACAGATTTTCACTGGGAACACTCTCGTTCAAAGGAAAACGTTCTGTCTCTTACCGTTTACGAGATATTCGCGTTTAAAATTTCGAAAAAAAATGCCGATTTAGCAGGATTTAATAGGTCTATCTTATACAGATTTTCACTGGGAACACTCTCGTTCAAAGAAAACCGTTCTATCTCTAACCGTTTCCGAGATATTCGCGTTTAAAGTTTCGAAAAAAATGTCGATTTAGCAGGATTTAATAGGTCTTTCTTATACAGATTTTCACTGGGAACACTCGTTCAAAGAAAAATGTTCTATCTCTTACAGTTTCCTAGATATTCGCGTTTAAAGTTTCGGAAAAAATGTCGATTTAGCATGATTTAATAGGTCTATCTTATACAGATTTTCACTGGGAACACTCTCGTTCAAAGAAAAACGTTCGATCTCTTACCGTTTCCGAGATATTCGCGTTTAAAGTTTGGAAAAAAATGTCGGTTTAGCAGGATTTAGTAGGTCTATCTTATACAGATTTTCACTGGGAACACTCTCGTTCAAAGAAAACCGTTCTATCTCTAACCGTTTCCGAGATATTCGCGTTTAAAGTTTCGAAAAAAATGTCGATTTAGCAGGATTTAATAGGTCTTTCTTATACAGATTTTCACTGGGAACACTCGTTCAAAGAAAAATGTTCTATCTCTTACCGTTTCCGAGATATTCGCGTTTAAAGTTTCGAAAAAATGTCGATTTAGAATGATTTAATAGGTCTATCTTATACAGATTTTCACTGGGAACATTCTCGTTCAAAGAAAAACGGGAATAAATGTAGTTGAGGTAACGGGCGAGTTTTGGCAAAATAACTAGTGTACCCTATAAAGGACCTCTAATTGAACAACTTTTACTTATAAAATTATGGGTGCAAACGTACAGAAATGGAGATAAAAAATAAATTAGGTACTCACCGAGTGAATTTTGCAGGTTACATCACATGTAAGATATCCCATATAGATCATTGAAATAATGAAAATTACAATAAATGATGTTTATTTCACATTATCACACACAATTTAGTTCAATTTGTATGTTTTCTTATTACTTTTATTCAATTTTAAAAGCACCATCGAATGTCAACAAAACAGCTGATATACACGTGATCTCATCCGCCGGAAGCCGCCCATTCTAAGTTAGATGCGGTCTAACGAACTCAAACGAATGGTTTCCATAGAATTATTTACTGAGTAGAGGCCCATCTAAATTGTCGTCTATATTTCAAAATTACAGGCAAATTAGTTTAAAATACGTTAATTATTGACAGATTTGTAGTTTATTTTATTTCCTTTTAATACTTATTTGTAAATTACATGCGAATCCGTAACAAAATATGTAATAAAATATAAATTATTTATAGATTTGTAGTTTATTTTATTGGCTTTTAATATTTATTTGTAAATTACATGCGAATCATTAACAAAATATATAATAAAATATAAATTATTTATAGATTTGTAGTTTATTACATATACCATGTTTTTTAGAATTATATAAAATCTATTGAAGAAGTAGGTATGTTGTGAAATAGAAAGTGGTGGGAAAGGAATATAGTCAAAAAATAGCTGTATAATATGAAAGTAACCAATATGCCCCCCGCCCCTGCACCGCGCCACACAACAAAACAAAATACGATAAATGAATGGAAATTGCAATGAAAAACTTAACCATAAATACTTCGAATGTAATAACGTACTTGTTTATTTGCACTTATTTAATTCTTAAATATGCATTTTAAAATTAATAACTGGAATTTTCGCAGGCGCATCATTTGCTTCAAAGTGTATTATAATTGTGTTCATATAAAATACCAATTTTTATAAGGTTTGATTAAAAATTTGCTGCAATGGCATAGTAAAATTCACCTTTTTTTTATAAATCGACTTTTTACCGGTTATAATTAAATCACTAGGAGTCGTGCCAACAAATACCTTTACTAAGTTTCATTAATAAAATTGTTTCGGTTAAGTATAAAAACGATTCTTCGGTAGTAGGTAATACAAGAATTTATTAATTTATGTTTAAATGTTGCCATGGTTATAATCACTACTTTCGCATTCTTTTCCCTTTATTATATATAATATTTGTTTAAGTCTAGATGATAGTACATACTATACATGAGCGAGATAGAGGAATACGGTATTGTTTCACTCAGAATAGACCAACTCGTGTTTTGTCGGCTCTCGGAGAAACCGGTAAGTAATACACTGCCCGAGAGCCGACAAAACACGAGTCGGTCTAGCCTGAGTTAAATTGAACGTATTCCCCTATCTCACCCATGCACACACTAGCAGTCACCATAAACCATCTACCTCTATTATCCATTTTTTTAGATTTCCCTTATTACCTTTTGCATACGTAAATAATTTCCTATTTAAACCTGCTTCATGTTATAAACGAACTTACATAAATATTTTATATTTTGTTTGAAAAAAGTGGTTTTTAAAAAATGTCTGTGTGTCTGTGATCACGATAGCGGTCAAACGGCTATAGCTATCTATTCCAAATTTTGCATTTAGTAGTATAATCTCCCTCTTGAGAACTGATTAGTTTTTCAGTAAAATCGGTAGACCGGAAGTAGCAGTTTACTTCAGTGAAAAAATCGAATTTTGCCAATATTTCGTCAACTACTAAGTTTACACAAATTTATAAAGAATTCATGTACTTAAAATTAAAATTGAGAACAATTTTATTTAAAAAGTTTTTCGAAATTCCTACCGGAAGTAGGACTTTTACTCTTATCGAAAATCAGTTCAAGTCTTGCTTTTTAGACAAGTACGTTACGAGTATAAAAGTATTTGAAACATAATTTTCAATATCTTTTATATAAAAAAAATTTCAAAATTCACACCGGAAGTACCACTTTTACTCTTATCGAATAGCGATTTTTTGCAAATATGTCGTAAGTTATGCATTTTATATAAATTTATGAAGAGTACGAAAGTATTTAGAACTGGATTTGCAATATTTTTTGTATATATGAAATTTCAAAATTCGGACCGGAAGTAGCACTTTTACTCTTAGCGAGTAGCAATTTTTTTATAATATCTTGCAAAGTATGCATTCTATAAAGATTTATTAAAAGAATAGAAGTACTAAGAATAAGATTTTGAATAATTTTTGTATAAAGAAATTCTATAATTTGAAACACTCATACGTATAAGAAAGTCGTGTGGTGGCCACACCTCATTTTTGATAAAGTTTTATATGATAGTCTACAGCGGACTCTTTATGCAATTTTAGCCAAAATTTAGCGCGAAATTGCCGGGTGATGATACTGAATCCATTTAAATATCATCCAAATAACTCAAATTTATCATAATATACCTTTTTAAGAAACAGACTAGTTATTTGGAAGTTTACTTTCATCTGAAGAAATTTTATTTATCTATAACAAGTGTAGTTGGTACTTACTGGTTTTATTTAATAAAAGTGAGTTATTGTTTGAAAATTGGTCTTTCCGTTATTAATGACAACGAAAGATGTTGTGTGTCAATATTTCAACTGAAAAATTGTTGGCCATATGCAAGGGGGACCGCTTTGCTCTTGCAGAACAGCTTCAACGGTGGGAAGTAATTCCCCGTCGCTGGAACTGCAAGCTCTGTGGTTCTGAACTGGAATTGAGGGTGGATAATTCCCGGTACGTATTGCCATATTTATTCTGGTGAATTTATAATGGCGTTTCAATAATACAATAACAATTCCAATTGGACACAATATAATTTATTAGGTACATATGTATATTCACTTTGAATTGCAGTAAAACACACAATTCACGATACTTTTTGCTCGATCTGAGATTAGCTTTTGGGTTGTGAATATAATGATACACCTGGGCAAAAATACTGCCGTTACGCTATATCCATGATGGTAGTTATTTATCTGTTGTTGCGGGCGTTTAAAAATCTAATTAATATAATCAATAAACTCCTTATTCGACTTTCATAAATTCGTTTATAAAATTATTTTGTTTTTGTGATTGGGCAGTGTCAGTATCAACACAATCACCAATTAAAAATATACTGTTGATGTATGTCGAACATATTTTCAGCATTACGCTTAGTATATCTTAAATTTTTAAAAATCGTATCGTACAGAGATGATGCTTTAAAATGTATTGTCGGTGTCGAGGTTGCACCAGGGACTTATGATAATTGGAATCTTATTGTATCGTTATATAGCGTGTTGGATTTTATGTGTCACAACAAATATCTCGACTATTGTATGCATGATTAAAAATATTATTTATTACATATCCTGAAACTACATGAATTTATTTTTGCAACGGTATATCACGTTCTTATATTACACTATTTTCTTTATTATTGTAAATGTTGATTTTATTGTCAGTTACAAAATATTAACCTCCTATCACTAAGTATAGAATAATTATCTCCCAGTAACTAGATGAAAGTAAACAACGTACTGTTACTTCGGCACGTGTGGTTTCATACAGAGCGAATAAATTTTCAAATAATATGCAGTTACTTATTATAAATAATGATTTTATGAAAATTTCTCTCCTGTAGGATCGATGGCTTATACTGGCGTTGTAACGGGTATATAATGCGAAAACGGAAACGGACTAGATGTTCTGGACGGACGCAACTACGGACCGGAACTTTTTTTGCTGGGTCACGGCTTACGCTTTACCAAATTTTAGGTTTCGTTCGTCTTTGGGTTTTAAATCTCCCTCTTCTTTATTCCATGATTGATTTAGAAATCGCAAATCACACCGCGGTAGATTGGGCGTCCTTCTGCCGTGAGGTGGTTTTAGATTTTTTCATCGTCCATAAGGAAAAGTTAGGCGGCGTTGGTAAGATCGTGGAGATTGACGAATCGAAATTTGGTAAACGTAAATACCATCGTGGCCACGTCGTGGAAGGCCAGTGGGTGTTTGGCGGTTACGAACGAGGCTCAGGCAGGATATTTATGGTTACAGTTGAAGATCGGTAAGTTTTCTTAAAACTATGTACTTCATCTTAATCTCATCTCATCATACCGTAAGTCCAGCACTTACTTATCCCTTCCCTTCATCTAATCCCATTATTACCTATAATCTATTAGCTTGGCGGGGTGGGGGCAAGGCGCTGTATAAAAATTTGTTTTTTTTTTTGTTTGGGTGGGCTGGACACTGTTTCGTATTTATTTGAGCTATTACAAATCCATTGATTCATATAATTTTAAAATAATCACTATTTAAACATACAGTGTGTCAATAAAGTAAGGAACACCCTAAATATCAGCTTTAAAACATATCTCTAGCAAAAACGCTCAGACACGTATTTTTTTATTTTTGAAGGCGCATTTTCTTAGATTAAATTGAAGTATACAGGGTTATCAAAAAAGAATATATGACGTTATCATGTGTTTTTTTTAATGGAATACCCTGTATATTTTTAAGAAAATCAAAAGAGCTTCTCATGAAGATTTCAACGATATATGAGTTGTTGGGGATATCTCTAATATTTACTTGTAGAAATTGAAAAAACACCTTTGGTGGAACTCATGATAATTTTTGGTAATTTTAATCTTTGAACGTTGTCATGACAGAATTGTCAGTATGGAAGGTGACGTCTTATCTAATTAGACAGTGACTAATCACCGTTAGTTTGTTTGGCCTTGCTTGTTTTATAATTGACATTTCTTTTGATAAAAATGGGTCTAAGTGAGAGAGAACGGATTGAGATTCTTATGATGATTGGTTATGGTGACCGAAGAAGGAGTACAGTGGAAGTTTGCGAACTATTTAATGCAGCGCATCCTAATCGGCAACCAATAACTCGCTCAACTGTAAGTAAAATACTTCTAAAGTATGAGGAGTACGGAAATGTTAGGGATCTACCTAAAACTCGGCGACCAAAAGTGGATGATGAAACTAAGTTAAATGTTCTTTTGACAGTGCAAGATAATCCGAATTGTACTACTCGTCAAGCAGCTTTAAACTTTAATTGCAGCCATGAGACTGTTAGAAAAATTTGGCATAAGCAGAAATATCATCCTTATAAAGTGCATCTTGTCCTTGAATTGTCGGAAGATGATTTTGATCGCCGTTTGGAGTTTTCAGAAAACTTGCAAATACTTTGTGAACGTGATGAAATGTTTGCTAGAAACATTTTATTTTCAGATGAGGCAACTTTTTCTTTAAACGGATCAGTTAACCGACAAAATTGTAGATACTGGACAGAACATAATCCTCACTGGATGCAGGAAGCTCGAAGTCAACACCCTCAGAAGGTGAACGTCTGGGCTGGAATACGAAAAAATAGGATTTTACGACCTTTTTTTTTTGATGGAAATTTAAATGGGGATATCTATTTGGATTTTTTACAGTTAGAGCTTCTTCCTGCGCTTGTGGAACTTTATCCTGATCCAAATACCCCTGACAGTCCTAGTAATGAAATCTGGTTCCAACAAGATGGGGCACCTCCTCATTATTCTCGACCTGTGCGTGACTACCTAAATTTGATTTTTAATAACCGATGGATTGGCAGACGTGGGGTTGTTGAGTGGCCAGCTCGCTCCCCTGACTTAACACCACTAGATTTCTTCCTGTGGGGTTACCTAAAAAGCAAAGTTTATGTAAATAGACCTCAAAATATTAATGATTTAAAAGAACGCATACGCCAAGAGATCCGAAGAATCACGCCAGATGTAATCAGCAATGTTCAGAATGAGTTTATTTCTCGCCTAGGCTACTGTCAGATTGTGAACGGGCAGCAATTTGAACATTTACTTAAGTACATTTTTGTTTTAGATTTAAAAATAAACAAGTTAAACTCTATTGTAATTATTTTATGACGTTGTTCCACCAAAAGTGTTTTTTCAATTTCTACAAGTAAATATTAAAGATATCCCCAACAACTCATATATCGTTGAAATCTTCATGAGAAGCTCTTTTGATTTTCTTAAAAATATACAGGGTATTCCGTTTAAAAAAACACATGAGAACGTCATATCTTCTTTTTTGATAACCCTGTACACTTTAATGTGAAAATAAAACAAACAAATGTTTAAGATTTACACTGTATTTAATAATAACGACAGCTGTTTCGCTACACTGTAGCTTCGTCAGGTTAACATTGTTAAATATATTTAGTTAGTAATACAGTTTACCTAATTTCACATATAACATCTGTTTGCAATAGATTTAGTTTCACGTACTTTTTGTATAGACCCGACACTTTTAGACAAGAAATTGTTCTTTACATATCAGTTCTTAGAATTCCTAATATCCACACACTATATATAGGAGTCAAGTGTATGTAGATAGTTATTATTGTATATGTTAACCTGACGAAGCTACAGTGTAGCGAAACAGCTGTCGTTATTATTAAATACAGTGTAAATCTTAAACATTTGTTTGTTTTATTTTCACATTGAAAATGGATTTACATCAAGTAAAGACCAACTCAATCCAAGATCTGTACACTTTAATTTAATCTAAGAAAATGCGCCTTCAAAAATAAAAAAATACGTGTCTGAGCGTTTTTGCTAGATATGTTTTAAAGCTGATATTTAGGGTGTTCCTTACTATATTGACACACTGTATATTAAAATATGATACAGGCACAATAATACCCATTTTAATGTAAAAAAATTATTTTCTATTTCAGTTCTGCTGATACGTTGCTCCCGATCATCCGGGACTGGATTGAACCGGGAACAACTATCATCAGCGATTACTGGAAATCGTATGACTGCCTGTCGTCGCAGGGGTATGAGCACTTGAAGGTCAATCATTCTTTGAATTTCAAAGATCCCGACACTGGTGCCCATACCAATGCGATAGAGTCTTCGTGGCGAGCTTCCAAGAGTACAATTAGCTCCAGCGGACGAAGAAAGTCTCACATTCCGGGTAATTTGGCTCGGTATATGTTCCAAAAGAGATGTGCCGAGCTTAAATTAGATCGATTTGTGGAGTTTCTTCGACTAGCGGGTATATTGTACAATCCACTGTCGGCAACGGAGTGTCCACGTGACCAGAACGCAGACAATAACTTACAAAACGACGACAGTTTACGTAGTGAGGACGCTACTGACGAATCAGACATAGAATGACTTTGACATTGGACTATTAACGAACTAGACACTGACGATGGACCAGACTAAACTGACAATTACTATTAGTGACACAGACAAACAGGGCTGTCGTTCGAGGACTATTGTAAATTTAAAATTATTAAATGTGAAATAGTACATTCTCTGCAGCTTTCATCATATGCCAGTATCTACTTTCAACAATTACTTTTTTCTTATGTGTTTTATTCATACATTTATTATTTAGTAAGTTGCATAACTTCATTTAACTTATGTTGAGGTATGCTCTAGTATTCAAATATTAACCGGAAATGTGTGAATTGTAATCATATATACTCTTGAGTTAATTTAGTATCTTTTAAATCAATGGTATTCTGTGTACATTCATAGATACCTACTTCTTATTTATTAAACTGTATGATTTACTGGAAAAATACATTTTTCTTTTTATTTTGGTTAATACATTATTATACTCAGCGACAGTCCTGATGACAAATTCTACTTTGATTATATATCCCTTGCAAACCACTGTAATCCATCGATTGTTGTGGGGTACCAATTTCTGTTCTTAACCACAGAGCACTACAAGAGCGAAATTTGGTAAGTTAATTGTACACAAATATAACTGAATGTGTTTACTATAATTTGTATTACTAGGTTGATCCCTTGCATACCACCATATTCCATCGATTCTTGTGGGGTACCAATTCCTGTTCTTAACCACAGAGTACTGAATGAGCAGTATATGGTAAGTTAATTATACACAAATAGAATTGAATATGTTTACTGTAATAATTTTTATTAACTAGGTTGCATTAGTTTGGATTATAGTACCTGCGCTACTTGTACATGCTGATATTAGTGTTTTTTCTCATTACGACAACACTATTTTTGTGGCTAATTAGGCAAATATATAAGTAGAGGAATTCTCCCCAATGGTACATTTCTATTTTCCCAATGGCATACCTCTATCTACCACTATGAATTCTTCCCATCGATACAAAAATGAGCTTACTAGACAACTACTTCTACCTCGTACATCAGGTGTGTATATTTTTTAGTTTAGTTGACTATCGTATTACTTGGTTGACTGAATAACAATGTATTTTAAAAAAACATGTTGTCTTCGGACAGCCAATAAATCAATTTCAGTCTTAAAATAGGTACATGCCTTTTATAGGTGTGTTTATTGGTAATTTTTTTATTCTGTTACATTTGAAGTAATACTTTTAATATTTGTAGAGCTGACAGCTCGTTTGTAGCTTCTTGTGTCACCACTCAAACAGATCAAACAGATTTATTGTCTAAGACTGCATTGTGACACAATTGTAACAAAAATGTAAGTTCCTACCAGCGTTGCCAACTATCCTGGAACTGATTATAGTACAGAATGCTAAATAATTATAGTACAATCAAAAAAAATATAGCACATACAAGAAATAAAAAGCAAAAATATATTTAATTTTTATTGTACTTATTACAACTGAACGTAATTCAAATTTCTGATTAAAAAATAAAAATAAATTTAAAAGCCGACCCAAGATAGCGATAAAATTGAAACATTAGTTGAAATGAAGTTCTATCACAGTATCTGAGTCAGACATGTCAGAATCTTCAAACATATTTTTCTGTACATGTACGCAGTTTTAATCATGTTAACTTTACCAAATATTCTTTCACACTGGGCATTAGAGTGAGGTTTACACAAGAAATTTAACACAAATTTGGCTGAATTTTGAAATTCAAAAACTTTGAGAACATTTTTATATTGTAACAAGCGCCACCAAAAAATATATATTTGCTCTTCATTTCTTATTTCCTGTTGTGAAATTGAAGGTAAATTTCTCAATTCGTTATCAATTAGTTGTTCTATATCAACTGTATTATAGGGAAGACATCTTTTACCATTTTGAAGTATTGAAAATAAACATGGAGTTTTATTTCCAAAACTATTAGAAAGGGAATTTCATGGAATAAAGTAGTCTAAAATTTTTATAAGTAGATCAATAAAACTAAATCTGCTCTTAATTTGTTCACATGCGGAAATCATAAGTGATCGACAACGAGTCAGAAAATGTGTAATTAAATGGAGATGTTTTTTTCTTCTTAGTTCTGAAGAAGGTTCATGACATGTATGCCGTCATATATATTTTTAATGTTTAAAAATGTTGTTTAATTTCGTAAATCCCCTTTCCGCTTAGAAATAGTAATTCCGTAAATCCTCGTTACTAATACGAAATTCGAAATATTTGGCGATTCATGACTTTCATGGTTCTTCTCCAAAGAGTGGCTTTATTTATGTATATTGTAAGAAATATGAAATAGTATAATGTGCGTACTAGGTATATCCGCTTTGAAATTTTTTAGTACATAGAGTTGAAGTTATAGTTCAAATACTATAATTATAGTACGGTTGGTAACACTGGTTCCTACATATCTATTTTTGAGAAGATTTTCACACTGACTATTAATGTATGTTTTCAGCTACGATGGTGGGTACAACTTTAACTAAACTACAGTGAATGCCTTCGAAATGAAATGGACAGGTAGCGGCTGAATCCACATATCTCACTACACTTTATCATATAATTGTGTTATAATTCAAAACAATCAATTCCTATATACGTATAAAATATATATGCGTTACTGTTTCATTTTCATATGTTTCATTTAATTACAACTTTTGCTCGTATATGACTTTAAAGTATACATATTTATTGATTTATTTTAACTATAGTTTAGTCGCTCTCGCAACCGACATGCGCCACTAAATTAAAACGGCATCAAATTTGAGATGTTGCAAAATTTTACCTGTTAAGTAATAATATTTTTGACGTTTGTTATAATTGTTATCTAAACATTTTAAATTTGTCAAAGATGCTTGCCTCCTAAACAGTATAGCCAAATGTTATATAAAATATAGGTGTAGTAAAATAATATTTAATAGCTATA
Source organism: Amphimallon solstitiale (assembly GCA_963170755.1). NCBI lineage: Eukaryota > Metazoa > Arthropoda > Insecta > Coleoptera > Scarabaeidae > Amphimallon > Amphimallon solstitiale. The sequence continues at coordinate 28,666 of OY720679.1, read as the reverse complement.
TTTATAATATTTAATTTGTAACTGCCTTTTATGTAATTGAATTTTACTATGGGAAGCTATAATCCTGAAAAATTGTTTTAGTTCAATTTTATTGTTTTGAAATTATTCCGGCCGATCGAAATTTGTAGTGGTATTGAATCGTTGTCTTTAGTCCGTAATTTGGCCGTGCCGGTTGCATAACGACTCGACTATTACAATATTTGATACATATGCTTAGTTATAACTTACTGTTTATTGATAGTTATTCAATTTAAACGTATATTACGTCATTATCTTTTATACCACCAAATAATTTCATATTAACAATTGCAGGGACTATAATATAAAATACACGTTCAGTAATTTTTACATTAAACCTAACCAATGATTTTTAAATTAAATCGAAAATTAACAAATAGTAGTTGATAGTGTTTATTTTCTCTGACTAAATACACTGTATTAGGTATATTGTTATCATAAGTTACATTAGTTATACATTATTATATATTAATGCTCATGATTAATCAGTTATTTTTATGGATGTAGGTAATACAAAATATAATTGAGATATTAAACTATATAAACATATATAGTACTGTTACTTATCATATATGCTTCTTTATGTGTTTGCTATTTTATTGTGACAATTACTTTTTTATAAGACAGTATATTGGAAAATAACTAATTCAGATCATGTATGTCATTTGTATATTTTAAGCTTGTTTTATATCTGTATTGAGCTCAATATTGATAGTTGCAAAACGTGCTTTATGTTTCATTAAATTCTTATAAGAGTCAACTAATTTTGTTTCTACTTTAATATTTACAAAATATATGTAACGTGTGATTTTCTCTAAAATAAATGCACTTACATGGCACATTAAAGACCAATTATTAGTAAGAGCAGATACATTTTTCAATTTCATTATGTATTTTCAAATTACAGATAATAAATAAATACCAATCATAAATATTATTTTTACGTAAATATAATTGATAAACTAATTATCTAATATTCCATCTACTAACAAAAACAACATTTCTATTAATAATTTCAATTTTATTAGTAATTTTCATAACAATAATCATTTACATTTTATTATATATTTTGTTACTGATTCGCATGTAATTTACAAATAAATATTAAAAGCCAATAAAATAAACTACAAATTTATAAATAATTTATATTTTATTACATATTTTGTTACGGATTCGCATGTAATTTACAAATAAGTATTAAAAGGAAATAAAATAAACTACAAATCTGTCAATAATTAACGTATTTTAAACCAATTTGCCTGTAATTTTGAAATATAGACGACAATTTAGATGGGCCTCTACTCAGTAAATAATTCTATGGAAACCATTCGTTTGAGTTCGTTAGACCGCATCTAACTTAGAATGGGCGGCTTCCGGCGGATGAGATCACGTGTATATCAGCTGTTTTGTTGACATTCGATGGTGCTTTTAAAATTGAATAAAAGTAATAAGAAAACATACAAATTGAACTAAATTGTGTGTGATAATGTGAAATAAACATCATTTATTGTAATTTTCATTATTTCAATGATCTATATGGGATATCTTACATGTGATGTAACCTGCAAAATTCACTCGGTGAGTACCTAATTTATTTTTTATCTCCATTTCTGTACGTTTGCACCCATAATTTTATAAGTAAAAGTTGTTCAATTAGAGGTCCTTTATAGGGTACAGTAGTTATTTTTCCAAAACTCGCCCGTTACCTCAACTGCAGTTTACCCGAAAAACGTTCGATCTCTTACCGTTTCCGAGATATTCGCGTTTAAAGTTTCGAAAAAAATGTCGATTTAGCAGGATTTAATAGGTCTATCTTATACAGATTTTCACTGGGAACACTCTCGTTCAAAGAAAAACGTTCTATATCTAACCGTTTCCGACATATTCGCGTTTAAAGTTTCGAAAAAAGATGTCGATTTAGCAGGATTTAATAGGTCTATCTTATAGAGATTTTCACTGGGAACACTCTCGTTCAAAGAAAAACGTTCTATCTCTTACCGTTTCCGAGATATTCGCGTTTAAAGTTTCGAAAAATGTCGATTTAGCATGATTTAATAGGTCTATCTTATACAGATTTTCACTGGGAACACTCTCGTTCAAAGAAAAACGTTCTGTCTCTAACCGTTTCCGAGATATTCGCGTTTACAGTTTCGAAAAAAATGGCGATTTAGCAGGATTTAATTGCTCTTTCTTATACAGATTTTCACTGGGAACACTCGTTCAAAGAAAAACGTTCTATCTCTTACCGTTTCCGATATATTCGCGTTTAAAGTTTCGGAAAAAATGTAGATTTAGCAGGACTTAATAGGTCTATCTTATACAGATTTTCACTGGGAACAGTCTCGTTCAAAGAAAAACGTTCTATTTCTAACGGTTTCCGAGAATTTCGCGTTTACAGTTTCGAAGAAAATGTCGATTTAGCAGGATTTAATAGCTCTTTCTTATACCGATTTTCACTGGGAACACTCGTTCAAAGAAAAGCGTTCCATCTCTTACCGTTTCCGAGATATTCGCGTTTAAAGTTTCGAAAAAGAATGTCGATTTAGCATGATTTAATAGGTCTATCTTATACAGATTTTCACTGGGAACACTCTAGTTCAAAGAAAACCGTTTCCGAGATATTCGCGTTTACAGTTTCGAAAAAAATGTCGATTTAGCAGGATTTAATAGCTCTTTCTTATACCGATTTTCACTGGGAACACTCGTTCAAAGAAAAACGTTCTATCTCTTACCGTTTCCGAGATATTCGCGTTTAAAGTTTCGAAAAAATGTCGATTTAGCATGATTTAATAGGTCTATCTTATACAGATTTTCACTGGGAACACACTCGTTCAAAGAAAAACGTTCTATCTCTAACCGTTTCCGATATATTCGCGTTTAAAGTTTCGGAAAAAATGTAGATTTAGCAGGATTTAATAGGTCTATCTTATACAGATTTTCACTGGGAACACTCTCGTTCAAAGAAAAACGTTCTATCTCTTACCGTTTCCGAGATATTCGCGTTTAAAGTTTCGAAAAAATGTCGATTTAGCATGATTTAATAGGTCTATCTTATACAGATTTTCACTGGGAACACTCTCGTTCAAAGAAAAACGTTCTGTCTCTTACCGTTTCCGAGATATTCGCGTTTAAAGTTTCGAAAAAATGTCGATTTAGCATGATTTAATAGGTCTATCTTATACAGATTTTCACTGGGAACACTCTCGTTCAAAGAAAAATGTTCTGTCTCTAACCGTTTCCGAGATATTCGCGTTTACAGTTTCGAAAAAAATGGCGATTTAGCAGGATTTAATTGCTCTTTCTTATACAGATTTTCACTGGGAACACTCGTTCAAAGAAAAACGTTCTATCTCTTACCGTTTCCGATATATTCGCGTTTAAAGTTTCGGAAAAAATGTAGATTTAGCAGGACTTAATAGGTCTATCTTATACAGATTTTCACTGGGAACACACTCGTTCAAAGAAAAACGTTCTATCGCTAACCGTTTCCGATATATTCGGGTTTAAAGTTTCGGAAAAAATGTAGATTTAGCAGGATTTAATAGGTCTATCTTATACAGATTTTCACTGGGAACACTCTCGTTCAAAGAAAACCGTTCTATCTCTAACCGTTTCCGAGATATTCGCGTTTAAAGTTTCGAAAAAATGTCGATTTAGCAGGATTTAATAGGTCTTTCTTATACAGATTTTCACTGGGAACACTCGTTCAAAGAAAAATGTTCAATCTCTTACCGTTTCCGAGATATTCGCGTTTAAAGTTTCGAAAAAAATGTCGATTTAGCATGATTTAATAGGTCTATCTTATACAGATTTTCACTGGGAACATTCTCGTTCGAAGAAAAACGTTCGATCTCTTACCGTTTCCGAGATATTCGCGTTTAAAGTTTCGAAAAAAATGTCGATTTAGCAGGATTTAATAGGTCTATCTTATACAGATTTTCACTGGGAACACTCTCGTTCAAAGAAAAACGTTCTATATCTAACCGTTTCCGACATATTCGCGTTTAAAGTTTCGAAAAAAGATGTCGATTTAGCAGGATTTAATAGGTCTATCTTATACAGATTTTCACTGGGAACACTCTCGTTCAAAGAAAAACGTTCTATCTCTTACCGTTTCCGAGATATTCGCGTTTAAAGTTTCGAAAAAATGTCGATTTAGCATGATTTAATAGGTCTATCTTATACAGATTTTCACTGGGAACACTCTCGTTCAAAGAAAAACGTTCTGTCTCTAACCGTTTCCGAGATATTCGCGTTTACAGTTTCGAAAAAAATGGCGATTTAGCAGGATTTAATTGCTCTTTCTTATACAGATTTTCACTGGGAACACTCGTTCAAAGAAAAGCGTTCTATCTCTTACCGTTTCCGATATATTCGCGTTTAAAGTTTCGGAAAAAATGTAGATTTAGCAGGATTTAATAGGTCTATCTTATACAGATTTTCACTGGGAACACTCTCGTTCAAAGAAAAACGTTCTATCTCTAACCGTTTCCGAGATATTCGCGTTTCAAGTTTCGAAAAAAATGTCGAATTAGCAGGATTTAATAGGTTTTTCTTATACAGATTTTCGCTGGGAACACTCGTTCAAAGAAAAACGTTCTATCTCTTACCGTTTCCGAGATATTCGCGTTTAAAGTTTCGAAAAAGAATGTCGATTTAGCAGGATTTAATAGGTCTATCTTATACAGATTTTCACTGGGAACACTCTCGTTCAAAGCAAACCGTTCTATTTCTAACCGTTTCCGAGATATTCGCGTTTACAGTTTCGAAAAAAATGTCGATTTAGCAGGATTTAATAGCTCTTTCTTATACCGATTTTCACTGGGAACACTCGTTCAAAGAAAAACGTTCTATCTCTTACCGTTTCCGAGATATTCGCGTTTAAAGTTTCGAAAAAAAATGTCGATTTAGCACGATTTAATAGGTCTATCTTATACAGATTTTCACTGGGAACACACTCGTTCAAAGAAAAACGTTCTATCTCTTACCGTTTCCGAGATATTCGCGTTTAAAGTTTCGAAAAAATGTCGATTTAGCATGATTTAATAGGTCTTCTTATACAGATTTTCACTGGGAACACTCTCGTTCAAAGAAAAACGTTCTGTCTCTTACCGTTTACGAGATATTCGCGTTTAAAATTTCGAAAAAAAATGCCGATTTAGCAGGATTTAATAGGTCTATCTTATACAGATTTTCACTGGGAACACTCGCGTTCAAAGAAAACCGTTCTATCTCTAACCGTTTCCGAGATATTCGCGTTTAAAGTTTCGAAAAAAATGTCGATTTAGCAGGATTTAATAGGTCTTTCTTATACAGATTTTCACTGGGAACACTCGTTCAAAGGAAAATGTTCTATCTCTAACCGTTTCCGAGATATTCGCGTTTAAAGTTTCGAAAAAAATGTCGATTTAGCAGGATTTAATAGGTCTTTCTTATACAGATTTTCACTGGGAACACTCGTTCAAAGAAAAATGTTCAATCTCTTACCGTTTCCGAGATATTCGCGTTTAAAGTTTCGAAAAAAATGTCGATTTAGCATGATTTAATAGGTCTATCTTATACAGATTTTCACTGGGAACATTCTCGTTCGAAGAAAAACGTTCGATCTCTTACCGTTTCCGAGATATTCGCGTTTAAAGTTTCGAAAAAAATGTCGATTTAGCAGGATTTAATAGGTCTATCTTATACAGATTTTCACTGGGAACACTCTCGTTCAAAGAAAAACGTTCTATATCTAACCGTTTCCGACATATTCGCGTTTAAAGTTTCGAAAAAAGATGTCGATTTAGCAGGATTTAATAGGTCTATCTTATACAGATTTTCACTGGGAACACTCTCGTTCAAAGAAAAACGTTCTATCTCTTACCGTTTCCGAGATATTCGCGTTTAAAGTTTCGAAAAAATGTCGATTTAGCATGATTTAATAGGTCTATCTTATACAGATTTTCACTGGGAACACTCTCGTTCAAAGAAAAACGTTCTGTCTCTAACCGTTTCCGAGATAATCGCGTTTACAGTTTCGAAAAAAATGGCGATTTAGCAGGATTTAATTGCTCTTTCTTATACAGATTTTCACTGGGAACACTCGTTCAAAGAAAAGCGTTCTATCTCTTACCGTTTCCGATATATTCGCGTTTAAAGTTTCGGAAAAAATGTAGATTTAGCAGGATTTAATAGGTCTATCTTATACAGATTTTCACTGGGAACACTCTCGTTCAAAGAAAAACGTTCTATCTCTAACCGTTTCCGAGATATTCGCGTTTCAAGTTTCGAAAAAAATGTCGAATTAGCAGGATTTAATAGGTTTTTCTTATACAGATTTTCGCTGGGAACACTCGTTCAAAGAAAAACGTTCTATCTCTTACCGTTTCCGAGATATTCGCGTTTAAAGTTTCGAAAAAGAATGTCGATTTAGCAGGATTTAATAGGTCTAGCTTATACAGATTTTCACTGGGAACACTCTCGTTCAAAGCAAACCGTTCTATTTCTAACCGTTTCCGAGATATTCGCGTTTACAGTTTCGAAAAAAATGTCGATTTAGCAGGATTTAATAGCTCTTTCTTATACCGATTTTCACTGGGAACACTCGTTCAAAGAAAAACGTTCTATCTCTTACCGTTTCCGAGATATTCGCGTTTAAAGTTTCGAAAAAAAATGTCGATTTAGCATGATTTAATAGGTCTATCTTATACAGATTTTCACTGGGAACACACTCGTTCAAAGAAAAACGTTCTATCTCTTACCGTTTCCGAGATATTCGCGTTTAAAGTTTCGAAAAAATGTCGATTTAGCATGATTTAATAGGTCTTCTTATACAGATTTTCACTGGGAACACTCTCGTTCAAAGAAAAACGTTCTGTCTCTTACCGTTTACGAGATATTCGCGTTTAAAATTTCGAAAAAAAATGCCGATTTAGCAGGATTTAATAGGTCTATCTTATACAGATTTTCACTGGGAACACTCGCGTTCAAAGAAAACCGTTCTATCTCTAACCGTTTCCGAGATATTCGCGTTTAAAGTTTCGAAAAAAATGTCGATTTAGCAGGATTTAATAGGTCTTTCTTATACAGATTTTCACTGGGAACACTCGTTCAAAGAAAAATGTTCTATCTCTTACAGTTTCCGAGATATTCGCGTTTAAAGTTTCAAAAAAAATGTCGATTTAGCAGGATTTAATAGCTCTTTCTTATACCGATTTTCACTGGGAACACTCGTTCAAAGAAAAACGTTCTATCTCTTACCGTTTCCGAGATATTCGCGTTTAAAGTTTCGAAAAAATGTCGATTTAGCATGATTTAATAGGTCTATCTTATACAGATTTTCACTGGGAACACACTCGTTCAAAGAAAAACGTTCTATCTCTAACCGTTTCCGATATATTCGCGTTTAAAGTTTCGGAAAAAATGTAGTTTTAGCAGGATTTAATAGGTCTATCTTATACAGATTTTCACTGGGAACACTCTCGTTCAAAGAAAAACGTTCTATCTCTTACCGTTTCCGAGATATTCGCGTTTAAAGTTTCGAAAAAATGTCGATTTAGCATGATTTAATAGGTCTATCTTATACAGATTTTCATTGGGAACACTCTCGTTCAAAGAAAAACGTTCTGTCTCTTACCGTTTCCGAGATATTCGCGTTTAAAGTTTCGAAAAAATGTCGATTTAGCATGATTTAATAGGTCTATCTTATACAGATTTTCACTGGGAACACTCTCGTTCAAAGAAAAATGTTCTGTCTCTAACCGTTTCCGAGATATTCGCGTTTACAGTTTCGAAAAAAATGGCGATTTAGCAGGATTTAATTGCTCTTTCTTATACAGATTTTCACTGGGAACACTCGTTCAAAGAAAAACGTTCTATCTCTTACCGTTTCCGATATATTCGCGTTTAAAGTTTCGGAAAAAATGTCGATTTAGCAGGACTTAATAGGTCTATCTTATACAGATTTTCACTGGGAACACACTCGTTCAAAGAAAAACGTTCTATCGCTAACCGTTTCCGATATATTCGGGTTTAAAGTTTCGGAAAAAATGTAGATTTAGCAGGATTTAATTGCTCTTTCTTATACAGATTTTCACTGGGAACACTCGTTCAAAGAAAAACGTTCTATCTCTTACCGTTTCCGATATATTCGCGTTTAAAGTTTCGGAAAAAATGTAGATTTAGCAGGACTTAATAGGTCTATCTTATACAGATTCTCACTGGGAACACTCTAGTTCAAAGAAAACCGTTCTATTTCTAACCGTTTCCGAGATATTCGCGTTTACAGTTTCGAAAAAAATGTCGATTTAGCAGGATTTAATAGCTCTTTCTTATACCGATTTTCACTGGGAACACTCGTTCTAAGAAAAACGTTCTATCTCTTACCGTTTCCGAGATATTCGCGTTTAAAGTTTCGAAAAAATGTCGATTTAGCATGATTTAATAGGTCTATCTTATACAGATTTTCACTGGGAACACACTCGTTCAAAGAAAAACGTTCTATCTCTAACCGTTTCCGATATTTTCGCGTTTAAACTTTCGGAAAAAATGTAGATTTAGCAGGATTTAATAGGTCTATCTTATACAGATTTTCACTGGGAACACTCTCGTTCAAAGAAAAACGTTCTATCTCTTACCGTTTCCGAGATATTCGCGTTTAAAGTTTCGAAAAAATGTCGGTTTAGCATGATTTAATAGGTCTATCTTATACAGATTTTCACTGGGAACACGCTCGTTCAAAGAAGAACGTTCTGTCTCTTACCGTTTCCGAGATATTCGCGTTTAAAGTTTTGAAAAAATGTCGATTTAGCATGATTTAATAGGTCTATCTTATACAGATTTTCACTGGGAACACTCTCGTTCAAAGAAAAATGTTCTGTCTCTAACCGTTTCCGAGATATTCGCGTTTACAGTTTCGAAAAAAATGGCGATTTAGCAGGATTTAATTGCTCTTTCTTATACAGATTTTCACTGGGAACACTCGTTCAAAGAAAAACGTTCTATCTCTTACCGTTTCCGATATATTCGCGTTTAAAGTTTCGGAAAAAATGTAGATTTAGCAGGACTTAATAGGTCTATCTTATACAGATTTTCACTGGGAACACTCTCGTTCAAAGAAAACCGTTCTATCTCTAACCGTTTCCGAGATATTCGCGTTTAAAGTTTCGAAAAAAATGTCGATTTAGCAGGATTTAATAGGTCTTTCTTATACAGATTTTCACTGGGAACACTCGTTCAAAGAAAAATGTTCAATCTCTTACCGTTTCCGAGATATTCGCGTTTAAAGTTTCGAAAAAAATGTCGATTTAGCATGATTTAATAGGTCTATCTTATACAGATTTTCACTGGGAACATTCTCGTTCGAAGAAAAACGTTCGATCTCTTACCGTTTCCGAGATATTCGCGTTTAAAGTTTCGAAAAAAATGTCGGTTTAGCAGGATTTAATAGGTCTATCTCATACAGATTTTCACTGGGAACACTCTTGTTCAAAGAAAAACGATCTATATCTAACCGTTTCCGAGATATTCGCGTTTAAAGTTTCAAAAAAAGATGTCGATTTAGCAGGATTTGATAGGTCTATCTTATACAGATTTTCACTGGGAACACTCTCGTTCAAAGAAAAAGGTTCTGTCTCTAACCGTTTCCGAGATATTCGCGTTTATAGTTTCGAGAAAAATGTCGATTTAGCAGGATTTAATAGGTCTATCTTATACAGATTTTCATTGGGAACACTCTCGTTCAAAGAAAAACGTTCTGTCTCTTACCGTTTCCGAGATATTCGCGTTTAAAGTTTCGAAAAAATGTCGATTTAGCATGATTTAATAGGTCTATCTTATACAGATTTTCAATGGGAACACTCTCGTTCAAAGAAAAATGTTCTGTCTCTAACCGTTTCCGAGATATTCGCGTTTACAGTTTCGAAAAAAATGGCGATTTAGCAGGATTTAATTGCTCTTTCTTATACAGATTTTCACTGGGAACACTCGTTCAAAGAAAAACGTTCTATCTCTTACCGTTTCCGATATATTCGCGTTTAAAGTTTCGGAAAAAATGTAGATTTAGCAGGACTTAATAGGTCTATCTTATACAGATTTTCACTGGGAACACACTCGTTCAAAGAAAAACGTTCTATCGCTAACCGTTTCCGATATATTCGGGTTTAAAGTTTCGGAAAAAATGTAGATTTAGCAGGATTTAATAGGTCTATCTTATACAGATTTTCACTGGGAACACTCTCGTTCAAAGAAAACCGTTCTATCTCTAACCGTTTCCGAGATATTCGCGTTTAAAGTTTCGAAAAAAATGTCGATTTAGCAGGATTTAATAGGTCTATCTTATACAGATTTTCACTGGGAACACTCTCGTTCAAAGAAAAAGGTTCTGTCTCTAACCGTTTCCGAGATATTCGCGTTTATAGTTTCGAGAAAAATGTCGATTTAGCAGGATTTAATAGGTCTTTCTTATACAGATTTTCACTGGGAACACACTCGTTCAAAGAAAAACGTTCTATCTCTTACCGTTTCCGAGATATTCGCGTTTAAAGTTTCGAAAAAATGTCGATTTAGCATGATTTAATAGGTCTTCTTATACAGATTTTCACTGGGAACACTCTCGTTCAAAGAAAAACGTTCTGTCTCTTACCGTTTACGAGATATTCGCGTTTAAAGTTTCGAAAAAAAATGCCGATTTAGCAGGATTTAAAAGGTCTATCTTATACAGATTTTCACTGGGAACACTCTCGTTCAAAGAAAACCGTTCTATTTCTAACCGTTTCCGAGATATTCGCGTTTAAAGTTTCGAAAAAAATGTCGATTTAGCAGGATTTAATAGGTCTTTCTTATACAGATTTTCACTGGGAACACTCGTTCAAAGAAAAATGTTCTATCTCTTACAGTTTCCGAGATATTCGCGTTTAAAGTTTCGAAAAAAATGTCGATTTAGCATGATTTAATAGGTCTATCTTATACAGATTTTCACTGGGAACACTCTCGTTCAAAGAAAAACGTTCGATCTCTTACCGTTTCCAAGATATTCGCGTTTAAAGTTTCGAAAAAAGTGTCGGTTTAGCAGGATTTAATAGGTCTATCTTATACAGATTTTCACTGGGAACACTCTCGTTCAAAGAAAAACGATCTATATCTAACCGTTTCCGAGATATTCGCGTTTAAAGTTTCAAAAAAAGATGTCGATTTAGCAGGATTTAATAGGTCTATCTTATACAGATTTTCACTGGGAACACTCTCGTTCAAAGAAAAACGTTCTATCTCTTACCGTTTCCGAGATATTCGCGTTTAAAGTTTCGAAAAAATGTCGATTTAGCAAGATTTGATAGGTCTATCTTATACAGATTTTCACTGGGAACACTCTCGTTCAAAGAAAAACGTTCTGTCTCTAACCGTTTCCGAGATATTCGCGTTTATAGTTTCGAAAAAAATGTCGATTTAGCAGGATTTAATAGGTCTATCTTATACATATTTTCACTGGGAACATTCTCGTTCAAAGAAAAACGTTCGATCTCTTACCGTTTCCGAGATATTCGCGTTCAAAGTTTCGAAAAAAATGTCGATTTAGCAGGATTTAATAGGTCTATCTTATACAGATTTTCACTGGGAACATTCTCGTTCAAAGAAAAACGTTCGATCTCTTACCGTTTCCGAGATATTCGTGTTTAAAGTTTCGAAAAAAATGTCGATTTAGCAGGATTTAATAGGTCTATCTTATACAGATTTTCACTGGGAACACTCGTTCAAAGAAAAACGTTCTATCTCTTACCGTTTCCGAGATATTCGCGTTTAAAGTTTCGAAAAACATGTCGATTTAGCAGTATTTAATAGGTCTATCTTATACAGATTTTCACTGGGAACACTCTCGTTCAAAGAAAAACGTTCTATCTCTTACCGTTTCCGAGATATTCGCGTTTAAAGTTTCGAAAAAATGTCGATTTAGCATGATTTAATAGGTCTATCTTATACAGATTTTCACTGGGAACACTCTCGTTCAAAGAAAACCGTTCTATTTCTAACCGTTTCCGAGATATTCGCGTTTAAAGTTTCGAAAAAATGTCGATTTAGCATGATCTAATAGGTCTATCTTATACAGATTTTCACTGGGAACACTCTCGTTCAAAGAAAAACGTTCTGTCTCTAACCGTTTCCGAGATATTCGCGTTTATAGTTTCGAAAAAAATGTCGATTTAGCAGGATTTAATAGGTCTTTCTTATACAGATTTTCACTGGGAACACTCGTTCAAAGAAAAACGTTCTATCTCTTACCGTTTCCGAGATATTCGCGTTTTAAGTTTCGAAAAAAATGTCGATTTAGCATGATTTAATAGGTCTATCTTATACAGATTTTCACTGGGAACACTCGTTCAAAGAAGAATGTTCTATCTCTTACCGTTTCCGAGATATTCGCTTTTAAAGTTTCGAAAAAAAAATTCCATTTAGCAGGATTTAATAGGTCTATCTTATACAGATTTTCACTGGGAGCACTCTCGTTCAAAGAAAAACGTTCTATCTCTAACCGTTTCCGAGATATTCGCGTTTATAGTTTCGAAAAAAATTTCCATTTAGCAGGATTTAATAGGTCTATCTTATACAGATTTTCACTGGGAGCACTCTCGTTCAAAGAAAAACGTTCTATCTCTAACCGTTTCCGAGATATTCGCGTTTACAGTTTCGAAAAAAATTTCCATTTAGCAGGATTTAATAGGTCTTTCCTATACAGATTTTCACTAGGAACACTCGTTCAAAGAAAAACGTTCTATCTCTTACCGTTTCCGAGATATTCGCGTTTAAAGTTTCGAAAAAAATGTCGATTTAGCATGATTTAATAGGTCTACCTTATACAGATTTTCACTGGGAACATTCTCGTTCAAAGAAAAACGTTCGATCTCTTACCGTTTCCGAGATATTCGCGTTTAAAGTTTCGAAAAAAATGTCGATTTAGCAGGATTTAATAGGTCTATCTTATACAGATTTTCACTGGGAACACTCTCGTTCAAAGAAAAACGTTCTATCTCTTACCGTTTCCGAGATATTCGCGTTTAAAGTTTCGAAAAAATGTCGATTTAGCATGATTTAATAGGTCTATCTTATACAGATTTTCACTGGGAACACTCTCGTTCAAAGAAAAACGTTCTGTCTCTAACCGTTTCCGAGATATTCGCGCTTACAGTTTCGAAAAAAATGGCGATTTAGCAGGATTTAATTGCTCTTTCTTATACAGATTTTCACTGGGAACACTCGTTCAAAGAAAAACGTTCTATCTCTTACCGTTTCCGATATATTCGCGTTTAAAGTTTCGGAAAAAAATGTAGATTTAGCAGGACTTAATAGGTCTATCTTATACAGATTTTCACTGGGAACACTCTCGTTCAAAGAAAAACGTTCTATTTCTAACGGTTTCCGAGATATTCGCGTTTACAGTTTCGAAAAAAATGTCGGTTTAGCAGGATTTAATAGCTCTTTCTTATACCGATTTTCACTGGGAACACTCGTTCAAAGAAAAGCGTTCCATCTCTTACCGTTTCCGAGATATTCGCGTTTAAAGTTTCGAAAAAGAATGTCGATTTAGCATGATTTAATAGGTCTATCTTATACAGATTTTCACTGGGAACACTCTAGTTCAAAGAAAACCGTTCTATTTCTAACCGTTTCCGAGATATTCGCGTTTACAGTTTCGAAAAAAATGTCGATATAGCAGGATTTAATAGCTCTTTCTTATACCGATTTTCACTGGGAACACTCGTTCAAAGAAAAACGTTCTATCTCTTACCGTTTCCGAGATATTCGCGTTTAAAGTTTCGAAAAAATGTCGATTTAGCATGATTTAATAGGTCTATCTTATACAGATTTTCACTGGGAACACACTCGTTCAAAGAAAAACGTTCTATCTCTAACCGTTTCCGATATATTCGCGTTTAAAGTTTCGGAAAAAATGTAGATTTAGCAGGATTTAATAGGTCTATCTTATACAGATTTTCACTGGGAACACTCTCGTTCAAAGAAAAACGTTCTATCTCTTACCGTTTCCGAGATATTCGCGTTTAAAGTTTCGAAAAAATGTCGATTTAGCATGATTTAATAGGTCTATCTTATACAGATTTTCACTGGGAACACTCTCGTTCAAAGAAAAACGTTCTGTCTCTTACCGTTTCCGAGATATTCGCGTTTAAAGTTTCGAAAAAATGTCGATTTAGCATGATTTAATAGGTCTATCTTATACAGATTTTCACTGGGAACACTCTCGTTCAAAGAAAAACGTTCGATCTCTTACCGTTTCCGAGATATTCGCGTTTAAAGTTTCGAAAAAAATGTCGGTTTAGCAGGATTTAATAGGTCTATCTTATACAGATTTTCACTGGGAACACTCTCGTTCAAAGAAAAACGATCTATATCTAACCGTTTCCGAGATATTCGCGTTTAAAGTTTCAAAAAAAGATGTCGATTTAGCAGGATTTAATAGGTCTATCTTATACAGATTTTCACTGGGAACACTCTCGTTCAAAGAAAAACGTTCTATCTCTTACCGTTTCCGAGATATTCGCGTTTAAAGTTTCGAAAAAATGTCGATTTAGCAAGATTTGATAGGTCTATCTTATACAGATTTTCACTGGGAACACTCTCGTTCAAAGAAAAACGTTCTGTCTCTAACCGTTTCCGAGATATTCGCGTTTATAGTTTCGAAAAAAATGTCGATTTTGCAGGATTTAATAGGTCTTTCTTATACAGATTTTCAATGGGAACACTCGTTCAAAGAAAAACGTTCTATCTCTTACCGTTTCCGAGATATTCGCGTTTAAAGTTTCGAAAAAATGTCGATTTAGCATGATTTAATAGGTCTATCTTATACAGATTTTCACTGGGAACATTCTCGTTCAAAGAAAAACGTTCGATCTCGTACCGTTTCCGAGATATTCGCGTTTAAAGTTTCGAAAAAAATGTCGATTTAGCAGGATTTAATAGGTCTATCTTATACAGATTTTCACTGGGAACATTCTCGTTCAAAGAAAAACGTTCGATCTCTTACCGTTTCCGAGATATTCGTGTTTAAAGTTTCGAAAAAAATGTCGATTTAGCAGGATTTAATAGGTCTATCTTATACAGATTTTCACTGGGAACACTCGTTCAAGGAAAAACGTTCTATCTCTTACCGTTTCCGCGATATTCGCGTTTAAAGTTTCGAACAAAAGGTCGATTTAGCAGTATTTAATAGGTCTATCTTATACAGATTTTCACAGGGAACTCTCTCGTTCAAAGAAAAACGTTCTATCTCTTAATGTTTCCGAGATATTCGCGTTTAAAGTTTCGAAAAAATGTCGATTTAGCATGATTTAATAGGTCTATCTTATACAGATTTTCATTGGGAACACTCTCGTTCAAAGAAAACCGTTCTATTTCTAACCGTTTCCGAGATATTCGCGTTTAAAGTTTCGAAAAAATGTCGATTTAGCATGATCTAATAGGTCTATCTTATACAGATTTTCACTGGGAACACTCTCGTTCAAAGAAAAACGTTCTGTCTCTAACCGTTTCCGAGATATTCGCGTTTATAGTTTCGAAAAAAATGTCGATTTAGCAGGATTTAATAGGTCTTTCTTATACACATTTTCACTGGGAACACTCGTTCAAAGAAAAACGTTCTATCTCTTACCGTTTCCGAGATATTCGCGTTTTAAGTTTCGAAAAAAACGTCGATTTAGCATGATTTAATAGGTCTATCTTATACAGATTTTCACTGGGAACACTCGTTCAAAGAAAAACTTTCTATCTCTTACCGTTTCCGAGATATTCGCTTTTAAAGTTTCGAAAAAAAATGTCGATTTAGCATGATTTAATAGGTCTATCTTATACAGATTTTCACTGGGAGCACTCTCGTTCAAAGAAAAACGTTCTATCTCTAACCGTTTCCGAGATATTCGCGTTTATAGTTTCGAAAAAAATTTCCATTTAGCAGGATTTAATAGGTCTATCTTATACAGATTTTCACTGGGAGCACTCTCGTTCAAAGAAAAACGTTCTATCTCTAACCGTTTCCGAGATATTCGCGTTTATAGTTTCGAAAAAAATTTCCATTTAGCAGGATTTAATAGGTCTTTCCTATACAGATTTTCACTGGGAACACTCGTTCAAAGAAAAACGTTCTATCTCTTACCGTTTCCGAGATATTCACGTTGAAAGTTTCGGAAAAAAATGTCGATTTAGCATGATTTAATAGGTCTATCTTATACAGATTTTCACTGGCAACACTCTCGTTCAAAGAAAAACGTCCTATCTCTAACCGTTTCCGAGATATTCGCGTTTAAAGTTTCGTAAAAAAATGTCGATTTAGCATGATTTAATAGGTCTATCTTATACACATTTTCACTGGGAACACTCTCATTCAAAGAAAACCGTTCTATCTCTTACCGTTTCCGAGATATTCGCGTTTAAAGTTTGAAAAAAAATGTCGATTTAGCAGGATTTAATAGGTCTATCTTATACAGATTTTCACTGGAAACACTCTCGTTCAAAGAAAACCGTTCTATCTCTAACCGTTTCCGAGATATTCGCGTTTAAAGTTTCGAAAAAAATGTCGATTTAGCAGGATTTAATAGGTCTTTCTTATACAGATTTTCACTGGGAACACTCGTTCAAAGAAAAATGTTCAATCTCTTACTGTTTCCGAGATATTCGCGATTAAAGCTTCGAAAAAAATGTCGATTTAGCATGATTTAATAGGTCTATCTTATACAGATTTTCACTGGGAACATTCTCGTTCAAAGAAAAACGTTCGATCTCTTACCGTTTCCGAGATATTCGCGTTTAAAGTTTCGAAAAAATGTCGATTTAGCAGGATTTAATAGGTCTATCTTATACAGATTTTCACTGGGAACACTCTCGTTCAAAGAAAAACGTTCTATATCTAACCGTTTCCGACATATTCGCGTTTAAAGTTTCGAAAAAAGATGTCGATTTAGCAGGATTTAATAGGTCTATCTTATACAGATTTTCACTGGGAACACTCTCGTTCAAAGAAAAACGTTCTATCTCTTACCGTTTCCGAGATATTCGCGTTTAAAGTTTCGAAAAAATGTCGATTTAGCATGATTTAATAGGTCTATCTTATACAGATTTTCACAGGGAACACTCTCGTTCAAAGAAAAACGTTCTGTCTCTAACCGTTTCCGAGATATTCGCGTTTACAGTTTCGAAAAAAATGGCGATTTAGCAGGATTTAATTGCTCTTTCTTATACAGATTTTCACTGGGAACACTCGTTCAAAGAAAAACGTTCTATCTCTTACCGTTTCCGATATATTCGCGTTTAAAGTTTCGGAAAAAATGTAGATTTAGCCGGATTTAATAGGTCTATCTTATACAGATTTTCACTGGGAACACTCTCGTTCAAAGAAAAACGTTCTATCTCTAACCGTTACCGAGATATTCGCGTTTCAAGTTTCGAAAAAAATGTCGAATTAGCAGGATTTAATAGGTTTTTCTTATACAGATTTTCGCTGGGAACACTCGTTCAAAGAAAAGCGTTCTATCTCTTACCGTTTCCGAGATATTCGCGTTTAAAGTTTCGAAAAAGAATGTTGATTTAGCAGGATTTAATAGGTCTATCTTATACAGATTTTCACTGGGAACACTCTCGTTCAAAGCAAACCGTTCTATTTCTAACCGTTTCCGAGATATTCGCGTTTACAGTTTCGAAAAAAATGTCGATTTAGCAGGATTTAATAGCTCTTTCTTATACCGATTTTCACTGGGAACACTCGTTCAAAGAAAAACGTTCTATCTCTTACCGTTTCCGAGATATTCGCGGTTAAAAGTTTCAAAAAAAAAATGTCGATTTAGCATGATTTAATAGGTCTATCTTATACAGATTTTCACTGGGAACACACTCGTTCAAAGAAAAACGTTCTATCTCTTACCGTTTCCGAGATATTCGCGTTTAAAGTTTCGAAAAAATGTCGATTTAGCATGATTTAATAGGTCTTCTTATACAGATTTTCACTGGGAACACTCTCGTTCAAAGAAAAACGTTCTGTCTCTTACCGTTTACGAGATATTCGCGTTTAAAGTTTCGAAAAAAAATGTCGATTTAGCATGATTTAATAGGTCTATCTTATACAGATTTTCACTGGGAACACTCTCGTTCAAAGAAAAACGTTCTATATCTTACCGTTTCCGAGATATTCGCGTTTAAAGTTTCGAAAAAATGTCGATTTAGCATGATTTGATAGGTCTATCTTATACAGATTTTCACTGGGAACATTCTCGTTCAAAGAAAAACGTTCGATCTCTTACCGTTTCCGAGATATTCGCGTTTAAAGTTTCGAAAAAGAATGTCGATTTAGCAGGATTTAATAGGTCTATCTTATACAGATTTTCACTGGGAACACTCTCGTTCAAAGAAAACCGTTCTATTTCTAACCGTTTCCGAGATATTCGCGTTTACAGTTTCGAAAAAAATGTCGATTTAGCAGGATTTAATAGGTCTATCTTATACAGATTTTCACTGGGAACACTCTCGTTCAAAGAAAACCGTTCTATCTCTAACCGTTTCCTAGATATTCGCGTTTAAAGTTTCGAAAAAAATGTCGATTTAGCAGGATTTAATAGGTTTTTCTTATACAGATTTTCACTGGGAACACTCGTTCAAAGAAAAACGTTCTATCTCTTACCGTTTCCGAGATATTCGAGTTTAAAGTTTCGAAAAAATGTCGATTTAGCATGATTTGATAGGTCTATCTTATACAGATTTTCACTGGGAACATTCTCGTTCAAAGAAAAACGTTCGATCTCTTACCGTTTCCGAGATATTCGCGTTTAAAGTTTCGAAAAAGAATGTCGATTTAGCATGATTTAATAGGTCTATCTTATACAGATTTTCACTGGGAACACTCTCGTTCAAAGAAAAACGTTCTATCTCTTACCGTTTCCGAGATATTCGCGTTTAAAGTTTCGAAAAAATGTCGATTTAGCATGATTTAATAGGTCTATCTTATACAGATTTTCACTGGGAACACTCTCGTTCAAAGAAAAACGTTCTATCTCTTACCGTTTCCGAGATATTCGCGTTTAAAGTTTCGAAAAAATGTCGATTTAGCATGATTTAATAGATCTATCTTATTCAGATTTTCACTGGGAACACTCTCGTTCAAAGAAAAACGTTCTGTCTCTAACCGTTTCCGAGATATTCGCGTTTACAGTTTCGAAAAAAATGGCGATTTAACAGGATTTAATAGCTCTTTCTTATACAGATTTTCACTGGGAACACTCGTTCAAAGAAAAACGTTCTATCTCTTACCGTTTCCGAGATATTCGCGTTTAAAGTTTCGAAAAAAATGTCGATTTAGCATGATTTAATAGGTCTATCTTATACAGATTTTCACTGGGAACACACTCGTTCAAAGAAAAACGTTCTATCTCTTACCGTTTCCGAGATATTCGCGTTTAAAGTTTCGAAAAAATGTCGATTTAGCATGATTTAATAGGTCTTCTTATACAGATTTTCACTGGGAACACTCTCGTTCAAAGAAAAACGTTCTGTCTCTTACCGTTTCCGAGATATTCGCGTTTAAAGTTTCGAAAAAAATGTCGATTTAGCAGGATTTAATAGGTCTTTCTTATACAGATTTTCACTGGGAACACTCGTTCAAAGAAAAATGTTCTATCTCTTACAGTTTCCGAGATATTCGCGTTTAAAGTTTCGAAAAAAATGTCGATTTAGCATGATTTAATAGGTCTATCTTATACAGATTTTCACTGGGAACACTCTCGTTCAAAGAAAAACGTTCGATCTCTTACCGTTTCCGAGATATTCGCGTTTAAAATTTCGAAAAAAATGTCGGTTTAGCAGGATTTAATAGGTCTATCTTATACAGATTTTCACTGGGAACACTCTCGTTCAAAGAAAAACGATCTATATCTAACCGTTTCCGAGATATTCGCGTTTAAAGTTTCAAAAAAAGATGTCGATTTAGCAGGATTTAATAGGTCTATCTTATACAGATTTTCACTGGGAACACTCTCGTTCAAAGAAAAACGTTCTATCTCTTACCGTTTCCGAGATATTCGCGTTTAAAGTTTCGAAAAAATGTCGATTTAGCAAGATTTGATAGGTCTATCTTATACAGATTTTCACTGGGAACACTCTCGTTCAAAGAAAAACGTTCTGTCTCTAACCGTTTCCGAGATATTCGCGTTTATAGTTTCGAGAAAAATGTCGATTTAGCAGGATTTAATAGGTCTTTCTTATACAGATTTTCACTGGGAACACACTCGTTCAAAGAAAAACGTTCTATCTCTTACCGTTTCCGAGATATTCGCGTTTAAAGTTTCGAAAAAATGTCGATTTAGCATGATTTGATAGGTCTATCTTATACAGATTTTCACTGGGAACATTCTCGTTCAAAGAAAAACGTTCGATCTCTTACCGTTTCCGAGATATTCGCGTTTAAAGTTTCGAAAAAAATGTCGATTTAGCAGGATTTAATAGGTCTATCTTATATAGATTTTCACTGGGAACACTCGTTCAAAGAAAAATGTTCTATCTCTTACCGTTTCCGAGATATTCGCGTTTAAAGTTTCGAAAAAAATGTCGATTTAGCAGGATTTAATAGGTCTATCTTATACAGATTTTCACTGGGAACACTCTCGTTCAAAGAAAGACGTTCTATCTCTTAGCGTTTCCGAGATATTCGCGTTTAAAGTTTCGAAAAAATGTCGATTTAGCATGATTTAATAGGTCTATCTTATACAGATTTTCACTGGGAACACTCTCGTTCAAAGAAAAACGTTCTATCTCTTACCGTTTCCGAGATATTCGCGTTTAAAGTTTCGAAAAAATGTCGATTTAGCATGATTTAATAGGTCTATCTTATACAGATTTTCACTGGGAACACTCTCGTTCAAAGAAAAACGTTCTGTCTCTAACCGTTTCCGAGATATTCGCGTTTACAGTTTCGAAAAAAATGGCGATTTAACAGGATTTAATAGCTCTTTCTTATACAGATTTTCACTGGGAACACTCGTTCAAAGAAAAACGTTCTATCTCTTACCGTTTCCGAGATATTCGCGTGATACGACGACCGAAAATGATATAAAGAAACATCTTATTGAACACAAAGTATCTTTGTGTGTTTGTGAGAAATTAAAAATTAATAGCACCGACATAGCGGCTTTCAAAATAGCTGTACCTATGTGTGAAACAGATCGGATATTTGATGAGAATCTGTGGCCGGAAAATGCTATTATCAGACCTTTTAGAAATTTTCGAAGGAAGGCCTCATTTCAAGCAACTTCATCGACAACATAGGACGTAAGAATCATATTGAAAATCGCAATAGTACTATGGTCACAAAAAACAACATAGATAAAGGCACAAAATCAAAATTTACATTAATCCACCAAAACGTGCAAAGCCTTAGACATAAAACTGAAGAATTATTAATATTTATTAATGAATTGAATATACACGTAGACGTCATTGCCTTATCTGAACATTGGTTGAAACCAAATGAGATTGTTTCTTTGGATGGTTATGATGTTGCATCCTGTTTTTCCAGACAGTATAGTGTCCATGGGGGGTCTTGTATAATGGTTCGACATGGAGTGGAGCATGAAGCGTTGTTGTGTCTGGAGCAAAGGAGCGAGGAATTGCTTATTGAATGTAGTGCTGTAAAAATAAAACAACAAAAAATTATTATAATAAATATATATCGTCCGCCAACATCTGATATGAATAAATTTCTAATCAAGATGGAATTAATCCTAAACGATATTGTACTGGAGTCAGGCTACAGAATATTTCTATGTGGAGACTTCAATTTAGACTTCAATAAGAGAGAAAGAGATACGATTCGATTCTTGGATCTAGTTACAACATATGACTTGAGACAAACAATATTTACACCAACCAGAGTTACGTCGACATCGGCCACAATTATCGACAATATATTCACTAACATCATTACATTTGATAGTTCTACGGTAATATCTGCACTATCGGATCACCTAGCACAAAAAATTACTATCGATATTAACAGAAAACAGGTAATAGACACATGTAAACGGGAATTAAGAATATTTACATCTGATCAACTCGATCTTATAAAAAGTGATCTTGACGCCATCGACTGGTCAGGGGTTGTGGGTGAATGTGATGTGAATAAAAGTTATGCTATACTTGAGAAGATCTTAACAAACACAATAAATATACACAGTAAGAAGAACATTGTGGAATTTACAAACAGAAAAAAATGGATAACCGAAAATATAAAACAATTATCGTTAATAAAAAGACAGCTTTATGAGGGAGTTATTCATAACAAAGTACCACATGAGGTATATCTACAATTCTGCAAAGAATTAAAACATGAGATCCATAAATCGAAACAAGAGACATATTCGAATCACATTGCAGACTCTGGTAATACTGTAAAAGCTACTTGGGAGATTATCGACACAATCCGGGGAAAACGGAGGCAGTGTGATGATTTTATGGAATTGGAAGATAAATATAACAACAAGGTAGATATAGCTGCAGCGTTCAATAGATATTTTCTGGAAAATGGCAATATTACTACAAGAGGAGACTATGTACCCAATATTTCAGCCACTACAAATACGTTTGCCTTCTTCCCAGTAGACGAGCATGAGGTGGTGAATGCGATTAGAGCGCTGAGGAACACAAAGGCTGTTGGTGAGGATCAAATACCTGTTGCGGTTTTGAAAAATAGTTCTGTCAGTTTGGCTCTGCCGTTGTGTCACATTATCAATACATCTTTGGACACTGGCATTTTTCCTTGCAAACTAAAGTATACAAATGTTTTGCCTATTTACAAAAGAGGAGCGAAAGACGAATTAAAAAATTTTAGACCTATTGCTCTAATTTCAAACATCTCCAAAGTTATAGAAAAGATCATATGCAAAAGAATACTTAGCTTTCTAATGAAATATAATATAATGACCAACAACCAGAATGGATACATCACTGGACGATCTACCTTTAGAGCAGCATATCAGCTCCTAGAAGATATAATTAATGGCATAAATGATGGGAAATCGGTCTGTTCGATATTCATTGACCTCTCGAGGGCGTTCGACAGTGTGCACCATCCGACACTACTATGCAAAATGGAAAGAATGGGCTTCCGAGGTACAGTGCTGCGGTGGTTTGAATCCTACTTGAGTGAGAGAAGACAGTGTGTTGTTTTGAATAGTACCACTGGTAGGGAAATAAAGTCACAATGGGCGCAAGTTACCTTGGGTGTACCACAGGGGTCTGTGTTGGGCCCAATGCTCTTTCTTTTATATGTCAACGATCTTCCTGATATCACTGGAGATCTAACAATTCTATATGCCGATGATACAACATCAGTAATTTGTGATGAAAATATCGATGCTGTTGCAGAGCGTCTTCAAACAAATTTAGCAAAGCTAGACTCGTGGTTATGTGAACATAACTTAAAGTTAAATATGGAGAAAACCACATTACTTGTCTTTGGTGGGCAGGATAGAAATTTCCAAGTGGACTGTGAGGGACAAGCACTTACCTGTTCGGACTGTGCTACTTTTCTAGGTATGAAGATTGATCCATCATTGTCCTGGAAACAGCATATTGATGGGTTGGCCAAAAGGCTGTGTCAGTGCAATTATACTTTGCGAATTATTGTGCGCAATGTCAGTGCAGAGGCCGCGATGAGTGTTTATTACGCGTACGTTTATTCAGCGCTTCGGTACGGCGTCCTGTTTTGGGGCAATGCAGTGGGAGTAGAAAGACTCTTCCTTCTACAAAAGGCCTGTATAAGAACATTATTTAATTTACATCCTAGAGACTCTTGTAGAAACATATTTATAAAGAACGGACTACTTACATTGCCATCTATATTTGTTTTAGAGAGTGCACTATTTGTGAAATTGCACTACAATGAGTTTTTTAAAAAGTATGAAATTAATCACACTCATGAAACAAGAGGGTTAAAAAATGGCATTTTAATGCCACCTAAAATGCACTCCACTAAATTACAAAAAAATGTTATATACCAATGTGTCAAAATTTATAATCACATTCCATCCACAATCAGAGATTTAGGTTTTTATCAATATAGACATAAACTAAAACAATACCTAATAGGTGAAGCTTTGTATAATGTTATGGATTTTTTTTCGAAACCGGTGCAGCTTAATTTGGTGCACTAAAACAATCGTTCGTTATTTTGTTTTGAGTTTGTTACTTGTTGTATTATTAATATTTTATATATACATTACATTCATGTTTGTATTTGTATGTTGACGTGTTCTACGCTTTGTATAATGGAATAAATCTATCTATCTATCTATCTATCTAAAGTTTCGAAAAAAATGTCGATTTAGCAGGATTTAATAGGTCTATCTTATACAGATTTTCACTGGGAACATTCTCGTTCAAAGAAAAACGTTCGATCTCTTACCGTTTCCGAGATATTCGCGTTTAAAGTTTCGAAAAAAATGTCGATTTAGCAGGATTTAATAGGTCTATCTTATATAGATTTTCACTGGGAACACTCGTTCAAAGAAAAATGTTCTATCTCTTACCGTTTCCGAGATATTCGCATTTAAAGTTTCGAAAAAAATGTCGATTTAGCAGGATTTAATAGGTCTATCTTATACCGATTTTCACTGGGAACACTCTCGTTCAAAGAAAGACGTTCTATCTCTTACCGTTTCCGAGATATTCGCGTTTAAAGTTTCGAAAAAATGTCGATTTAGCATGATTTAATAGGTCTATCTTATACAGATTTTCACTGGGAACACT
This sequence comes from Amphimallon solstitiale, assembly GCA_963170755.1. Classification (NCBI taxonomy): domain Eukaryota; kingdom Metazoa; phylum Arthropoda; class Insecta; order Coleoptera; family Scarabaeidae; genus Amphimallon; species Amphimallon solstitiale. Next base: position 3,880 of record OY720679.1, on the reverse strand, counting down.
CTCGTTCAAAGAAAAACGTTCTATCTCTTACCGTTTCCGAGATATTCGCGTTTAAAGTTTCGAAAAAATGTCGATTTAGCATGATTTAATAGGTCTATCTTATACAGATTTTCACTGGGAACACTCTCGTTCAAAGAAAAACGTTCTGTCTCTAACCGTTTCCGAGATATTCGCGTTTACAGTTTCGAAAAAAATGGCGATTTAACAGGATTTAATAGCTCTTTCTTATACAGATTTTCACTGGGAACACTCGTTCAAAGAAAAACGTTCTATCTCTTACCGTTTCCGAGATATTCGCGTTTAAAGTTTCGAAAAAAATGTCGATTTAGCATGATTTAATAGGTCTATCTTATACAGATTTTCACTGGGAACACACTCGTTCAAAGAAAAACGTTCTATCTCTTACCGTTTCCGATATATTCGCGTTTAAAGTTTCGAAAAAATGTCGATTTAGCATGATTTAATAGGTCTTCTTATACAGATTTTCACTGGGAACACTCTCGTTCAAAGAAAAACGTTCTGTCTCTTACCGTTTACGAGATATTCGCGTTTAAAATTTCGAAAAAAAATGCCGATTTAGCAGGATTTAATAGGTCTATCTTATACAGATTTTCACTGGGAACACTCTCGTTCAAAGAAAACCGTTCTATCTCTAACCGTTTCCGAGATATTCGCGTTTAAAGTTTCGAAAAAAATGTCGATTTAGCAGGATTTAATAGGTCTTTCTTATACAGATTTTCACTGGGAACACTCGTTCAAAGAAAAATGTTCTATCTCTTACAGTTTCCGAGATATTCGCGTTTAAAGTTTCGAAAAAAATGTCGATTTAGCATGATTTAATAGGTCTATCTTATACAGATTTTCACTGGGAACACTCTCGTTCAAAGAAAAACGTTCGATCTCTTACCGTTTCCGAGATATTCGCGTTTAAAGTTTCGAAAAAAATGTCGGTTTAGCAGGATTTAATAGGTCTATCTTATACAGATTTTCACTGGGAACACTCTCGTTCAAAGAAAAACGATCTATATCTAACCGTTTCCGAGATATTCGCGTTTAAAGTTTCAAAAAAAGATGTCGATTTAGCAGGATTTAATAGGTCTATCTTATACAGATTTTCACTGGGAACACTCTCGTTCAAAGAAAAACGTTCTATCTCTTACCGTTTCCGAGATATTCGCGTTTAAAGTTTCGAAAAAATGTCGATTTAGCAAGATTTGATAGGTCTATCTTATACAGATTTTCACTGGGAACACTCTCGTTCAAAGAAAAACGTTCTGTCTCTAACCGTTTCCGAGATATTCGCATTTATAGTTTCGAGAAAAATGTCGATTTAGCAGGATTTAATAGGTCTTTCTTATACAGATTTTCACTGGGAACACACTCGTTCAAAGAAAAACGTTCTATCTCTTACCGTTTCCGAGATATTCGCGTTTAAAGTTTCGAAAAAATGTCGATTTAGCATGATTTGATAGGTCTATCTTATACAGATTTTCACTGGGAACATTCTCGTTCAAAGAAAAACGTTCGATCTCTTACCGTTTCCGAGATATTCGCGTTTAAAGTTTCGAAAAAAATGTCGATTTAGCAGGATTTAATAGGTCTATCTTATATAGATTTTCACTGGGAACACTCGTTCAAAGAAAAATGTTCTATCTCTTACCGTTTCCGAGATATTCGCGTTTAAAGTTTCGAAAAAAATGTCGATTTAGCAGGATTTAATAGGTCTATCTTATACAGATTTTCACTGGGAACACTCTCGTTCAAAGAAAGACGTTCTATCTCTAAGCGTTTCCGAGATATTCGCGTTTAAAGTTTCGAAAAAATGTCGATTTAGCATGATTTAATAGGTCTATCTTATACAGATTTTCACTGGGAACACTCTCGTTCAAAGAAAAACGTTCTATCTCTTACCGTTTCCGAGATATTCGCGTTTAAAGTTTCGAAAAAATGTCGATTTAGCATGATTTAATAGGTCTATCTTATACAGATTTTCACTGGGAACACTCTCGTTCAAAGAAAAACGTTCTGTCTCTAACCGTTTCCGAGATATTCGCGTTTACAGTTTCGAAAAAAATGGCGATTTAACAGGATTTAATAGCTCTTTCTTATACAGATTTTCACTGGGAACACTCGTTCAAAGAAAAACGTTCTATCTCTTACCGTTTCCGAGATATTCGCGTGATACGACGACCGAAAATGATATAAAGAAACATCTTATTGAACACAAAGTATCTTTGTGTGTTTGTGAGAAATTAAAAATTAATAGCACCGACATAGCGGCTTTCAAAATAGCTGTACCTATGTGTGAAACAGATCGGATATTTGATGAGAATCTGTGGCCGGAAAATGCTATTATCAGACCTTTTAGAAATTTTCGAAGGAAGGCCTCATTTCAAGCAACTTCATCGACAACATAGGACGTAAGAATCATATTGAAAATCGCAATAGTACTATGGTCACAAAAAACAACATAGATAAAGGCACAAAATCAAAATTTACATTAATCCACCAAAACGTGCAAAGCCTTAGACATAAAACTGAAGAATTATTAATATTTATTAATGAATTGAATATACACGTAGACGTCATTGCCTTATCTGAACATTGGTTGAAACCAAATGAGATTGTTTCTTTGGATGGTTATGATGTTGCATCCTGTTTTTCCAGACAGTATAGTGTCCATGGGGGGTCTTGTATAATGGTTCGACATGGAGTGGAGCATGAAGCGTTGTTGTGTCTGGAGCAAAGGAGCGAGGAATTGCTTATTGAATGTAGTGCTGTAAAAATAAAACAACAAAAAATTATTATAATAAATATATATCGTCCGCCAACATCTGATATGAATAAATTTCTAATCAAGATGGAATTAATCCTAAACGATATTGTACTGGAGTCAGGCTACAGAATATTTCTATGTGGAGACTTCAATTTAGACTTCAATAAGAGAGAAAGAGATACGATTCGATTCTTGGATCTAGTTACAACATATGACTTGAGACAAACAATATTTACACCAACCAGAGTTACGTCGACATCGGCCACAATTATCGACAATATATTCACTAACATCATTACATTTGATAGTTCTACGGTAATATCTGCACTATCGGATCACCTAGCACAAAAAATTACTATCGATATTAACAGAAAACAGGTAATAGACACATGTAAACGGGAATTAAGAATATTTACATCTGATCAACTCGATCTTATAAAAAGTGATCTTGACGCCATCGACTGGTCAGGGGTTGTGGGTGAATGTGATGTGAATAAAAGTTATGCTATACTTGAGAAGATCTTAACAAACACAATAAATATACACAGTAAGAAGAACATTGTGGAATTTACAAACAGAAAAAAATGGATAACCGAAAATATAAAACAATTATCGTTAATAAAAAGACAGCTTTATGAGGGAGTTATTCATAACAAAGTACCACATGAGGTATATCTACAATTCTGCAAAGAATTAAAACATGAGATCCATAAATCGAAACAAGAGACATATTCGAATCACATTGCAGACTCTGGTAATACTGTAAAAGCTACTTGGGAGATTATCGACACAATCCGGGGAAAACGGAGGCAGTGTGATGATTTTATGGAATTGGAAGATAAATATAACAACAAGGTAGATATAGCTGCAGCGTTCAATAGATATTTTCTGGAAAATGGCAATATTACTACAAGAGGAGACTATGTACCCAATATTTCAGCCACTACAAATACGTTTGCCTTCTTCCCAGTAGACGAGCATGAGGTGGTGAATGCGATTAGAGCGCTGAGGAACACAAAGGCTGTTGGTGAGGATCAAATACCTGTTGCGGTTTTGAAAAATAGTTCTGTCAGTTTGGCTCTGCCGTTGTGTCACATTATCAAT